>VWPW01016630.1:44496-78514 GCA_013389825.1 Crypturellus undulatus
TTAACGATCGCCGCGGTGGTTTAACGGGCGGGTCGCGCACGTGCCGCTTGCCCCTAGCGCCGCCCGCAGTGCGCCGGGCGGCGGTGGGGCTCCATCCTCTCCGCTCCCGTCCGCCCGGCGCGGACCTGAGGAGGGCTCTAGGCCCGGCTATGTGGAGCGTCTGGACGGCCCTCGAGGGGAACTTCGCCAAATGAATAGAAAAAAGCAAACAAAGTAGCAACCCCCCGTTAAATGCGTCCGATAAGTCCCTCGTGCGAAGCTGCGCTCAGAAGTAGGAGTGTAAGCGAATAATCGTCCGTTGTAAGTGCGTTATCGCTGGATGGAGCCCTCTGTTTGCGGGATGGGAGCTGGAGGTGCCCTGTCTTTATACCGGCAGAGGTTCTTTGATCGTAGTGCGGAAAAGGTACTGCACAATGTAGTGTTGCGTGTTTAGGGAATACTAAGAGACTGTCTGAAGCCAGGCAGACTGAGAGGAGCAATGAGATATGCTGAACAGGGAGCAGAAGGTGTCACGGAGGACCCCGGAGACTTCCAGGTGAAGAAATGCTGTGTTGCACCTGTGATGTAGTGCAGATACACATATTCTGTAACAAAAAAGTATATAAAATGTTCTTTATATGTTGCCCTGGAAATATGCAGGAGGGCTTAGACAGCTGACCTTTTCCAGCTTCCTGAAAGACAGTTGGGAAAGAACTACTATAATAAACTTTTAGGAATGAGTTACAGGGTTATCACTTTCCTTGTTTCAAAGAGTTGCTTAGGGAAAGAAAAGGTAAGTTCCACTGACTTAGATGAAGAGCATCTTTTTAACGTTTTAGGGGGAGCCTGGGAGGAGATTTGATCCTGGAGAAACTTTGAAACTGTAAAAGTCAGTACCAGATTTCCAGGAGAAGCGCAAAGATGATGTGAATGTAGGTAAGGAGGTAAGAGTGGGGGGAAATACGGAATTGAAATTTGTTGTGCCTCACTGGGTCACAGGGTGGAGATAGCGGTCCAAACTTGGGTTCATCAAAGCAGAGCATTCCCAGAATACAGAGCCTACAAAGCAGAGACCAGTATTTCAGGAAGTTTTGGGCTTTGTGATTTATCAGTGTTTGCGTGTTCATGTGAAACTTGACCCTTGTCTGTCAGCTGTCAGTGTTCCTTAATTGACTCAGCATTCATCCACATTAGTATTTCCCCCCTGTTTAGTAATGATACTGTTTTTAAGTGTTTAGTGTTGTAAATTCCTTCTTGCAAAGAGTTTGGTCTGATACAGATTGCAGTGAGTATATGCAGAAGGATCATATTAAGAATCCCCACTGTGGCTCACGTTTATGAAGGAGATGTTGTGGTGCAGGAACATAACCTACATCCAGGACATTTAATACCTACTTGGCTGAGGTCTAGATAAGGAGCTAGGTTAGGATATCCAGAGACTACAGGATAACAAGCTACCATCTCTCTCTCTCATTCAAGATGGAAAGAAATGTAACTGAAGTGCAGCAAGTAATACAGGATGCTCACAAATTAGTGAGCATATCACATATCATAAAATAATTTAGATTAGAACAAACTTCTGGAGCTGATTCTGTTTAAAGCATGACCACTCTTGGCATTGCATTATCTTGCTCAGGACCAGCACCTCAGACTCCTGGACTGCTTCTTCCAAAGACTTTTAATAAGGTCTAAACCTTACTCCAAGACAAATCTTTTCACATTCCCTCTTTGCTACTTACTACAATGGATTCCTCCTTCATTCAGTTCACTCATCGCAGGGATGTGATTGAATCTTTTGTGGATAACTTAATTGGCATGTAATAGCTCTGTGGCACCAGAATTGAGCTCCTATTGGTGTGATGGATAATTTATTTTTACTGAGTGTCTTCATGGGCACAAACATCACCAGATAATGCAAGTAATTTGCAAAGTTTTTCAGATGATATATTTCCATTGCAGATTTTTTTTTTCTTTAAGAATGTTGTTGCAAATATAGTATTTCTGATGAGACTAAATATTTCAGTTGTAAATTTAAACAAATTCTTGGTACAGATTTTATTTTGTAGTGACATGACTTCACTGTTTCTTCATCGACTCTTCTTTAGTTCCCCTATCAAGCCTGTGTGCTGCTGAGGTTCATGGTTGAAAGTGAGCACCGATGTATAGCTTGCTATCTCATGGTAATTCTAAAAAATGCCTTTTACCCCCATATTCTCTTGAGAGATTACGTTGTATTTACTCCCAGAGTTCAGAAGAACAACTAGAATTTATTTTCTCTCCTTTCTTCGAAGGTGTAGTATAAGAAAGACTTTTTTAGCAGTGAACTGTCCCAGTTTTATAGGTAACAAATGCTATTTTTTTCAATGTCGAATTCTCATTCTCCAGACACAATGTACAACTTCCATGCTTCTCTGATATAATCTCTCCGTTCTTTCCATTTTCCCCCTCCACTCTCCCGCTTCCTGTCTTACAGAAGCACATGAAAATCCCCCCTGGTTAACTGGGCAAAAAAACCCATGAACTTACTTGGCTTTCTATAGATACAAAGTTAGTGCCTCACTGGTGAGAGTTGCATTATGTAAAATGCAGCATAGAGTTTTTACACCAAGCAGCCCAAGTCTAAACTAATGCAATTACCTATCACTGGCGTTGCTTTGTGTGGCTTCCCTATGGAGGCATCAGTTGTCTTGTACTTGAAAACTCTTTTTTTACAAAGTCCAATCTTTACCTAAGGTGGTTGTGGTGCTGTGAAGGAGTGAACATCACATACAAATCTTTTAATCACTCTAGCTGTATATATTATCTGGGGAAGATGGTTGATTAAACTATTTAGTGGTTGAGTGTCATCAATCCTGATCAATTCCATATTTAATAGTGATTAAAGTATTTAATGGTATTTAAAGTCCATTTTACCAAAACACTTAAACATGTATTTCTATGTTCTGATGAATTAGGCTTTCTGCAAACAAATTGCAAGCTCCTGCATATCGAATAGGCTCTTTGCTTTTAGCTGATAAACCCCATTGTGCAGGCTGAGGATTAAATTCTCCCACTTGTGTGGTCCCTGATGCAGAATATCCTCTTAATTAGGGACAATATGTTAATTCTTAGGAGCAGTGAGCTTTTTGCCCACATCCAGTGTTTCCTTTTGTCACAGCTGAGGAGTGTATTTCAGGTCTTTTATAGAAATCAGTGGGAAACTGATATGCCATCAGAGCTATGATGCAATTCGGATATAGGCTGTTCATATTTTTCTGTAAATGGTGCTGATACTAGTAGTATGTTATATATGGAAAGATGTACTGTGTTTCCCTGAATTCTTGCTATGATCTAACCAATGTTTTCATGATGGGTTTGACTCTTCCGAGGTAGCTTGTAAAACTGATGTGATGTCCTATTTCTGGAGTGTATCTCAGCATTTCATGTCATAAAGCAGGTCAATCCTAAAAGAGGAATTGGGAATCAAGATTTTTTGGTTTTATTTTTAAAGGTGAAATTCCAGTAACATTCTTTTTATAATCTTAAAATACACATTCTTAGAGCTGTGAAAGTTGCAATTCAGATGCTCCTCCATGTAGAAGGATTTGGGAGCTAGAAATACACTAGTGGGAGAGGGGCTTTTTGCCTCCCTAGGAAAAGTTTACCCTACAGAGGAGGCTTCTTCGCTGTGGGCAGCCATTAAAGTCAGTGTGTGGAAACTGGAGCCTCACTGCTGTGCCAGAAGCGAATACGCATTTGTCATGATACACCCAGAATGGAAAAATAGACTATGGCAGAAAATAAATAGCGTAAACAGCCACTTTATAGTATAAGCAGAGCTGCTCCACAAACAAGTACTAGGAAGGGAAAACAGAGGCTGATGCTCCCAAGGATTGGGAAACTTCAGTCCTGCTGCTAGCCTGAGGTTATGTCTACGCTGCGTTCCCAGGTGTAGCTGAAGGAGACCTGCCCAAGCTGGTGGTTTGGGCTCAGTTGCCTGGAGAGCACCGAGTGTTCTGGGAAGGGCTGTGTGCTGAGCTTTCATTGCTGTCCAAGCTAACACTGACACATCTGTTCAAGTTACAATCCTTGCTTCCAAATTACAGGTAGGGAAAACTTCTGGAAGTGTAATTCTCAATAATAGGAACTCACAGGTGTGTTAAGTGTCAGGAGAGATCAGTAATAATTGGTAGCAGTTATTGTAGTATACTGAATCAGTTTGAGTTTGTACAGACATTTCTTTTAAAATGACTTATAGCTGATATTTGGAAAGATAAATCATAACCTTTATGAGGATGTGCAGTGAGTCACTTAATTACACAATCCCACCTTTTGACCTTAGACATGATACAAAGGTGTCATGAATTAAAACTTAGCATCATTATCTGATAACTGTTCCCTGGCACACTCTTAGCACACAGCAAGTATGAGATAATATGACTTAACCCAGTACAGTGAAAGAATCTGAGCCTAATTGCATGGCTCTGCATTTACTGCAGAATAAAATAGACACATGGCCAGGTACTGAAGTATATAAGATGCTGTAGGTTGTGCCTACCTGTACAGCTGTGGAGGGAATGTGTTCCTGAGGCAAGTGTGACATTTGAAGGTTTTGCCATTTTGCAGTAACATGCCAGCTCTGATGCTGCAGTTACTACTGCCACAGATCTGCTTTGTTTGGGAGCTTGTTAGTTTGCCTCGGGCAAAGTGAGCAAGGTTAGTTTAAACCCCCTTGGTTGACTAATCCATCTGACTTGTAGGGAGCACTCACATAATTCCTTTTGCCAACAGAGTTGTGGGGGTGGAAACTCTCAGCAGAGGAGTGGTAAGAAGCAACTGGAAGAATCATAATGTCACCAATTGGCACACCTGCCTGCAGAGTGAATGCCAGTGCGTGATGTAGTCCTGCATGCACTGTGGAGATTGTTCTCTCCCAAACATGTCCATGCTTTCAGTGTTTTACATTCCTGGCTTAATTGTCTTTATACTAAGTATTTTTACAGAGCTCTGACAATGTAAAACAACTTGAAAGTGTACAAAGTTTTAGACTGCACCCCTTTTAAGGTCGTCTTATTCTTCAGAATGACATAGAAAGGGACTAACAAGTGAGTACCAACAACTATAGTCCTGCGGAATGAATTTTCTCATCGTTGGGTCAGCATCTCAGCTGTTCTATTAAAGGATTCCAGATGCACCATAAGCTCTGACTTTAGTGCGATGCTGTGGCCTCGCAGATGAGTGCAAATTCATTCCAGGGCTTTGTGTCACACTGATTTCTATTACTGGAGATATCTTTGCATTGCAGAGTATGGGCTCATGTTTATTTGCACATATTTTCATGGTTGCTATGTACATGACTTCTATTACTCTTAAAGCTAGAGAGACCCAGTTGCACAAAGGTCTCTAGAGTTATCTGCCTGGCTGTGAACAGCTGTCCTCCTCACTATCCTTCCAGGTTTGTCCTTCCCATCATGGAGCCTTCTGCTCTGGCTGCAGCATTGCCTTGTTTGAAGGAGCCACAGGACCTGCAGCAGCTTCAGTCAGCTCTTGGATCCCCCATGCTATCTTTGGTGAACAGTTGCTGTTTGACAGATTCATCATTGAATCCATTTTCTGCTCTTTTCTCCTTCCCAGTTTAGGCTCTTCCTCACCTCTTCAAACAGTGCTATAGAAACAGGGCTTTTAGATTTCCTTACCAGCAGATTGTACTTGGTTAAAGGTGCTTTGTTCTTGTTGCTGTTCTTACTGATTAGCTGTATTGCAGCTTTTGGAAGAAGTCATTCTTTTTTTCTGGTTATTCAGATCTTTTCAGTGTGGTAGCTTCATACAGTTGTTTTCACCTCTTATTCTACACATGGACAGCATTGTTACTTGTTTGGGCAGTCACCTGAAGCCTAAATGAGGAAGTACTTTTTTTTTCCTCCAGCAAAATACTTGAGCACCTGCTTACCTCTAGTAGTGTGTGTTGTTATTTATTTATTTTTCTGACGTAGGACTGTAAAAGCTGTTCAAAAGTATGCTGTAGGAAGTAGAAATCTTCTCATTCTTTGGGCTAGTTTTTTTTTTTTTTTTTTTAAGGGGGCTATGTGTTTTTGTTGTTGTTTTATTTTTTTCCCTATATTCCTATGGTTGTGGCTATAACCAGATGAGCCTTAGCAAATGCAAAGCATTTCCTGTTTGTTCTAGTCCTCTTCTAGTGACATATCTTGGTTTTACCAAACGTTTGTGAGCAGTTGAGCAGTTCTCATTAGTGGTGGTAGGGTTTTTTTTGTTTTGTTTTGTTTTGTTTTTTTTCCCCTCTTCCCTCCTGTTCTTCTTTGCCCTTGTTCCGAGTGTAGATTGGCTCTTAAAGTCATTGGATCTCAACTTTTGCCTAACTGAAAAAAATATTGTCTTCTTGGTATTCTATGTTTTTTGTTTCTTTGGTTGTTCCCCTTAGCATTCCTGTATTTATCAGCCTACAGCTGGGCCAGATGTGCTTTGTCAGGGAGTGAATGAGCTGTGAAAGATGCCCTATAATCAAGAAGAGAATGAGGCTTCTTTTCTGGGTACAGTAAAGACTGCACTTTCTCAGGGACTTTGATCAGTGCCTGCTCTGTTGGATACAGCCTCCTACACGTTTGCTGCCTTCCCACAGGTAATCAAATTTAGTAATTTCTGCTATAACAGCTACTTCCTATCTTGTTTTTCTTAACATAATCACTTATTGGTTATTTTTAAGTCTGCTAGCTGGTTGCAAAGTACCCTTCTTTGTTTGTCTTGAATTACCAAAATTCATTTAAAAATGCCTATCCCCATTAGCTTTCCTGACGCTAATTAGTGAGCTGTTACTGTGGGCTGCAGAATCTCAGCTGGATGCAGCAGTGAGTAGGACTGAAACTTGGAAACTTTGCTTATTGAAATATCCTGCTTGTAGGACAATGTATGTGAATCTCTGCTGCTAGAGGAGCTAATAAAACAATACCATCAGTGTTTTAAAACAACAACGTTGTTTCAAAATCAAGTTTAATCAAATTTCTTACTGTTGAGTGGAGTCCCTAGGAAAAATGCTAATGCCAAATGGAGCAGGTTATTACATGTTACTAGAGGTGTACTCCTTATGGGATATTGTAGTCTACACCATTACCAGCGTGTTGGTGGCCAGTCACGGTCATTACAGACCTTTCAGTCTTTTGCAGGTGGTGCACACACGTGGCTCCTTTGTGTGTGCAGTATAGCTCAGACAGAGACCAACAGCAAGAGTGTCAGCCTAGCAACTCTCAAAGGAAGGAGGAGCAGGCCTGGCCAAGGCCTCTGGCAGAGCTTCCAGAGGAGCTTCCCGAGGTCACCAGCTGCACTATCTCCAAGCTGGCGCCGAGCCCAGCAGCCACCCCCCAGGAGGGTGTGATGGGCACAGGGCTCTGACGCTCTTTATTCCTTACTTAATTCCCCTGCCCACTTCCCTAGCCAGTCGCTGACCTTGCACTCCTTTTTTTTCCCTCCCTCTCTCCCCAAAGCAGGCTAGTGTAAGCAAGAGAGGAGTCGATAGCAAAACTGACTCTCTCTGCTGTCTCCAAACGCCACCCCTCTACCTAATGTACATTTTCTCAAATTACCAAATTACCAACATGTTCCTCTCCACATGGTGTACTGCGTGAGTCCTCACAACTCGGTATTGAGGAGCCTATACCTACTGTGTCACTTTTGTTCATGTTATAAAACTTGAGACCTTCTTGGAATAATCCCTTTGCGCCTGGAAAAGTGCTGCCTAAATATTGGTGATTGACCCTTCACTGTAGCACGGGCTTGGGGGTTGTCCCAGAAGCATCGGTGTGTCCGCCTCAGATACCCCACAGCAACACATAGTTATTATGTTGCTGCTTCCAGATGGACATTGCAGAAACTCATGTCTACTCATTTGAAAGGCAAAAAAAAAAAAGGTTACTAAAATTTAGTGCTTTGTAAAATCCCGATTAAATCAAGAAGCTTTAGGTTTACCTTAGTGTAATTTTCTCAAGTTTTCTAGAAGGTATAAACAAGAAAAATGTAACTTGTTTTCTGTGTGTGAGAATGAATAGAATTATAGTACTATTGACATGAAATCAAAGTATCTACTTGACTTTCTGTAAGTGTAAGCTGTTAGCATTCCTGATGATTAGGGATGTATCATATTAATTATATTACGAGTAAACAGAATTCCCTAGAGACACATATACATATGAATTTTAAAGATTACAGGAGGCATCTTAGTAACCTTTTGATTTAATCTATGGAGGCTACATTTTTAAAACTGGATATTAATGCTAGAGTCATCCACCCAACGATATTCCCATACTCATTTAAGCAGTCCTCAGTTCTTGGGTCAAAAATCTTAGCAATGCAGTGTTTTCTCTTGTATAAGATTTACACTAATAAAAGTTTTTGTTTGGTTGGTTTTAAGATTTTTCTCACGTTCACTGCAATTACCTTCGTGTGAATGCCGAAACCCATGGTTGGTGCATGCAAGCTCCAACCTGGCAGAAATTCTGAATTTCCTGCTGTTTGCAAAAGAGGAATTCCTAAAGCAGGCAATGCTTTAGTCGTCTCTGATTAAGAGGTTTCTGTGTTAGCAGATCTGTCTTGCCATATTCTCATACGGCTTGCCACTTGTTGCTTAGATTGCAGACGCACAATGTATCTGCATGAGATTGTTAGCACCAGAGAAATCTGTGTGGTTAGGGAAAGTTGTAGCAACTCTTATCAGCGGTGGTTATTTTAAATACATTTGATAACTACTTTCTTTTCTGCCTCGATTCACAGAATACTGATCCAAGCTCAAGGTCTTAGTCTTTGTCATTTGGATACACAATCATCACGGAACTGCGATCTGGGATATGGGCTAAAGCTTGACACAAAAAAAGAAAGTCAAAAACAAGCAAAAAAAATACTTACTCTTTGGCTCCAGGACATTAAAGACTGTCAAGGTCTGGTTCAGGCTTATGAAATTAATTCCCTCAGGAGCTGAAGACTATCACAGACATCATCACCCAAATGCAAATGAGATTTCTTTAACCTGCCTCTGTGACATAAATACATTACAACATATACATTAAAGAAAAGCACTCAAATTATCAAAGCAAATCATTCTCAAACCTTTCCCCTGGGGCAGAGGAAGAGAGAACAAACAACATGTTGCTTAATGCACTGCTGGAAAGCGATTACGCATTGCTGCAATGAGTGCGCTGTAAGAACACAAATAGGCTAGAAGGTAATAGAAAACTGCATTTGTTAATGTTTCTACTCAAAAGGAAATATTTACTCCAGTGTGAATTAAAGGTTTATTTCAGATCGACAGGCAGTACACATTCATTTTCTATTCAGATAGTCTTTGCTTAGGATTTGCCTGTTGTTTTCTTGCTTCTGCCAAGGGATCCTGGCTCTGGAAAGCAGGCTAAATTACCACAAATCATTGACTCTAAGTGTGTCTGGCTATAAAATAGGGTAATTTATTGAGCTTACTTTAAAAAGGTCTTTTTATTTTTATTTGGGTCATATTTCATTAAAGCTGCATTGCTTCATTGACACAACTCTAAATATAGCCCAACATGTAAATTACTTCCTACCAAAATCAGTTCAAAGACATATTCCAAGTCAAAAATGCAGTTTCTGCCTGCAAGACACAGGATGGGACCTGCTGTCCTTGCAGGAGCAAGGCAAGGCATGCTGCTGTTTTACCTGAAGGGTGAAGCTTATTTGATCATTGATGCTTGGTGAGCTCCCCTAGTTGTTTTGTGAGTTGGGCTAAACATGGAGTCAAGACTTGATCTGGCAGTGTCTCCTTTTTTCCCGAGGAAAGAGACCTTTTTCTTTGGGAGCATTGGTGCTGCGCATTCTTTCTCAAGTTATAGGGATTCACCACAAGGGGAAAATCAAGTTTAATACTGAGATAGCAGAAACAAAGATTTCTTAGTATTGCTTCTGCATGGTTCTCTACCATGATGTTTCCTCATGCAGGACCTTTGGGGAAAGATATAGCAGTGCTCGCCTATGAGAATGAGTTGGTCACTTAAAGGGTTTATTATACTAGTGCTTGAAATAGGTGGTATTCGGGCAACATATGAGGAAAATGGGGAATTCTTGTATACTCAAGGCTTTTCAGAGTAATCTGTTCCAAGGAATGCAGAAAAATCTGTTTTTACGAACACTAAGTGACTTCTAGGGCTTGACTGAATGACGAAAGGGCTGTTGTTTCCTTTGAATGTGGGAGCCGTAAACACTAGTGAAAAATACGAACAACTTATTTGGCCAGTGTTACAATAAATAAAACTGTAGTGGAATTTACTTCTATTGCTAAAGTCCAATTTTTTTTGGTAACGGCTAGTTCTGGTTTTACGTAGGAAATATTGAAATGTCAGCTTTCTTTGGGATGATAAAACAGGATGAAAATTGATACTGACATTTCCTAATTTCCTCTGGGATGTGGATTCTGAATTCCACTTATAAAATGATCTTCCATGATAAATTTTCCATGTGAGCCTAATGCTTAACTTTTTGCAGGTGCTAAATGCTCATGCTAAAGCTGATGAGAGAATGAAGGAAGCATTTTTGTCACATTTTCACAACATTTTGAGTAATTGCTCAATAAGTAAACCAGCAACCTGCCTCTTGTCCAGCCTTTCATAAATAATGGATGTTATGTGTCAAAGCCAAAACATTAGATCTACAACAGGCACAGAAAGAAGTCACAATCAAATGCAATTGTTGGGGGTAAACTTTAATTCTGTTTGTGTGGTCTACTTAAATCTTGAATGCATTAATCTTTGTTTCTGAATAACTGTTAACTTTGAAAGTAAAGGGATATTAAACAGATGGAAAATGGACTGAAATATTTATGAATAAAATGAGTTTGACAACTTCTACAAATGTGTCTAGAAATTAGTTCAATATAATTGAAAGTTTCAATATTGCTCAAAGGTTCTGGAAACTTTTCTTTTAAAAAAAAAAAAAAAGGAAAGAAAAAAGAAAAAAGAAAGAAAATCTTGGCCATGACATCACTTCCAGCCCTGTTTAGGTCTTAATTAACAAATGCACTCCATGAATTTTTCTATTAGTTTGAGTGAATTAATTAAGTCATCCTAGTGCAGTGCTTTTGAAGACAGAACTACGTAATACCAACTACAGTAAATCATGATTGCTCCTGAAACTCTAATCGAAGTTATATTTGGCATAATTAATCTGTAAATGACACTCGCTAGTAGTGGCAATTTGACTACAGACTTCTGAAAAAAAGAATTTTTGCTGAATGTGCTTCCAAATTTAATATAATTTTGTTTCTACATTATCTTAAAAACATCATATTGTCAAGCTATATAGGAAATTAAAATCATGCTCCTTACTCTTTTTTTTTTTTCCCCCTTACCTACCAGCAAAGGTGGTGTCCCTCATGTTACCAGAAGGCTTTTGGCCAGTATATGCAATCAGAAAAGCTCAACTGTAGCCTCAGTCCTTGGAGGTGGGGCTGAACACAGCTGCTGTGTGCACTGGAGTCACAGAAATGTTCTGCTCTCATATAGCTGGGACTGCACCTTAAATCACATGGAGCTAATGAGAGAAAAGGTGGCTACAGACCCCATAGCAGGTCCCTGCTTCCTTTCCCCTCCAAATATATCTCTCCTAAGAAATGATAATTGTTGTTTTGGTTTTTAGTAGATCTCATTTTCGTAGATCTACCATCAGGTCAAGAGAAATAAAATTGCAGATTAGAGCGTCCTGTTCCAATTGTACAATTAGTGGCTTGAAGTAGAGGCAGCTGTTGGAGTTACTGCAAACAAGAAACCGGCAATTGCTCAGCTGCACGTGGATTAGTATGTGCATCTTCTTGCTCTGCAGTGAGTGCGGTATTTAGTCATTTAGCATGTGGAATTGCATATTTACTCCATGCTCTGCACCAAGATACCCCTGGCTGGCTCGTGTAGATGGAGTTCATTAGCCGCAGAGCTGTCGCTCTCTGGGCTAGCAAGCTTCCAGGCAGCAGCAGTAGCAAACAGGCCTCAGTTGTGACAGGGTCCTCACAGCCTCTTCTCAGACTGGCCAATTGGGCTACAGTTGTCACCTCTAAGTTTTAGAGATGCAGCTAGCTCTTTGCAAGCTTGCAGGACAAAGGGCTCGGGTTTCTTTGGGACCCTGCATCAACGTCAGGAATTAGCGTGAACAAAAATCTCACAACCTGCATCAGCTGTCTTCAGTCTGTCACCTCCCCAACCAGCCTGCATGACTGCAACAGCAAAGCCTGCCTTCAGCGGTCGTGTGGCATTGCTGGGATATACTCCTCAGTGCCCTGCATGTCTAATTTAAAGCTTTGTGAATTAACGTGATGTCCAAACACAGCATGCCGTGGATCTGCAGCATATGTCAGCAAGCAGTTGTGACAGACAGAACCTTTCTGGCCTGGGTGAGCAAAGGCAGACAAGCTCTCTCACAGCACACTACGTAAAGGAGCTCAGTCTTAGTGAGCGTGAACATTGCCTCCAGAAAGCCCGGGAGGTACTGTGACTTAAGGTACTGTGACTGGCTGTTCTGTGCTTTAGTGAGGTTAGATGCTTGCAAAACTGACTAGATAAACCCTACGCAGAGGAGGCTCTCATGGTCACATCTTCGTTAGATGAGTGTGGAAAAGAATAAATAAATATGTGTAGGAAACAGGCAGGAGCTAAGGAGCAGGAAAGAAATCTTTCCCTTATCTCTTCCTTTTTTCACTATGGCCTTTTGCCAAATCCCTTATAAGAAATGGTAAAATGTTTTAACTCAGTACTCAGCTCATGGTCTGCAGTAGGGGTGGGTGACTGTTAGGGCCACAGGCAAAGCACCACATTTCTTCAGGATGTTAAAAGTTTTTGGCGACTGAATTAAATACATTTGGTTTAGCTCTTTTTTAAGTGACGCCACACCACACGCTGGAAAAACTTCTATGTGAAATATTCAATCAACCTGATTGTTGTATCATTTACTGTAAATAACATGGTGATCTGAGGTAGGGAGTGCTTCTGCTGAGCTGACTGCAGACTTTTCTGTGTGTTACCTCTGTAAATCTTAAGTCTGCTCTTCTAACTTCACGTTCTGGCATCTGTGGCACTCCCCAGCATAGATTGGTTTCTGCTTTTCATCTTGCTCACCCTTTTGGCTGTTGAGCTGGAGAAAGTCCAGCTCTCTCTGTACTGCCCAATTCTTCAAATCAAATCCATCTTTGCAGGTTTGGTTTGGGCTTTTATTTTTGGCTGAGGGGTATATTAACACTAGCCTTGTTGATGGTGCTACGGCTTATCTTTGTGCAAAGTTTTATTTCTACTTTGCTTTCACTATTCTCCAAGGTCATGCCTTATTTTGCTCTCCTGTTGTGCAGATGCCTTTTGCTGCATTTTTAGCTGTTACTCATCCTTCACTGTCTTCGTTGTCCCAGTCTTCTCTGTTTTTTTTTTTGTTTTGTTTTTTTTTTACTTTATTGTCTACCCCAGTCCCATATTCATCCTTCTACTGTGAATAATCATAAAACAGCTACTATTCCTAAAGCCTGTGTAAGAATCTGTCCCTTGCAAGGGGTGCTTGGCACAAGAACTGCTGTGTGGAAGAGTTCCTATGGCCCAGTTGCTAGGACAGCTGACAGGCTCCCTGGTATCTTCTGTTTTTTGTGGTGAGCTCAAATCAGATACGAAGATGAACTTGGTCTTGTGTTCTTTGGTGGTTTTTCTTGTCCACAGACAACAAATATCCTTATACCTTTCTCTCTCTCTTTTTTTCCCCCCATTTTTTAAATCTTTTAAGCCTTTAAAAATTATTTTATACTTTTTATGTGTGCATCCAAATGTTTGCTGCTATGTCTTTATCTTCCTCATGTAATCAAATCACAAGCTCTTCTATTCTCCAAAAATCTTTCCTACACTGAGCAACCACTGCCTAATCTTCCTTCCCTAATCTTCCATCCTGCCATCCTTTTCAGGTTTGGGCCTTCACAGTTTTCAAGCTTTAATTAATTAATTAATTATCTACTTTATGCTGTTTCCTCATGGAGATCCCCTTGAGCAAGATTTTTCTTTTTTTTCAAAACGTTTCTCTGATGATGTGGTTGCAGAATCACAGAATGACTAAGGTTGGAAGGGACCTTTGGAGGTCTTATAGTCCAACCCTCCAGCTCCAGCAGACACACCTAGAGCACGTGGCACAGGGTGGCATCCAGGCAAATTTGGAAGATCTCCAGAGAAGGAGACTCCACAAGTAGCCTCTCTGGGCAGCCTGTTCCAGGGCTCTATCATGCTCATGGTCAAGAAGTTTCCTCAAATTCAGGTGGAACTTCCTGTGCTTCAGTTTGTGGATGTTGCCTCTTGTCCTGTCAGTGACCACCACTGAAGAGAGTCTATCCCCTCCCTTAAGGTATCTATACACAGTGATAAGATCCCCTCTCAATCTACTCGAGGCTAAACAGGCCAAACTCACTTAAGTCTTTCCTCATACGATACATGCTGCTCCAGTCCCTTAATCATCTTTGTCGCTCTACGCTGGACCCTCTCCAGAAGCTTAATGTGCTTCTTGTACTGGGGAGCCCAGAACTGCACACAATACTCCAGGTGCGACCTCATCAGAGCTGAGTAGAGGGGCAGGATCCCCTCCCTCCACATGCTGGCAACGCTCCTCCTGATAGGAGGAGCTCCAGGATCCCATTGGCCTTCTTGGCCACAAGGGCACATTGCTGACTCACGATTAACCTGTTGTCAACCAGGACTCCCAAATCCCTCTCTGCAGAGCTGCTTTCCAGCAGGTCAGCCCCTACTCTGTACTGGTCCTTGGGGTTACTCCTCCCCAGGTGCAGAACCCTGCACTTGGCCTTGTTGAATCTCATGAGTTTCCTCTCTGCACAAGTCTCCAACCTGTCTAGGTCCCTCTGAACAGCAGCACAACCCTCCAGGCTATCAGACTCTCCTCGCAGTTCTGTATTGTCACTGTTGCCAGTGAAATGACTGGAATATACTTTGCAACTTCAGCTTGTACCATGTGGCACAGATGGCTTTTGCCTACCTTGTCCTCAGGTGGACAGTCTTCCCTTTTGTCCAAGGTCCCATCTTACATTTATAACTAGTCTTCTAAATAGCCTGCACTAGCAAAATTTTGTCTATGTGGTCATGTTCCCTACCTTTTCCTCTCTTCACACACATTCCTTTGATCTAACTCACTCCAGATTTCCCTTGGGCTATTTTATAAGCTGCTTGCACTTGAATATTCCAGTATTTCCCATCATCTCTTTGTTTTTAATCTTTTTGATCATTTTTTCATTAAACATCTGGCTTCCCTAATAATCTGCATACTATAGTGGCTCTAGACGATTAGTTGCTTTAACGCCACTATGTGCAAGAGATTTGTATGCTGAATATCCTGCACTTGAAGTAAAATGTTTGAGTGGTTTGCAAAGACTTTGATTTTTAACTCAAGGCAACCCAGCTGTGGTCCATTGCCAACCACTGCCAATATTGAAGTACTATTTCTGGCAAATGCCTTGAGTGCAACATGGATTATGCTTATCAACTCTCTAATATTATTTCTGGGTAGAAAATCCAGAAGATTGGAGACCGTACGTAGCTTCCTTTTCCTCGTCAATGAACAAATCTGCATTGATCCTAATCATGGATCCAAATACTTTTTTTTTTTAGTACATGAGTGTCCTCCACGCAGCATTGGATTCTGGCATTTGGCCTAATCTTTTCAAATCACACTTAGCAGTATCAAAGTCTATCAGTTTGGTATTTGTCTGCTTGTGATTTTTTTTCCTTATTTTATTTTATTTTTATTTTATTTTATTTTATTTTATTTTATTTTATTTTATTTTATTTTATTTTATTTTATTTTATTTTATTTTATTTTATTTTAATTTACTTTACCTCATGGACTCGTGTCCTCAGTGCTCTGCTAGTGAGTTCCAGAGCTCCAAATGAGTTTTGTGGATACAAGTGACCGGCATTTGCGATATCCGCACATGCTCCTGGTGTGCAGGGCCTGCGGCCCGTGCTGTTCTGCAACAGCTGAGGGGTCAAATAGGCCTCTCTAGGACAGCTCAAGGACACTAAATGCCTTTCTTCAGGCAACTGAATTGACTCGCTATTACAAAGATGACATTTTCCAAACCTTATCACTACCTGAAATGAGTGCAAACATTTTTTATCCCTGAATAACTTTTTTCCCTCCTCATTCTAAGAGGTGCATATTATGTGCCTGTATTCAGCAGGCTTGCATTTTCTTTGCAAAGCCTGGGATGCAACTGGGCTGATGTGTGTAGATCCCACATCAACCTGTCTGAAGGTTTTAGCAGAAAATAATTTGGTCTTGCAAATATAGCAGCTGGGTGGAACTGGGTGCTTCTGAGTTTGCTCTTCTGGGTTGCAGGCAAGATTTTAGTCTGCTTCTAGCAAAATGCTTCTGGCAAAAATATAAATAAATAAATAAATGTTTTTTTTTCCCTCTTGAATCCTCTTCCTTTTAGCTTACACTTTTGCTATAGATGTCTATGTGTCCATCAATCTGCATTTTGATCATTTAAAGCACTGTTTTTCTTTTTTTTCCCCTTCAGAACTTGCTATCTGGTCTTTTGATAGTCTACAGAACAGATATGGCTGTTTTAAGGGGAAAGAAAAACAACTACAAAATAACTGTAAATCAGGAATCTTATCTTGATTCTCTCATCCCTATAGATCATCTGAGATTGCTTACCTCAAAGATACTAAGTGTGTTATAAATGCCAAAAAGGGATAGCTTTCCCTTTTTTATTTTCTTTTTATTTACTTTTCATGTATTTAAATATAATGTTTTCTTCCCAAGCTCCTTCTTCTAGGAGTGAGGTACATTTAAGGGTGTATTGTGTAAAGATTTCCCGCTTTTCCTCCCTTCAACTCTGCTCCTGTGACCTGGTCTCCTGTTCCTCGATACCTCCAAGGAGTTGGACCCTGCTGGTCTCAATTTTTACTTTTTCCACCTTGTACTATGAAATGAATTGGATATGAAGGCAAACTTCTTACTCAACTTAGGAAATGCAAACCAGACAAGGCATAGCAAGAAGTGAGCTGCTATTTCTATGTATTTCAAGTTTCAGTTACTGAGAAGAGCCCTGTTTCAAGAGCGACAAGATGGAGTATATGGGAAGTTGCAGTAGGAGTTTGCTGGGGAGAATCTTTAGTATGGAAACATTCTGCAGCTCTAAGAACCCTTCAGTGGGAATTAGTTAGCACGAGGCTGGGGCTAAAGCAGGGCTTTTGGTGTAAATCAGCTCATCCAGACACGTACTTGTGTCAAAAGGGCTTGTGCAGCCAAAAAGAAAAGAAAAAAATAAAAGCCTGCGTGACCAATTCCTCTTTTGGAAATAAAAGAGGTCATTACTTTTATAATTAGAACCAAATACAGGACATATATCGGCATAGGCAAAGCAATATGTCTGAGGGGAATCATATATATTTAGATTAAATCCCTTTTATGAGAGAGAAGTTTAGGTCACAGACCTTATGTCTTTCTTTTTTTTTTTTTTTTTTTGAATGAATGATAACAGATTGATAGAGCAGAAGTATTTCTTTGCCACCAGCAGTTGAATGCTTTTTTGTCCAAAACAGGTGTTTCCTAGTAATTCTCTCAGTAAAGGAAGGAGTTTCCCCATCTCATTCACTGAAAAGGCACGGTGGTAAAGCCCTTGAGCCTGATTTCTCCTTCAAGTTACCGTCATCCCACAAAACAGGAGGAAAGGAGCAGAGAGCCAGTCGACTTTGCAGGCTGCGCTGTGACACCGTTTGGAATAGAAATCACATGCGATTGGCTTCCGGTGGTACCTGCAGCCCTTCTACTGCTTTCAGTTGCTTCACTGAGTTAGAGGTCCGTGTGTCAGTCCTGTGATTATGCTGCCTCTCTCCTACTACAAAATATATGAGTTGGTGGTGAGGATTAAATACTGGTCCTTTATATTACTGCAGATTTGTAAGGAGAAAGATGTGACCTGCACTGTCTGAAACTGCAGGGTAATATTCAATCATAATCCCTCAAGCAAAGTGTACAGCCTTACTACCTTCATTGCCCAGCACAGATGATTGCTACAAGGATGATATGAGTGGTTGATATACTGTAAAGTTAACGCAGGCTGTCACTATTACTGGGAATTTGAGAGTGTTTCTTATTTACAAAAAGACCCTTAACCAACAGTTGCCTCAGAAGAAAGGGTCAAGTGTCTCAAAGGCTGAGGAAAACCACCCTCCTTTGCCTCCCTTTGCAGCTTGGTCATCAGGATAGTGTCTTTTGTGCCTTTGCCAGGCTTAGTGCAGCACTACAGACTCATTCCTGATGAAGCTAAGGGCTGGGAAAAGCAAAAGTAAGGATTTGATGAAGAGAAGATGCAGAGCTGTGTATTATGGCTTTGCTCATAAAGTGACAGCAGAGCCTGGAACATTTCAGTTTCTTGTGTATACAGTACATGGGTGTCTGGGGAGGTGATAAAATGGACTTTATAAGGCAAGAGTAGCTCTGCACCCCAACGACGAGCATGGCGCTAACTGCAGTAAGCTGTGCCCTTCTGCGGTGCAGCCGCGCTCACGGCATGGAAAGCTCCAGCTCCCTCTGCATTGCGGGCAGCCAGGAACGCCGCTGCATGGGGAGTGATGCTTCACTGCAGGACTGGCTTGCTGTCCTTTGCCATAAGGCCTAGCTCTGTTTACTCATGTAGCAGGGCACTGGAGCCATTTGTCACTGATGGACTTGGACTGGGTTCAGTGACAGGTCCCTCCAAAGCTATGGAGAATCCATAGCAATGAGCTACCTCCATTCTTCCCAGAAAATAATGCTAAGTACTTCTGAACACTCTTAAGAAGGACACCTGCCTTCCTCCAAAGCAAAGATATTTTAAATGAATTTCAAATTGAATGGGAAACCTGTAAAAGAAGCACAGAAATCCAATTAGAGTAATTCTTAAATTTTGTGAGATGATATAAAAACTATTCAGCACCCATATGCTGTGAAAGCCACGTATAAGAAGAGATTTACTTATTTTATGTTACCTATGTTTCAGTTCCCTGAAGCAATGTAATTCAGCTGCAGCTAAATCTGCACTTTCAAGTTTTCTTCTCGTTGACCAGGAGGTTGAAGGCCTGAGAATGGATTCTGTTGGACTACTTTGTACTTCCTAAAGGGAGCTTTGAAGATACAATGTGCACCAGAACTGCTAGACTTAACACAGTGAGGTTATGAGGATAGGAAAGATGGCAGCAATGGCATTCTTCGTCTTTCAGGTAGTCTCTGTTTGATGTACTCACCATTACCTTGTAGTAGTTGAGTAAAATAGATACTCTATAGATTAATGGCTTGACTTAATCATGTGGGATCTTCCTGCTTGGTGGAGGTTTTGGAAACTTCCTGACACAAAGTATGTATGGGGAGAAACATGAGTACGTAAAGATCAGTGGCTTATTTGCTCTCTGAAGTGAGAAAATTAAACTGTTGACTTGTGAAGCAGATCGGATTTAGATATGTCAGATCTGTGGGGATTCTGAAGGAGTGAAAACTTCAAACAGAGGTGCATTTTGTCCCAGGTTATTATGATAGAAAATGGTTCGGGAATGCTCAGCTGCTTGTGAATGGGTCTCATCGCTGGGCAGGTCTCATCCTGCACTTAGCCTGATTTTTTTTATAAACTTCAAGAGAGTTAATCCTGACCAACTCCCACGGACACAGACACATGGGAATCATTTTTGCAACTCCAGAAACTAACAAGGTACTTCTGAACAAACTTATAGATGTGAGTTTACTCTGAGGAGCTAAGACTCATTTGGACAAGCCCAATACTTCCTATTTGTCATCTGTACCTCATTACACCCAAAGGCAATTAGCGTTGCCATTTTGCAGTTAAGGAGAGGGAGATTTAAGAGATTCGGTGACATGCCAAAGGTAACTGCTGAGTTGCCCAGTTGTTGGAAGTTCTCTGGAAATAAGAGCTTGGTTCTCTTGATTTCTGAGTCATTTGCACGCACAAATGCTATATTGTATATGAGGAGCATGACTCTGCTCTCACTAGCGCTGCGGGTTCCTACCCACCACAAGCCTAATAGGGATCAGATGTGAATTCACAATTGTATTTGTCCTGCACTTTCCAGAACAGCAATGTTTATGCTGTCTGGAGGAGAGCACATTAGGCCTGATCAGCAAAAAGCCTTTTCAGATAAACAAGCAAACAAAAAATTGCCTCTTCAGGCTTATTTTGAAAAAGTTTGAGTGGGCAGAAATATTCTGCACCACTTCCACAGCTATAGCCAGGTGTCTGTGATGGGTCTGAGGCCTGGCTGCAAGAGTCGGAATAGCCACTGATGTGTGTGGTGCACCTGAAAGCAAAGGAGCAATCACAAGCTAAGCCCTTCTAATGGTGTTTTCCATCCTTTTCTCTCAGCATACAGCTCGCCGTTGTTTCAGCGGAGGCCAAGTTGTGTGGACATTTGCGTGCATGTGTCCTCTCCTGCCTGGGCCCTGGTGCCTGAATTTAGCAGGTAGCACATGGCTGATGAAACACTCTTCAGGAAAGCTGTACCATGAACTATGTTAAGATTTTATCTAAACAAGTCAGCCAAACAAGATAGAAAAGTCCTCAGGAACTTCACTAATTGCACTACAAATTGAATCGCTTGGAGAAGTGGGATGAGGACCGTAATGAACAGTAGGTGCTTGGGAAACATTCATTTATTGTAAAAATCTTTCTGGCTTTCCACTTATCTTGGGGAAGGTTTCCCCGGCAGGGGAGGGAGGGAAGAAGGGAGGGAGAGAGGAAGATTTGTTTACTGTTATTTCGATTGCAAAAAGAAGTGCTTTGAAGAAGAAATACTTTACTGCTTGTTTCACCATAAATCTGCTTCATACATGCTTATGACAGTGCTGACATTAATGTCAGACCATAATTAAAGTAAGCATCTCACCTGCTCATTGATAGGTTAGGCTAGGCTGTATGGGATGAATGAAAAAGAGAACAAATTGAGATTGCACAGACCCCATGTTTCCTGACTTATAAATGCCCAGGCTCACAAGTCAAAGAGTACCTTGGATCTTACTGGGTCGCTGTAGCTTATAAAGCCCTTGGATCAGAAAAAAAAAAAGGCAGTTATATAATTCTAGAAAGCTTCATAGCCCCAGAGTGACAGCTAGAGGTGGGGGTCTGAGGATGCTTTGAGTTTTTAGAAGACTGGGTTTCAAGAGCAGGACATTGTGTTGGTGGAAGAAGAGAAACAAGTTGTGGTCTATTTATTTATTTATCTATTTAATTCCTGCAGTAGTCTAGTGTAGAACCTCAGGGTCTGAACCTCAATGTAAAGGGGGCAAGGAAGAAAGAATTCTACCTTACCATAAGCAAAGTGACTTATCCACCAGGTTATGGTGAATGTCCCTGCTACCAAATTCCTACCTGGCCTCTCAGTTTTACATTGCTGGCTGCCTTCCAAAGGTGAGCAAAGAGCATGTTCCCCCTTGTGAGTATCCTCACAAGTCCTAGCTAAAGCACTCTTGTGACGGGGGATTTAGACTCTGTGACCTACAGGCATACTTCGGAGTGCAGCCTCTGACGCCTGCGTGGGGCCTCAAGGGGTCATTCTGAACATGGTGAGAGATCCAGTGATGCCCTTTCAGGCACTCATCCTCCAAGGAGGCTCTGTGGACCTGATGCCAAGTGGTGAGAAGGAACTAACCTTTCTCATAACTTTTTAATATGTTCCTGGTAAAAGAAGTAAACAAGAAGCTCAAGCAGAGTGACTTGCTGGTGGAGATCTGCACGGTGCCTGTGGTGTGTTGCCAGAGGAGAGGGGGAAGTGTCTGAACGTGGTTTCTCACCAGTGATTGCACAGAGCATGTGAGCAATATGATATATGGATTGCATTGCTTGCCAGGGCCAAGTGCTTAAAGCATGATGAAGTGGCATCTATAATCCACCCCTTGTTTTCCCTTCCCGCAGAACCCCTTGTAGAGCATTTGCCAAAAGTAAGGCAGTTTCCTCTCCTGAACTGGGAAGACACATGGGCTTCAGAGCGAGTGGGAGAGGGAACTTTGTTAAAACAGCTTATTCATATTCATCATATCTCTCTGGAGATTTGATCCTGCAAGGTGCTTAGCAAGGATAGTGCTGCTGTCCCATCAAGTGCTAAAATGCATGCTGGAGTTAAGGGCAGCACTTAGAAAATCACCAGATGCTCAAAAGGAAACAAATCTTGAGAACAGAAGGCTCAAGGAGTATCTTAGTAATGTGCATAAATGCCTGATGGGAGGGTATAACAAAAAGCCAGACTTTTCTTAGTAGTATCCTGTGAAAGGGTCAGTGGAAACAGGCACAAAAAAATCCATTTAAACATCAGAAAAGCTTTTTTTTTTTTTACCATAAGGGTGATTGAACAGTTTTCCCAGAGAGGTTGTAGTCTCTCTTCTTGTAGATATTCAAAACTTCAAAGGCCTCAGCCATGAGCAACTCTAGCTGACCCTACTTTGAGCAGAGGTGTTGCACCAGATGATCCCCAAAGCTCCCTTCCTACCCCGACTCTTCTGTGATTCTGTGACTTAAGTAACACAATTCAGACTTCAGTTGTGTTTTCAGCACAATTTAAACTGCATCAGATATATGAGTAGTCTTCTAGTCTGAAAAAGGTGTGTTTCCTCTAGGATCTGAAATATGAACTACAATGTAAAGGGGGCAAGGAAGAAAGAAGCCGAGACTCAGACGTCTAGGACGAGACGACCGCCAGAGATCCCTGCCAGCCTCAACAGTTCTGTGATCTATGAAATCTGTTGCCAAAGTGGATTAAATGTGGCAGCAGAATGACAATAGATTTTTTTTTTAAGATATTACTGAGGAATATTGTGCTTAAATATTATTTGTGTATTATCCAAATGTCTTCTTGGCTACAGCTCAATAAAAAGACTGCAGTGCTTCAATATCTGCAGTTTCTGCAAAAACATCATTATTCAAGGCACTTTTGAAGTCATTTTATTTAAGTACCTTTAAATACTAAATATCATTTTAATGGAGCACAAATGTATGCATAAATGTGTTACACGCTGCTTGTTTTTCACACTGTACATTCCCAGGCCAAAGATGTCCTTTCTGTTATTTCTCGTGCGGGTTCACATTCCTTTCTGTGCAGTGTCTCACCACTGTGTCATTCCATAGGTACCAGATCATCCTGTGGAATGTGGCTCCATTGGAGAATCCTTTGACCAGGCGCATGTGTCCTGAAGGGACAGGCAGGCACCTGCAAAGGCCGAGAGGGCCAAGGATGAAGCAGGGGGACAAGAAGAGACAGAGCACTTCAGGATTTTGGTCAGCTTCTACCCACTTTTTGAATGAGAAGCACCAATAATTCTTACATTTAAAGCCTTAACTTTGGCATGATTTTGTAGCTTAACCTTTGAAATTGCCAAAGGCCCGCATCTTATCCCTAGATAGCAATTTGTGAGCATTAATAACAACATGCTTGTTTATAATAGAAAGCCTCTCTCTGACAGCAAACTGCTTTATGTTAAACTTCTTAAGGACTCCCTTCTGAATACATTTACCTCAGTCTTTCCATTACCCTGGATGATAATCTAGCCTAATTGTCAGCGATTAATCATAATATTAAAATAGATTACCGAGACAAAGCTTATTACAAATAACCAGTGTTTGATCTTAAGGAAGATGAACTCCCGCTGGAGGCATTTGCGGGTGGGAGGCTCTCCTCACGGAGCAGCGGCCCTTCCGCTGTGGCGTGAACGGTTACCGGCCGTTCAGGGTTACTTTGTGCTGGGGGAGCCTATTTCTGTTCTTGTATCAGGACTAATTTGGAAGCCCTTCAGAGCTATAAACAGCAACGGCCCCGGGACACCCGCGTGAGCTCAGAGCTGTCGTCAGCGCCGCTGTTAAGGCACTGGCCGGGGATTTGGAAAGTCAGAGATCAGCTTCCTGCTCCAGCACAGATTTCCTGTCTAAATTCAGGGATGTCCACAGACAGTCAGATCCAAAGAAACAATTAGATGTTTAATATGTAACCGAGGTGGAAATTTGATTGCTTAAATCCCAGTGATGACAAACCAGCCTTTTCACAGGTATCTACCTGTGTTTGGGCCCCCATGTTTTTACCCGTAAGGCTTTGGAGATGTCAGTGACTTAGTCTCCCAGCCACGTGGCTAGTGCTCCTTTTGTTGCTGTTTTAAATCCAACTTTGGGTCCGTGAACTGGGCATCGCTGCTCTTTGAAGGGACTAGTCTGAGGAACGAGTATGTCTACGGCAGACTGATAGCTTGAATTCAGCAAAAAATGCAGGCGTATATGTTAAAACACGTCCTTATGTAGAGCTCTTTTGGTGCCAGTAGTGCTTCCTTTTTATAAAACACCCTTTTGTGCAACTAATCCTCTCCCAGTCAGGTACGGGAGTGTAAGCACAGGGCTGTGGCAGTGACTCCTCCTGATGTGATGTGGCAGGAACAAGCGTCCCGCTTGCGCAGAGCCTCGCACCCCGGGGAGCCCACCCAGCTTCGCCTCACGGCTCCTGTCAGGACATCGCACACGTGTCACTCAGGCCACCAGGGCCTGTGCGGGGCGGAAAGGCAACAGGAGACACTGCTTGTCTTGACGCAGCCCTCTGGGGGCACCATGCACGGGGGAGACCTGCCCGCGCACAGCAGTTCCCTGCGGGGGCAGCTGCCCCTTACCAATAAGAGAGAAGAAAAAACAACCTCCTCAAGGCACCCCAGTGACAGCCCTGGTGGCTGCTGAAAGCGCTTGGCTGTGGATGCATGTGCTGGGACTCCGAGGAACATCCCTGTCAGGCGGCTTCAGCGCTCGCAGAAGGAGAAAGCCTGGAGCATGATGTGCCACTTCAAGTGCATGCACTTACATTTGTTTTGTAATTTGCTAAGGTTTCAGATTATGCAGATAGAGCGGAGCGGTTTAGCCTGGAGTTAAGAAGGCTATGGAGGGTGTGTATCCATAAGAGGGTGTGTTGTTTTGGCTTCTTTGTTTAGGTTTTTATAACGCTGAAAGATGAGCGGCAGGAAGGACGGGGGCTACCACAGCTTCCAAGCCCTGCCACGAGCACATCGGGAAGGGCACACTTTGGAAACAGGACTAATAAACTTCAACTTCTTTCAACAACAACAACAACAAAATTTATTAACTGCAAATGCTCATGAACGTTTAAACATTTGAAGTAGTTTTTTGGATATAGCCTGAAATTTTCCGGAAGATCAGGTAAGCCAAGAGCAGACTGGGGGTTGTGGAACGTATTATAGAGATCCTCTGTAATAACCAGTTAAATTCCAATCCTTAAAAGCTTATATTTCATGGCCAATCTCCCAGCCTTCCTCACTGACAGATTTCCAGCCTTTGCAGAAGAAGTTACTCCGTGTCCCAAGTTCAGCAGAGCCGGGAGGTTGTGAACTCCACCCACCGGTGACCTACATTCTGGCTCTTCAGTCCACCTCCAGCTCGCAAGGACTGCTCACCACAAGATGCCACTAGCAAAGTCCTGAGCGAGCATCCAGCGCTCCTAACCACACACGGAACAGCGCAGCCCAGGAGGATCTTGCCAAAATAAGCACGTCCTCACCCACACTGGACTGTCTGCCTGAAAGAGGCTGAGGCAGTTAAATATTCCTCTGCAAGATGGTTTTGTTGCTGGAAAGTATAAGTTCCTTGTTTCCCTGTTGATGTACTTCCAAACTCAGTCAGTCCCCTTTATGGAGAAATTCCTGTTCTGCAATACACATCGAAAAGCCTGGCCTTTGGATCTGTTTTCTTTTTCTTTTTCTTTCCCTTATCCAGAACTAGGTGGAGTGAAGGCCACTTAGAAAGGACACGACTTGTGGAAAACCAACCTCTGCAGGTCTAAATGAGACAAAACAAAGCCCAAGACACGCCTTGCTTGGCCTTTGATGTCCCCTACCTGCCCCCTACCATTTTTGGGCTTTACTCCCACCTTATGCCTTCATCCTCCCTAAGGAGGTGTCAGTTTTCAGAGTTAAGGTGACCAGAGCAGCTCAGTTTGATGCACTGTTTCAGCTATCTGCAGAGGCAGATTGGCATCAGATGGTATGCCAAGTTCCCCATGTGGCATTTCATGTTCATTTTCAAATGAACCAGTGGGCCTATTTGCAAATAATTTTTATGAACATATGCTTCAGCTTGTACATCTTCTCAGAGCCATGGTATGCAACTGGCTGCCCAAAGCTGTGGCATTTGGGCCAGCAGAAGGGGAAAGGATTTCTGCTGAGTGTTCTTATCAAAGGATGGGTTCATGGGTGTGTGTGAGCTGGTCCAAATCTGGATTTTCATTGCTTGCCGTCTGAGGCTTGGGTGAGGATTTGTAGGTGCTGGTAGGAGAAGTGGGTGGATGAAAGCCCTGGTGCTGCCAGGGCCTGAGTAGTTGGACCCATGGAGGGCTGAGTCCTTTCTGCAAGAAGAGCTCATCCTACCGATGAGTTGGGTGGGAGCAAGGGATTGTAGCTGGGTCACTCTGGCACAAATTTATAGAGTCAATGTGGAATTATTTTAGGAGAATATGAGGTCTGAAGTAGCAGGATTCCTCTGAAGAAAGGAGTCACACTGACGAGAGGGGAGATCTGCACGTCAGGCTAGGTTCATTTCTTCGTGGACATCGCCTCTCCCTCAAGTCAACTACTGGAGATGTGGTAGGGGAGAGGCTGGAGGATACTGCTTCCTTGCGTGCTCAGTGCTGTGCAGCCTTCAAGATTTCCTCAAGATAAGGCCGGTCTAGTAGGGGAGAAGTCCGTTTCATCTTACACGGATAATGTTTTCATGCTTTTTGTCTACAAGACAAGTGAAAGAGGAAGAAGGAAACTGTTGAGGAAAACAAATTAAGAAGAAAGAAAGAAAGGGGGGATGTTCACAGCAACAACAATAAGAACCTTTCCAGCTTTGAAAGACCCCAAAGTAGTTAATTAACCCCATACAAGAAATGGAATTTCTGTTCCATGTGAAAACTTGACATGCTCAATTTTTCCATATTGAACTAGACTTGCAACAGAGATGGTACTGCAGGTGACAGGACTTTTTTTTGAAGGAAGGACTGCTAGTTCTTTTCAATAGCATTAAAACTTCTATTTGCAAAGCAACAAAATAATTTGTTTCAAATTTTCTATCACAGCAGAAAAGTGAATTAAAATACAATGTAAGGGTTAAGTGAAGTTAATCAAAATGATAGTAATGATGTTTCAGATTTTTCCACTGAAAAAAAGTCACAGAAATAGCTGTGTTCTGCACTGTTCATCCATGTGGTGGATCACACTTCTTTTCAAAGGAAAAAATTCTGACCAAATATTTCTGAGCAGCTCTACATTTGAAGAACTGAAAGAAGCAGATTGTAGTTTCACACTACATTTTTTTGTCACCAGTGCAGCCCTGCACATGTTTGGGTTGGTTTCTGGAGGCAGTTTTTTATCCAAGGTCAGTTCACTGCTCTGATTTACACGGCAGCCTTGCAAATGGCCAAACTTGCTCGAGAGAGAGCAGCATGACACAATGCAGAGGTGGGAACAGGCACTTCTGCACAGGCCCACGTGCCCTGGGTTTTTCATATGTAAATCTAATAATGTAGAACTAATTATAATGTCTAATTGACAGCAATCAATAACGTTGTTCAAAAACCAGTTGACAACATTCAGTAGCAAGGAGCAAAAGCAAAGGAGGAAAGGACGAATCACATTAATCCTGAAAGAAGGATCTCAAGTCCGTTATCTGGGTATGCTACTGTTCAGTAGTTGGTGCTGGGTCTGCATGTGCAAATACACCCACCAGAGCACGGTTTGCTCTCCAGGATAAGCAGTGCCCTCAGCTAAGGATAGCAGTAACTAACAGACTTCAGTATCCCATGACATTCTGGGCATTCACTTTTGAACTGGCCTTAAATCTGTGATCACACTCACATGAGAGATGTCGATCAGAAACAATGTTCCTCTATTTGCAGTGAGGAACTTTGCTTCTATCCGAATCGTTTGACTCAAGTGGCTGCAATGATTTGTGTTGGTGACTGTTGATATAGTAGACGACTGTGGATTAATGTTGAGTAGTCACATTTTGGCTAGCTAGGAGAACAGGATTTTTGGATGTATCAGTTAATTAAAGGACAAGTCATAAAGGTAACTGAGCATGAATTATTTTAAGCCAAAGTTCCCTGAGTCACCCTTACAAGCAGGAATGAAAAAAAGCCTTCTGCATTGCAGAACCCACAGGGAGACAAGGACTGGAGCATTGGCTGACAGAAGACAGGGCAGATGGTGCTGGCCAAGGGATGAGGACACCCCAGTTGTGACTCTGCACTCTGATGTGGATGCAGAGGCTGCCCTTAAGCTGGAGGATGCGGGTGTGCTTGCCCTCTCCTACAATACGTGCACGCCCTGGCCAATGCACAGGCTGAGTGTGAGTTGCAGTGTGTGTTTCCGTGGCTGCTATGTCTGTGTTCCTGAGGAGCCGCAACCTGTGGATGTGCTGTAATGTGGCCACAGTTCAGCTGAACCACCATCAGATTAGGCACAACCTGCAGCCTCCAGAAAGTACCTATGTACTCTGCTAGCTGGTGTTTCTTCTGAACATTTGTGTTTCTTACAGGTTCACATGCTTCATAAATCTTCAGGGTAGCAGAAATGACCTCTAGAGAAGAAAAGGATCTGGTTCAAGCAGTCACAGGCAGATGTTTTAAAAGCCACCTGAGTCCCTAAGTTTCCAGAGATGTCTTATCAAAAGATAATGTCAAGATCAAGGGCACAAGGGAGAGCAAGTCAGTGGTGATCAGCTGCATGGTTGATGCTAAGAACTATTTGTAAGGAGGTTTAGAGAAATGAACATACAAAAGATTGCCATGATCATGTATGGAACTTACCCCCAGAATCAGAAGAATTTACAAAAATATCCTGTATACATACATTTAAACTGTGATATAAATTTACTCAGAGATTGGTCCTCTTTTAGTTTTTGATAAAAATTATTATTACGTAAAAATGGCCAGTTTTCAAAGATGCCTGAAAACAGTTGTGAATAAGTAGCCCCATCCTTAAAAGAGTATTACCAGAAAGTGTAACTGCAGTAGTGCAAAAGTGCAAAAGTAGAAAGTGCAAATCTGCAGTAGAAACCTGATTCTGAGAAGAAGTAGAAGCTGAAGTAGAAGATCACTGGGACAGCTTTTGACCTGAACTTGAGCATTTTCTCACAGATTTGTAACATCAGAACATTTCTCATCAATTGATGACTTGCAGAGGTAGCTGATGAATGAATTCACAATAATTCAGAGCATAAGAAATATGCAAAACCTTATTACGTCAATTTTTACTCTGAAAGGTTGATTCTAACAACATTATTTTTTATGGAAGACAAACAGGCATGCAATTAGTTTTAAACAGGCAAATAAAAGGAAAAAACAAATTCAAGATGTGAAACAGTTCAAATATTTCAGAGTGATTTTATTTCTCTAAAAGCTTAAAGGAATAGAGATGGACCTATGCAGATCTCTTAATGCACATTCTTTGTTTATTGATATTGAATCAGAAACTGCAAAGAGAAGGAGCTTGAAAATCTAACTTAAGAAAATAAAAGCTGCCATTCCAACAGTAATTTAGTAACCCTCTCAGCATTGCAGTAAAATGGACAATATGTATGCAAATATTAAAAAAGCTCTCATTCGCAGTTTAGTGAATACTATGGAGGTTTTTTTGGGGGTATGTACATATATATATTTTTACTTACATGTGTGTATTTGCTTGTGTAGGTTGGCATGTGCATAAATACCTGTACATATGTGTTTGCAAGGAGAGAGTGGGTGGGATGGAAGGCTGTTTAAAAGGGAGAGGCTGTCCCAAGGCTGAGGGTTTGCCGTGACAGAGCGGCCCAAGAGCTGAGCCTGCCCTTGCGCGTGGCTTTGAGCCCGGCCGTGGGGCAGGCCTTGCTCCCGGCTGGTGGCAAACTGCACGTGGCGCTCGAGTGCAGGAAGGAGGGAAAATTAAAGCTCAGAGGAGATGCAACAATTCGTTTTTCTGTCAAGATTTACTTAAAAACAGAACAAGCAAAGTGCCCTTTCTCCCAGAGGGACAGGAAGCGCTTCCTGTCCACATGGCTGTGGAGGCTGTTGATGGAGCGGGCTGCCCTTGCGCCGGGCTCAGCAAGGAGGAGAAGGAGCCTCCCTCCATCCCTCCTCCCACGCCGCCGCCGCTATCTCCGCTCCTTCCCTGCCCCAAGCCGCATTCCAGGGCTCCTGCCCACGCGCTGCCGCAGCGAACGATCAGGACGGCTTCTTTAAAAGAGAAAAGGCCACGTAGAGAAGCGAAACAGAGTAAATGCAGCGTGATTTACCCGCGGAGCTTCTGCCCTGAATGTGCCCTTCTGCTTGAGGAGCTTGTGGGATGCAAACCTTTCTGAGGGAAGTCTAGCCAAGAGAGGCTTCACACTCCCTTCCCCATCAGAAGGCTTCGCTTTTTGCAGTTCCTTGACGTTTTGCTTAGGTAAGTTTTATGTTAATTGGACTAGAGATCTGTGTTGTTAAGGGATGATCCCTGAGAGAAACAAGATTTCTCTTGTTCCCCAGCATTTTCTGCTGTTAAAAACAAAAAGAATAGCTTTGAAAAACACTGAGAGAATTAAAATATGGATGTGAGAAAGCAATACAGAGGATTACCGGTCATGTCACGAAGGCAAAGTAACTGTCTCTGCCTTAATTCCCTCAGTTTAATTGGAAGCTCTGAATCACAAAGCTGACATATTTGTATCCCGCTTTTTACACTTTGGGGTTTATTTTAGGGCAGTTGTACATGGGCATAGCTTGGAGGACACTCCAAAGTGACCTACATGCCCACTTCAACTGGGTCTTGTCACCGGAGAGCAAGACCTGGCATTTCCTGCCCTGTCAGGATGGTTTCTGAGCAGTTGAAATGGGAAAAGCCAACCTAGAAATTCAGCGAGATGTAGGGAGAGGCCCATGGGCTGCTATCCGCTTCCACTGGCCTTCCAGACAGAAGGATGTGTAGACTTCAAGAGATTGCTTGGTATTTTCCTGAGACAGCAGCTCATTTTATGGCCATCATGGGCCTGTTTTGGGGTGGATCAGGTTTATTCAGTGAAGGAAACAGTTGGAGCCCGGCCTAGTTTGCTGAAGGGGTGGAAAGGGGCACATCCAAGGCAGGAAACCCTGGGCATTGCAGTGCAGAGCCATGCTCTGTCCTTGGCTCCATTGCGCGAATCTTGTTCAAGCCGTAAAGTCAGACTTTCCCAAAGCTCCTGCTGCTAGACAGTATTTCTCGCTTTCAGACTATCTGCTTGAGAGACGGTTGCTTGATTTATGGAAACGCTGTGGACGTTGCTGTCGGTGTCTCAGCTGTGAAATGAGATATTCACAACAATTCTCTTCCCAGAGAGCCACTGAGAGAAATAAATTAATTTGTGTTTGTGGTGTGATTAGATAATGCGATAGCGCTTCTACAGAGCAGCCTGAGGTGAAATTAGTAATTCTTCCTCTGAATCGGGGTTTCACTACCGTGTAGGAGGTAAAGAAGGGCATTGGAAAGTGAAGAAGCCAAATGCTCATGGGCTGTGTCTCACCGTCCAGTTCTGCGTTAGATAAGGATTCCACCAAAACAGGACATGCTTATGTGATTAAAGACCACACTGTCGTGGAAATGCACACTTTTATTTCCATCATCTTAATCCTAGCTTCCACTCCTTGTGGCTAGTTGGCTTTGCAGACTTTACTCTTCTTTTCAGCTACATTAAACCACCTCCGATGCACCAGAAAAGAATGAGCCTCCCATTTCATTAAGGAAATGGCAATACTATCAGTATGAGTATCATCAGGAAATGAAAACACGAGGAAATGAGATGAAAGAGGTATGAAAATTTATTTTCCCCTCCCAGTTGCTATTACTTTTACCTCTACGTCTCCTGCAAATGAATTCAATTTCCTTTTTGCCTAGGTATTCGGACTGCGGGCTCCCGACTCGGCAGGCGATGCTCAGCCAGTATAGAGCGGCCCAGACAAGGAGGAAGCAAGAGAGGGTGGTACAGCTAACAGCATTTTATAGTTGTAACTTATTAACGAAAGACTTCGCCTCCAGTGAGCAGGACAACATTAATGTTCATTTTGCCCTTGACATTTTCCTTACTTTGGTACAGGTTTAAGGCAATGCCTACTGTGAATTTCTCCACAAACTCAGCTCTGATTTTTTTTTTTCTTTTATGAAGCAAGGTGTCTAGTAATCCAGTAAGTGGCAGCAAATGGCTTAAAGATTCATCGCCAGTAAATCATTATCCTGTGAATGAATGAAAGTATTTAATTTCTTTACATGACTGTGGATGAGAGTGAACAGAAGAGCTATATACACTTACTGATATTGATAAAGAATTTGCTTAAGCAGAATTCTAGCAAAAATGGTATCTGTGTTCATTTTGCAGCAAGCTCAGGGTGTCTAAGCGAAAAGCTGCTCTATTGGGCTTTTTGCTGATGCCTCATGCACATCTTATGTGGATGGTGAGGAAGCATAAAACTGAAAAATAAGCAAATGCTATGCAAACAACCGACTTACCCCTGTTTTGTTAAATACTTAAGAAGGTATGTAAATGGGAGGAATGAGGTATTAAGAAAAAAAGAAACAGTCATAAAGAAATGCATTTCAAGGTCCACAGGGACCTCCAGCTTCTTTTAATTCCCTTTCTTTTGTAAAAAAGTAAACTGGATTACAAACCAATGTTCGGATTTATAAAATAAAAGGAAATGAAAACAAGTGTTTGGCCACAAATGGTTGCTGCAATGGCAGTTACATTTCCAAAGAAGAAAAGTGAGAAAGGGATATGTAGGAAACCACTTCTGTGAAATGTTTTATGAGAAAGAAAAAAAAGGGGGGAAAAAAATAATATGTTAATAAAGTAATTCAAAAAATTATTCTAATTTTTTTTCCACTTCTAATACAGACTATTTTTCAGAATGGAAAGATATGTCAGATTTATCCATTCTGCCCCTGGCATGGAGAACCTCAAAGGCAGCAGGTTACCTAAGGCATTACTAAGCCATTCTCAGGCTGGAGATCACCCTCGAAATGGATCCCAGCTCTTGGGTTCTGCAGAGTCCCTCAGGACCGCATGTAGTAACCCCGTGGGCCAAGGCACTGCAGCCATCTCCTGCAAGGTGAACTTCGCTGTGCTCAGCCCTGATTTACTTCTCTTTACTGTCTCCAGCTCTGAGCTGTTGCTGAAGTTTCCCTTCCCACCTATGATAAGACAGCCCAAGATGACTACGTAATCTGTGGGCTTGGATCTCTCCTCTGGTGGAGCAACTCAGGAGGTTGGTAATGATCGTTAAAGCACTAGATGAATAATGAGCTGATTGTTATCGAGATTGTTAAAAGGTTCAGAGAAGTATCTAGACATCAAAAAAAAAAAACTATGCCCAAAGGCAAGGCTGAGGTTTTGTTGGTGTTTTGTTTTATTCATAACAATTGAATAACTGGAGGCAGCGCCTCTTAAACGGAAGGCTTCATTTTTCCCGTGGTAAAATCCCAGATCAAAAATCTGAGACCATTATGAGTAAGCGAGAGGCAAAAAAGAAACATGTAAATGGAAGGGACTACTTACATCACCAGGTCTAATCCCCCTTTATCATGGGCATCACATACTCTTTCACAAAGTTATGATAATCTTAAAATTAAATCTGATATTTGCTTTGATATTTGCACTGGAATTCTCCCCCCAGATTAGGAGTGGACATCTCTTACTTGAATCTCTTTCTTATGCCTGTCCAATGGCACACGTAGCATCACCTGGGTTTATGGCTGCCAAGCAGCCCTCTTGGCCCCAGGCTAAAGGCTAGGTCTGCTAACCCCGCTGCTCCCTGAAGCTCATTTCCCAACCGGTCTCTTTGCATGCTGGAACTCAGTTTGTAGTGTGGGCGCCTTGTTTCCTGGGGGGAAGAAACCTAGGTGGGGTGGGAGGTGAAGAGCAGCCCCGTTCTGTGGGAGATGGCCCTGGTGAGGGGTGGGAAGAGGAGAGACAAGAGAGGATGGGCAAGGGGGGATGAACAAGAACACGAGGAAAAGGAGTAGG
>VWPW01016630.1:78544-125948 GCA_013389825.1 Crypturellus undulatus
GGTAGGGAAGCAGAAAGGGGGGGGCGGGAATGGGGTACGAGGGGAGGAGGGCGGTGAGGAAAGAAGAAAAAGAAGGGGGGGGGGGGGGGGAAAGGTGGGGGGACCTTCTCTAGCCAGGCTGCACAATTTGCAGTTTAAGGATTTATTCTGCCTGCAAGCTGGGATTCCCGCTGCTGTGCCTGAGGAGTTAGGGTGGTTCCTTTATTTGTATGGTCTAGTTTGAAACCGTATTAGATATTGGTGAAACGAGTCATACTCAAGATTTCAGAAGATTTAAACAAGGTCTTGTGGAATGACATTTATATTCCCCTTCTCTCCTGATCATTGTTTTGCTTTTTTTTTCGCGTTTCTGATGATCGAAACAGGGATGACCGAAATGTTGTAGCCTCTGCCATGGGACTGGACTGTGGCCAGGGTGCTCTTCTCTGTTCGATGTGGTCAGGAAAGTCTTTAGATTTTGCTGATGCCATGGGACAGGCTCTGAAGCTTCTTGCTCAGGCCAAGTCACTTGATTTAAATGTCCTGATTCTTTCACGATAGCCGGGGCACACAAAGCTCTGATTCTTCAAGCAGGCAACTTCAGACAGACATTTAACCACGTGAAATAGGATGCATAAAGTACACAGAAATCAGAGTACCAGCAACCCTTTCTCAGGTATAGATAAAAATAATTCATTAAACTTAAAGAAGATATATGTCCTGTTGGAACCAGATTGGATCCAGAGCCAGGCAAAATTCCCTGTAGTAGGGTAAGTGCAATATAGGTGCCTGATAAATCCAGACCACTTTCCCATTTTTATATCTATCCTATTAGTACGCTGCATGAGCCAATAAACAAGACACTGTATGGTGAAACCGCCACACCGTTACAGCCTTTTAATGTCTTCTGTTAAATGCTGATCGAGGGTGCACTTTGCTGTAGTTCCTATGGGTCTGGCACGCAAACCTCAGCGCCTGCCCCGAGGTATGAGCTGAAATTCTGTCAAGCCCCCAGTGGAGGCTGAGGATTGTCACGACTTCAGGGGGGGCTCCTGCCCTCACACAGCGCGGGGACAGGGAGCCCTTCTGAGCACCCATGATGGAGCACCGTGCGCAGGCCCAGCCCTGCTGTGATTGCCCGGAAAACAAGCAAGAACGGTGTTAACGGTTTCCACTGTTTGTGAAATGCTGCACTTGGCAGGTTGCTGAGCAGGTAAATTTGTGCTGTGTCTAATTCCACAGCTCCAGGTAGTGGCCAGTGCTCTAGGCAAAGCCTGGTTGCTTTTCCTGCCTTCTAGAAGATGGATCCTGTGATTTTGTTCCCCCTCTGCCTGTCACTTCTCCCCTTTTCCCAGGCATTTCAAACCACAGTCAACCCCATCGCCAAGCAAGTATGCAAAAAGATGAAGCTCCCTAAGAGTTTTCTGTGAGACAGCTACGCCATGGGAGAGGGGGAAACACAAAGTCACCTCCCTCCCCAGGAGGAAGATGCTGCCAGCTCAGCCCGTGGCCCCGGCTGCTCCGTCAGGACCCGGGAGACCCGAGCAGGAGTCCAGGGAGCCGGGTGGGAGACGTGCAGGGAGCTGGGGGCAAGGGTGGGGGCGTCATGGGAGCCTGCCTGGGATGAGAAGTCTGGCATTCTGGATGCAAATCCACAGGAAAAGCAGGATTCATTAGCTTGCTGTTCACAGAAAACTTTCTGACGTCTGTTCTCACAGGATTTTATAATCTCCAATGGAGACTGAACTTTGTTAGGAAAAAGAGACCTGAGAATCAAAAATGTATCTGTTCCTCGCCATACCCAAGACTTTCTATATAGCCCTTAGCACTTCATTTTTCACTGTCTCAGTTTCCTTATTTTAAAATGGGGATAAAGATACCTACTATCACTAACTCCCTTTGGTAGCTACAAATGAAATTACCTTAATGAGTGCTAAATATATGGTATCCAAAAAGCTTTTGATTACATCTTTTTCCCAGACTCACAGTCAGATTGCTACTTTTGGAAAATAACCTGCCTTCATGCAAAAGCGTTTAAGAAAACGACAGGTAACATTACTATGATTGGGATAATGGCACTGGAGAAGGCAGGGAAAAATAAAGAAACAAATAGTCACTGGGTAGAGAAGGATTAGTTCAGACCACACGATCAAAGCTAAGTCCTCTTTTTTATTCAGTAGAAGATCCACTCCCTGCCGAGACCTTGATGATAATGCCCTCATCCAAGGGAACATAAGGGAGCAGCCTTTGATTGCCAGCCCAGTCCCCTGGGCTGGGGGAGAAGAGATTTGCCTAAGGGCTCCTCAGGGCTGACCCAGCCTCTCCTGGGCAGCCCACGCACCGGGACGGTCTCCAGCCGACGCGGGAGGCAGCTCCCACCGCCCCGGGCTTTCCTTTTCCCTCTTCCCAGGCCAGCGCTCTCTCTGGAGGACCTTTCCTCACTGCCGTTACTGTTCTTTGGAAACAGCAACGTGGAGCATAAGGTTCCTACTGGTGTCTGTGGAGCACCTGGCCCTGCAGCCCGCCTGCAGCAGTGGCCATGGACAGAGATACGGCCTTAAGCTGGTGGCGACATGACCTCTTGGACTTCGTGTTCACCTTACCCTGGGTGGCGACCAGCTCTACGCTCCTTGTTTCTGGGTGACACTTAAGGCAAGATCCTTGCTGTCTTCCCATGTTGCATACAGGGAAACCCTGTCTGGGATTATTTTTGCCCTGTGGTTTGAGTGAGGCGCGTAGGTTGCTGTGCAGGGTGGCGGGGGCCCCCCACCGAGGCTGCTGGGGGAGGTGGTCATTTCTCCGGGGAGGGTGACGCTCCCCACCCAACGTGCAGGCCCCGCGGGCCGTGCGCGCAGGGTGCCCGGTGGCGGTGCGGGCTGCCGAGCGCTTGGGTTTGGTGGCGTTTCTGGCAGAGCTTGGCTCAGCCCCCGCTGGTGAGGCAGCCCCACAGCGCCCCGGGGCACAGGCTGCGTCACTGCCTCTGCCTCACAGCGACTGGGCTCCCGCACTAGAGCGCCGCGGGGAGGAGCGAGCGCCTTGGGCTTTGCAAAGGAACCCGCATGAATATTCCTACTAACCTAAGGGGGAGGGAATGTGTCTCCCTTATCACCCTGGGGGCCTGTGTCAGCTTCTTGCTCTCCTACTGGCTGTTATTGCACTTGCGAAGCAGTGGGTTGCCCAGGTCCTACAGATCTCGGCAGAGACAGCATTGCCTTTCCCGTGGAGAGTGGCCAAATATCGCTGTGATCCCACCGCCATACCCTGGGTAACCTCAGGACATGCAAACGTGGCTTGGATTTGGCGGTCGTGCTCGCAGGATAAGGACTGAACTGCAGCGCTAAGCTTCTCAGTGCTCAAGGAGCACTAAGCTCGCTATAACTTGCATGGGGAAATGTTGTTTATGCAGAGGATTAACAGATCCCCCAGATAAATGCGTTTGTTTTGATCACTTATCTGCACTGGGGAGGGCAGAGGAGCAACCCGCATGCTTTGACATCCAACTGTAACCGGCTTTTCGAAGATAACTTAGGTAGCCGTATCTGGAGTCAAATAATCTCCAGTTTATGTTGGATACACATATATCACATGATATTTTCCTAAGCTTGTATTTTTTTTCTAAATCTAAAATATGATTTGGGGCTTGGTTTCATTTACTACTTTTCAGAAAAACTGTACCAGAAGCTACCTACTCGCGTGTCCCAGGCCTATGATTTTGGCCAACCTTTTGGTGATGGGAGAGGAAATAATTTATTCTAGGAGTCGATTCATTTTTTTTCCCCCCAACATTACACACAAAGCTGAGTATTTCTGTTCTTATTTCTGAATGAGAGGTCAGGCTGCGTCTGCCAAAGATGTGGCTTTCAGAGGTACTGGAATGAGTAAAAGGGATGGCCATAGTCCCTAGCTCTCAGCGCATGCTTATTTCGCCTGTGTTTGGAGCTAAAACTGCTTAATGCAAGCCTGATTCATCAAGCTTCTTGCTGCTCCTGGAAGCTTCATGTGGTGCTGGGGTCTTTGAGAGTTTATCCCGAGGTATTTTAGCACCAAGCAGAGCAGCCGCTCTGCAGCACTGTGAAGTTTCTGACCTTTCTCTGGCAGCCCAAGAGTGTTATGTCTTGCCCTCTAACATCTTTCTCTGGCAGCCAGAGCTCTGGGTGGTGGCCACATATATATTCATGATAAAAGGGAAAATACAAGTTTGAGGGGCTGAAGGCACCCTTTGGTATTATACACAAGTGCCTGGGAAACGCTGCTGAGGAATTGCCTAGCCAAGCTGCTACAGGTCTGTGGCTTCTTGGGGCATTTAGGCAATGATGGACAGTTTTTCAAGGCAGTTGTGACACTGTCTTGCCGCTGGGTCGTCAGTGTCTGGGAAGTTTTATTTTAATCTCGCAAGAACGTGACCTATCCTGCGCCAGCAGCCTATGGTTCATGCTGTTAAAACTGGAACGTAAAACACATGAATATGTTATTGGCACCAACTCTTTGCCTAACCATGCTTTGCTAAATCTGAAAAGAATTGCATTCTTATTTTAAACTCAGAGAGACCTTAAAGGGCTGAGGCATGCCACGCATTGGATCCTTAGCAGTGCTGCATGCGCTGGCGAGCAGCGGGTACCGTAACAGCGTTCACTTTGATGCTCATCAGAGTCTACTGATGACTTTTTGAGGTTCAAGCCCCGAGGCAAGCTGACAGTTTAACTCGTGCCCATGGTCACTTTTCCGCAGCTACAGGGGCAGCAGTAGCTGCTGGTTTTTGCTATCCCCACGTGTAGGGCCGCGATGCTGAGTGCTGTAGTGGAGCTGCCAGCCCCCGGCCTAGCAGTGCTGCTCGTATCCAACAGAGGGTAGTGGCAACCCCAGCAGCTCCTCAGCGGCTCCTCAGCTCCATAACTCCTCCAGGCACTTAGCGTGAAGAGAAAATTCCTCTGACCTATTTTGCTCTGTAGCTACCAGAGCTCCTGATGGAGAGACTGCTCGCCCGTGTGCTCTCATGAAAGGCACAGGGGATGTGTGCCGCAGCTGACACAACACAGCCTCCCTTTCTTAATATCTGGTTTGCTTTTTTTTTTTTCTCCTCTTTTTTAAAGTGATCTCAAAAACACAACTGAAAACCAAAAACCATGTATATATGTGTATATACATAATATATGCTGTGACAAACGCTGCAGCTGCCAAACTCCCAGCCGTGGGCTCCGTGTTGGTACCGTCACAGGTGCTCAGGGCTTGTGCAGTGGGTGGGCAAGTGGGGCTGCCCCCCCAGCCCTCCAAGGGAGGGGGGCAGGCGGTGTAAAGGGGCTGCCACCTTCTCGCCTGCCCAAGGCTGCAAGTAGCTTTTCTGTGGGCGAGGGTGGCCCAGTGTGCCAAGCTCTGCCATTCCCTGCCATTCCCTGCCTTTCCCCACAGCCCTAGCCCCTGTTTTGTGGGTTTTTACATTCACAAACAATAATGAGCAAGAACAGATGCCGGCTTCTCTCCCCTCATTTTCCTTCCCCACTTAGTGGCTGAGGTGAACCAGTGTGGGAGGCTGTAGCTGTTCTCAATTTCATGTTTTTCTTTTTTTTCCTCCTTTTCCTTCATTGTTTCTACAAATGAAGGGGCTGGTTGCCTTTCCACTTGCAGGCTTCCCTGGCTCCAGGGAGACAGGCAGAAATACAGCAGCTCGCCCTGCTCTCTGCTCGGCTCTCACTCCAGCTGGGCGAGCTGCTTCCCTCCGCCCTTGGGGCTCTTTCTGCACCATCCAGATGACAAACTCCAGCAGTTTGTCAGGAGGAGAGGCTTGGTGCTCTGCCACGATGAGCTCCATTAGCGCTGCATGCTTTTTGCTGTACGTTGGTCGTACTTATGAGCACCTGCACCCTCTTCAGGCCTGGACAGCAATAACTGAGGCCTGTGCTGCGTTTGAGACACTTGAGTTAATTTCCAGAGTGAGGTATTGAATCCAGTAGTGGGCAGGTAGCTTCACCGATAGCACAAAATATAACTGGATGTAACAGACTTGCTCTAACCACCCATATAGGTGTAAATGCATCACCTGGGACATGGTGACAGAGCACTCGCATCTTATTGTCGGATGCCCTTCCTCCAAGCTCAAGATAGGTGCATCTCAGTGAGTAAGCAGTCAGGCAGTGGAGACAGGAGGCCTGCGTGGATGAGCAAGGAGCTGCTGGCAAAAAAAAAAAAAAAATACAGAACGTGGAAAAAAGGACAGGCCCCTTGGGAAGAATATAGGAATGTTGTCAGGGAATGCAGGGAAGACTAAGGTGCATTTGGAATTAAATCTGGCAAGGGATGATAAAGACAAGAAGAACTTCTTCAAATATATCAGTGGCAAAAGGAAGATTAGGGAAAATGTGGGTCTGCTTGTGAACAGCATGGGTGCCCTGGTTATGAAAGACACAGAAAAAGCAGAGATACTGAATGCCTTCTTCGCTTCCGTGTTTACCAAGGGCAGCCTGCTGGAATCCCAGATCCTAGAGACCAGAGAAGAAGCCTGGAGAGAGGAAGACGTGCCCTGGAAAGAGAAAGACTGAGTCAGAGGGCACTTGAGGAAACTTGATACCCACAGATCCATGGGCCCTGATGGGATGCACCCAAGGGTGCTGCAGGAGCTAGAGGATGTTATTGCTAGGCCACTCTCCATCATCTTCAAAAGTTCCTGGAGAATGGGGTGGTGCCTGAGGACTGGAAGAAAGCCAAACCACACCAGCTTTCAGAAATGGCAAGGAGGACTCAAGTGACTACAGGCCAGTCAGCCTCACCTCCAAACTGGAAAAGTTATGGAGCAGCTTGTCCTGGCTGTTGTCTCCAAGCATGTGGAGGACAAGAAGGTGCTCAGTAGTAGTCAGCATGGATTCACGAAGAGGAAATCAAGCTTGATTAACCTGATAGCCTTCTATGACAGAATGACTGGCTAGGTAGATGAGGGGAGCGTGGTGGATGTCATCTACCTGGATTTCAGCAAGGCTTTCGACACTGTCCCTCGCAGCATCCTCCTGGGCAAGCTCTGGAGGTGTGGGTTAGATGAGTGGACACTGAGGTGGATTAACAACTGGCTGGATGGCAGCGCTCAGATGGTGGTGATCAGTGGTGCAGTGGTGCAGTGGTGCAGAGTCCAGTTGGAGGCCTGTGGTTAGTGGTGTCCCCCAGGGGTCAGTCCTTGGTCCAGTCCTGTTCAATTTGTTCATCAATGACCTGGATGAAGGCACAGAGTGCTCCCTCAGCAAGTTTGCTGATGATACCAAACTGGGAGGAGTAGCTGACACCCCAGAGGGCTGCGCTGCCATCCGGAGGGACCTGGACAGACTAGACAACTAGGTGGTGAGAAATCTGATGAAATTCAACCAAGACAAGTGCAAGGTCCTGCACCTGGGGAGGAATAACCCCAGACACCAGTACAGGCTGGGGACCGACCTTCTGGAGGGTAGCTTTGCAGAGAGGGACCTGGGTGTCATGGTGGATGACAAGTTGCCCATGAGGCAGCAGTGTGCCCTTGTGGCCAAGAAGGCCTATGGGGACCTGGGGTGCATTAAGAGGAGTGTCTCCAGCAGGTCGAGGGAGGTGATCCTGCCCCTCTACTCAGACCTGGTGAGGCCACATCTGGAGTACTGTGTCCAGTTCTGGGCCCCCCAGTACAAGAGGGATGTGGAGCTGCTGGAGAGAGTCCAGCGCAGGGCCACGAGGATGATCAAAGGCCTGGAACATCTGCCCTATGAGGAGAGGCTGAGGGAGCTGGGCCTGTTCACCCTGGAGAAGAGAAGGCTGAGAGGGGATCTAATCAGTATCTATCAATACCTCAAGAGAGGGAATGAGGGGAATGGAACCAGCCTTTTTCGGTGGTGGCCACCCATAGCACAAAAGGAAACGGCCACAAACTGAAGCACGGCAAGTTCCACAGGAACTTAAGGAAAAATTTCTTTACTATGGGGGTGACAGAGCCCTGGAACAGGCTGCCCAGAGAGGTTGTGAAGTCTCCTTCTGGGAGATCTTAGAAATCTGCCTGGATGCCACCCTGTGCCATGTGCTCTAGGTGTCCCTGCTGGAGCAGGGGGTTGGACTAGATGATCCCTAGAGGTCTCTTCCAGCTTTAATGGTTCTATGATTCTATGATCCCAAATGTGAACTCAAGGTTTTGGTGAACTCAAGGCATAAAAGCCACCTAGCTACTAGGGGTCCAGTTACATGAAGCAAGAGGTAATAACGATCAGATAGGAATGTGAGGCACATCACTTCCCTGCTGGCTGTTGCCTCTTGAATCTGCTGACCTGCGGCTCTGGGGTCCCAGCCTGCTTTTTATCCTACATATTTGAGCAATTCTTCTTTTGGAAAAATCCATGGCTGCAGAGTACCAACTGCTCTGTGTATAAACTCTAATGCAGTTTAATTCCCCAGCTCTTATCTGCTATAGAAATTTCTGCCACGCATGTAATGTAACTTATCAGTTTAAGTATATCAGTCAACAGTTCCTGGCACACTAAATGCAGCTGATAAAAAAAAAAAAAAAAAAAGGTATAAGATGATAAGATGATTTTGTTTCAAGAGCTGTGATAATCCAACGGAATTGCCTTCTATAGGCACAAACTCTATCTGTAAAGGGACTCTTTGCCTGGAAACCCGCTTGAGAGTAGAGTAGGTCTCCGACTGGCAGCTCTGAGGGGCCTGAATTGTGTCTCCTTTCAGCCCTAGCACAATAGAGCCCTATCAAGGCTGTGGTTAGAAGAGTCTTCAATCTGATTAGTCACACCGCAACTTGGGTTTCTTCCATGTGAGCACTTAATTAGATTGAACTTTGCTAATTTAAGAGATAACAAGATAAGCTTAGCCCAGTTAAGTGTACGTGGTAGTTTTGTCTTTTATCAGCCGTAGGCTTCTCTTGCTTTTTTTTTCCTGTTGCAAGTGTTTAACCTCAGAGGGTTTTATCAGCACCCGCGCGGGATAAAAGGCATTGGGAGCTCCCAATCTGCATGGAAGTGGCAGGCCGGGGGAGAAGGCCCTGCAGAATGGGCCAGAAAAGCAGCACTTTGCAGCCCTTTGCAGGGCGACAATGGCCATTGTTTAAATCCAGGTGGGGGCTCATTGCTGTGCAAATTGTGTTTACAGCCCGTCACACACACAGAGTCCATAGCACCTAACTGCAAAATTATGATGAAGCCTTAAATGATCATTCAAGAACAGTTTATCAGAAACAACCTTCCAGGAATAATAATAATAAAAATAATAAAACTCTGTATACATGCGTATGTACAGTTATATGTAAGCACATATATCTGTGCATAGCCTCGAGGCTGATGTGCCTCACCTGAAGGTGCTCCCTGTACAAATTTCCCCGTAATTATGGCTGCTTGACTTGAAAGGTTTGTTGGTTTCATAATTTCTAACCTCAAACACCCCCAAATAATGAATCAGACCTCGAAATTGTTATTTGGGCTCTTAAACATGCAAAGAACTTTGCAGGTTATTTGTCCTCACTCCTCTGAGCCTTTGTTGTCACATTTCAAGCTTGTTCAGGGAAGATGAAGAAAAAAAAAAGATTTAATGAAAGTTGGGATTCCCATCTAACTGGTTATTTCCAGGAATCAGAGATAATTATAAAATAAAAGATAATTATAAAATAAAAGGAAATTGTGTTATAAACTCGCTGACTGGAGGCAGGGGAGTTGTGTATTCTGCATTTCCCAGGGAGGAGCAGTTACACGGGCTTGTGCCTCCCTTCAGAGCCCTGCCCTGCTCTGACGCCTGCTTTGGGAGCACCTCGCCGGGATGCTGCAGTGCAGCCTGGGGCCTCCCGGCTTCGGCTTGGCTGACTGGGTGGCTGCTCTGCTCAACCGGGACATGCTGGATCCAGAGCTGCTGTCATTTGTGCCTGAATCTGTCTCAAAGGAGCAACCAAGCTTTCCTCTAGAAGACGGAGACACTACCTGATGGTCAGGATTGCTCTAATGTTGACATGGCAGAGGCAGCACTCAAGAAATCAGGGCAAACAAGTGCTTGAGTCTACTGTTTATGGTCCCATTGCATTTGAGGACTGGTAGCAGAGGTACTGTTGGAAGAGGAGCATCTCTTTGCAGGAACTGGGTTCAACCTGTGTGCTGGTTTTGCAGCCAGAAGAGAGGGTAGGGATATGTAGCTCATGCAATGCTGTTCCTGTGTTTTGTTCAGTGCAATGCAGAAGGGAGGAATCAGCAAAAAGGAGAGAAAAGCTATTGTTGTTTGGTTATTGTTATTGTTATTATTATCGCTGCCAAAGTTGTCATCAGCGTGACTGGGCCAAGAAACCAAAGGTCCATCTGTTTCATGTGCCTGAAATAATACCTGGGAATGCCTTGTTTCTGGTCCAAGTATAAACAGAAAGCTATCCAGGGAAAACTTTTTGCTGTCTGTTGTGCAATATAGCGTAAAAGTGCAGGAGCTTAGCCTCCTTTAAGCCTGGTTCTAAATAAACACTGTGTGGAAACAGTCTCAGCCCTGAAGTGCCTGTAGCCTGTGTATAAGGTGCCAGTTCCGGGGCACTGTTTTGAAAGTCTCCCAGTATGGCTTTATTTCAAGCACCACATTCAGCTAAATGCTTGCATTTTATTTTATTACACTTCTGGATTTAATTCAATTTAATTTCCAGTCTCTCATCATGCTGTGATTCACATGGGGCTCTCTGCTCGTTTAGAAATTAGTCCTATCTAAGGTCAACCCATGTACAGAAATAGCCATCTGCCAAATGTTACCAGCCCAGCTTGCAGCATCACCTTATTTGCAGATCACTGATGTATACGTAGCACCTCCATGTTCATTTTGTCACTCTGAAACACACTATTTATTTCTACTCCAATCTGTCTGTGTACAGTTAGCATGTGTATATAAAAAACACATTTATACTATAATGATTCATTAATCTCATCTTCATAGTTTCTTGAAGCTCATGGGCTTTTTCACATATGGCAGAGTGAGGCCTTTCCCCCAAAACTGGCCACTTACTACCAGCTGCTGCATATGCTCTTTAGATATGCAGCCCATGTCTTGTCCTCCCTTTTAAATATAGCAGTTGAACTCTGTTTCTGATGATTTTAAAACTGATTTTAATCATAAGAAGAAACAGCCAAGCGATTGTTCACCCAGCAGCCGCAGTTGTGGCAACTTCCACAAATAGCAGGAGCCTAGTGGGGCTAGGGGCAGGGTAGGTGTATGCCACTTTGTTACTGCCACTGCCACATATTTAGGTAAAAATAATTATCTATCTGTAGTGCTGTATTTATTAATTCGTTAGTAACTGAGGCTGTACTGATAGGTAGCATCATCCTTTAAAAAAAAACTTTATTTATTTTTAGCTAGGGAACAATTTGAAGCAGATCACAAGACCTGTGTTTGGGTTGAGGATATTTTAACTGAGGAAAAAAAATAGAAGAAAAGAAAGAAAGAAACAAAGCCATGCTGTAATCTGGCAGTGTTAGCCCAAAGAAATGCTCCATCTGCTTATCTGTCTTCTCTTTGTCTGCACTGAATGGCACCAGCACAGTCACCGCAAATGGTGCCCACGCGAAACAGGCAGAACCTTTCTGTTCTTGCAGCACTGTGGCATGCTGAAAATAAATGTTTGTCATATCCTACAGGTCCTACTAAACTGCAGATGAGAAGCAAATAAATTCAGTTTCACGCACTAGAGAAATTAGCACTGCAATGAGTCTTTTCCATATTTATCCATCAAATCCTCAATCTAATTTTCATGACAGTTTCCAGCATATTCCACTGATATATGAGAAAGGGGGTCAATAAATATTAAATATTAACCTAGTAGCTGTGTACTAATGTCTGACCTTATCACTGTTCTAAAATTGGATACTTAATAACACTATGAGGCAGGGAAATCTCTTCCAACAGCATCATGAATCTTTTAAGTGTGGCTTCCACCGCCTTGTTTTGCGCAGTGAGCTCTTACCATGGCCTCTGCTGATATTTTTTTAAAGACTGAACTTCATACCGATTCTCTTGACTCCTTTTCATACTGCTTGCAACACAGATTTCACTGCGTTAGGCACTCTTTGTCATTTTTTTTTTCCGTCGTACCCATTCTTTACCATTCTTTCTTTCCTTTCCTTGCAGAAGCAGCCTGGTCTTGCCTGTAGTCACTTAAGCTTTTTCTGTAGTTTCTGGACTCATGGAACTCACTCAAGGACACTCAAGGAGTAAGTCGATACAGAGCTTGCTCCCTACCCTGAGCTCCCCATATCTGCATGGTTTGCAGGAGAATATCTCTAGCTCTGGACAGTCTGATCTGGGTAGTAACAGTTTAACAGGGTGCACATGAGTTTTTCCGCACAACTACCCTCTGTCTGATGAGCTGGTTCCAGATGTGCTTCCTTTGCTATTATGGCTGTAGCCAACGTTGTCATCATAATCCACCCTTCAGTTGGGGTTTAATTTGGTATATATTTGGCTTTTGCAGAAGTATATGAGCTTCTTTCTCTCTTTCTCTCTCTCTCTTTCTCTCTCTCTCTCTCTCTCTTTTTTTTGCTCCGTTTTTGTTTTCACCTCTCTAGGCAGGATCTATGTTACCCTCTAAGTTCAAGGTTTGCCTAAGCAGTGTGGATGAGAGATGAAACTAGTGTTTCGAACCGTTATCCCTTCCCATTCTGCTCTCCAGTCCTCTTGCATGTTTATCTTGTTCCCTTTCTGAGATCCTGTTGCATGTTTTACTACCAAGCTGATCTCAAAGTGTAAGAAGGCAAATGTGGGTGAGACATGGTCCTGGCAAAGACTTACCATGGCAGGCAACGACAGCACCATTTTTATAGAAACCTGCACAAATGCTACAGGGTCCACATAGTGTGCAGGAAGTACACAGTGCTCAGAAGTGTGTGGCCTTTGCTATGTGTAAAGTCAGTCCTTTTTCATTAGGGGAAAGAAATGAGAATTCATGTATTTTTCGGGCAGGCTACATTAATTGCTGCCAGTTGCCACTGATAAATCACTGGAGGGAGATCAACTATTGGAGCTATGTTAATGGAGAATTATGTTAATAAATGACAAATTTCATGGCATGATTAAGGCCTGCTGACCTCCTCATGAGGTTATTGATGGGTTTACTTGTGTGTAGCCTGATGAAATCACATTTCAATAACCTCTCCCCTGTACCACGTCTCAGAGTTCATCAGCAGAAATGGGCATTTTCCTATTATGAACCACAGTCTAGTTAGTCCTCTTGTAGTCTTAACAATATTAATGCTACTTGCCTGAGAAATGCATCAGCTCTCATTTCCTCCCCTTAATGGAAAAGGGCTGACTTTGCTGGCATGATCAGCAATCTGTGAATAAGGAGCATCAGCAAACCTTGCCTAGGAGACAATGCTTACCATCTTCTAAACTGGATGATGGAAGCTCTTGCCAAGGATTTTACTCAGATCGTATTAGAAAGTAGCCACTTAGGTCTAGAAGGACAGTGGAGACTGCAAAGGCTCAGTGTGGGTGGGAGGCTGGAGATGAGGATTAGTATGTGTGACTCATGCCAATAAATCCCGTCTGGCCCATAATATGGGCTATGCCATAAGTAGCTTTCCTCTGCCTGGTTTCTAAGTCATCTTCATGGCCTCTGCTTAACATGGCACTGCCTGGGAGCCCAGTTATACTCTTGCTCTCTTTAGCGCTCCTCTCAAATACCTGTTCCTGCACCTGGGACTATGCAGCTCCTGGGATCACCTCCTCTCCAGGCGTGTCGGGGCGGCAGTACCACGCACAGGTCCAGTGCAAGGGAGGAGGTGACGAAGCAGGTGTGTGTACCTGCGCTTGCGCCAGCATTTGCACAGCAGTGCAGGGGCTTCAGTCACCCTGACCCGGGAGCAGGCAGGCACACCGGCCAGCACGACAGCCACTCGCACACGGCGTGGAAATGCAGTGGGAAGACAGCCGGAGAACCGCTCCAGTAGACCTGGACGGAGTGGATTACTGCGCCGTGACTTACCTGAAGCAAAAACTACAGCTGATTTTAAGAGGAGGAGTCTGCATTAATAATCCAGTTACGTCCCAGAAAGGAGCTGCATGTGGAGCTTTAGACAGGGATGCCACCAGTTTAGAGTGGGCAATGCATCCCTTTAAATAACTCCTTAAAATCCAGGCTAGTGTAGCTCCATCTGGCTCTCTCTCTTAATGCTCCGAGAGTAGTTCTAAAAAATACAACATGCAGTTGCTCGGGGATAAACTGAAGTTAGGACTTCCATTATGTTCTTGCAAGTTGACTCACTGTTGGAGAGGTGAGCACCAGTCCACTCACAGAATGGAAAGAAAATCCCTTCTCTGCTCCCAAGGCTGGATAAAGAAAGATTGCAGACGCATTCACACATCCTACTATTCAAAAAAAGAGCTGCACATAAACTGTGGGGTTTGGAGAAGGGAAATGAGATCAGTAGCAGTTGTCAGGTATGAGTCACCCCTTCACAGTTTTTTGGACCATAGGAGTGAGCAGCGCGTTCCAAGCAATATGCTTACTGGAGTAAAAAATTCCGTCACCACAACCTATTTACATCAAACAGTATTATTGTGGCTGCAGCCTCCAGGGAAAAACTGAGCTGAATCCGTAATGAAACTTCAGATAGCAAATAGAAGTAAATATAAAGAGTGGGAGGAAAGCTAATTTAATGAATGCGGTTTATTTAAATATTTATGGGATAAATCCCACTCCAGTGTGCATTCAGAGGAACTGAAAGCATAACCTGTCTCTCCCCTCTTTAAAGTATGGGGTGGGTAATATTTAATTTAAAACAAAATTGCTTATTTTTAGATTGCATTGCAATGTCTAATGTCTAGATGGCCAGCCATTTTTGCTGAGGTCCACAGTGCCTACCAAAGCTTCCTTTGTGGAGTGTCAGGAAAAAAAGAGAGGCAAGCGGGAAAGGGTTCACAAGAAAATGTACACTTGTTCGGGTCAGCTGGAAGTTATTATGAACCTGTGGCTTTTGTCTTCCCATGCCTCATGCAGGGCAGACTTTGCTTCAGTCAGTCTGAATTTGATCTGTTATTTCAAGTATTGGCCCATACCTCTATTAGCATTCTAGTTCATGGCTAGTTCCTTTGAAACACATCACCCAGTTGTCCCCATTTAGTGCACTTTGGTTCATGTGCTGGAGCAGGCTCAGCATCCATAAATGAGTTAAGTTCATGGGACCAAACTGAACCTCATCTTAAGAAACTCCCTGAAGGCCAGTAACTTAGCAGTTGGATATTTAGCACCAACTATTTCGCTCTGCAAAACTCCAGTTGCATTACTGGTGATGCAGGGAGCGCCCTTTTCTCAGGTCATTGCAGGCTGCTAGCTCTCAATTTCATCAGTCTCTGCAGAAATCATCAAATCACTGTGCACACACATGCACACACATGATTTAATCCATTTCTGCAAAGTGTAAATTAAATATTAGCAGATAGATGACAGTGCATAACAGGTCTCCTAGCTATGGCAAAGCATTGAGATTAGCTCTGTATTGATTGGTAAGAAAAACATCTTTAAAAATTTGATGTCTGCTTCACTTCCCCTTAGCTGCATAATCATCAGCCCTTAAAACTCTGTCAGTAAGCTGATAACACTTGGAAGAGGATGATGTTTCCAGCAAATTCAAATTACCTTGTGCCAGTAGGGTCAGGCATTTTTTTGAATACCTGTAAAAGATAAGCATTACCAATACACTATATAACCAAATGTCTCCACTTAATGCAAAGAGTCAGAGTAACATGTAATTTTGAGCTCAAGGTGTATATATTATCTAGCTTGGCAAGTCGTTTCCTTCTCTCTCTGTCCCAGCTACTCTCCTATGTGCAGAGAAAGGTGCTTTGAAAGAGGAGTGGAAATGCCTTTTGTGCAGCTGATCCTGTAGGCGTGTGAGGCACCCTCCGAGCAGATGGTGTCCCTTGCACGGTATGGGTGAGAGGAACCCGGCTTCTCAAGCCCAGGCACTTCAGTTTTTGGGTAGGTGCAGAGCTTCTCACCCTACTGAGGCTGAGCTGCATCAGGGCATGCTCAGAGGCAGACTTGAGATGCTTGTGGCAAGAGAAAGCAGCCAAAAAAGAAAACAATGAAGGCAACTCCTGAAATCGGGAATCTCTTCACTTAGGAGGAGCTGAGGAGGCAGAGCAGACTGCAGCCTTGAATTGCACTTGAATATGACTTTAGGCACCTGCAATTTCAAAATTGAATAAACTTTGAACTTGCTGCATGTGAAGAGCTACACAGGAGGAACTTCAGAAAAATTAATATGTAGCAAATACATAGCTCTTCTTATTTCACACCAGTTTTCCATTTTAAACTTTCTCCTGAGTTCTTCTGTTAGGTCTGACCTTTAATTGCTCTTTACAAAGGTCGTTAGAACAAGAACTTATTATTCTAACAGGGGCCATTTCAATAAAATCTCTACAGATAGAAAGCACAGACCACATTAAAAGCGCAGACCACATTAAAACCGATGTGTAAGCTGTGTATGGTTTCTGCAAGTTAAATGGAAAGAAAAAAATATGTCTCTGAGGCCCATGATAACTAGATTTTAGATAATACAAGACATGGAAGGAGTAATAGGAACCAAAGCATGGGCTGCTAAAATGAGTTGCAAATGCTGAGGAAAGGAGGTTGGCTATTAGAAGTATATTAGAGGCTGGAAGCCAGGAAAAAAAGTAGAAAAAAAAAAACAGTAATGGAGAGAGCTGTCCTGAGACAGAGCTCCTGGAGACAGAAAATTTGGGCAAGGAGAGCTGAGTGGAAAAGCAGTCCTGGAAAGGGTGAGCAGCGCAGCTGCGAGCTGTGTGTTTCCAGGTTGTCTGGGGACACAGGCGTGTTGGCCCTTCTCAGCAAACCAACAGCACTGAAGAACCAAGAGTCACTCTAATCATATAATGATTTCTCCTCTTGCTAGAATTATATCCACAGCACCATTGAATACTGTCTGATGCAAACAAAACAGCTGTACAACAGAAATAGGCTAGAAAACTCTTTCCTTCTGTTTCAGCCTTACATTGTATTTGAGCCCCAAGCACCTCCTCCAGGTGAAGCTGGATTCCTTAGCTGTTATACTGAGGAAATGACCAATCCATGCCTAAGCAGCACATTAGCTCAGGAACTGGTAGCTTTTGGTTGCGTGTCCAGGTCCATCTTTGTTGAGCAGTAAACAGCCAGGCAGGAAGCGTGAGACATTTCAGAGTCAACTATTGGCTGCTCTGCCCTCTACTTCTCAGGAGATCTGCTACCTTCCAAGTCAAGTGTGTGTTTTTGGTGAGCGTCATTGACCTAAATGAAGATTTTTTTAATGACTTGGAGTGAGGCCAGCGGAGTAACTTTATATGGCCATGATCCTCCTTGAAGATGACATATTGCTCTGGGCAGGCAGGATGCTGGAGGCACAGCCCATCTGAATGTAACGTTTAGCAGACTGTGGGAGATGCGCAGAATTTCCTGTTGAAAGTTGATTTAGATCCTTTTTTTTTCTTCTTTTTTTTAGGGTGTATGACATTTAACATATTTTACAGCAGTATTTTACTACAGAAGGGTGGGAACTGAGATCTAGCTAATTTAGGACTAAGCTTGCTAAATTTGTATAAGGACTTATAAGATGTGGTTACTATGATAGCAGAGGACTGGACTCAGGCTGTTTATAGGATCCCCTTGATCCTCCTACTGCTTCAGTGTCTTTAAAAGCTGAGCGGCTTTTACTGTTCTCTAACTGCCTACAGGCTCTTTAAGACCATGCACATGACCTATAAGAGCACTTGAAGGTGAATATATGTGGGTGCCCCAGTGCACCTATCCCTCCCTCTTCACTGCACAGGTGATAAGCTGTGTTCCCACCCACAGAGCTCACCTGCTCTCTTCACTAAGTCGTGTGTAATACAGGTTGATAATAGCCTGCCTGACAGGAGGCCTCCTGTGGGCCAGAGAACCTCATGCTTTGACATCATGGAAAAGCTCTAGGATGTGCTTTCTCCAGGGTGTAACTCAGTGCTGCACAGCGATGAGCAGAAGACTCTCCAGTGAGGAACACACTCACAGCATTTGTAGCTTGTGCCTCCTTTTTGGCTTTTGAACACTTTGTGCCTTTCCTTGCTTAAAGATCCTGCTCCAGCACCGACCACTAAGCTCCAAAATGTTGATTGCCTGTTAGATGGCCAGTGGACACATCTGTGCTCTATTAATGCTTGGTGTTGACACCAAACAGCTAAATGACTATCCTGGTGTGCTTGCACGGGCTTCATTCCATTTAGTCCTTCAGCATCTCTCTCACAGGAAGGCTTGTGCCTGCTCAGCCATTTCCTCCAACTTTTCTTCCTGTTTTCTGCCCAACAAGGTATATAACATATCCTGTCCCTTCTTTTTATACAGGCACCAGCACAGCCCTGAACCAGTGTTCCCAGACATACAGGGCACAGGCAAAGGAGACCTTGGCATCAAGGCTCTTGTCTACTACGCATCGGCTGTGGTATGTAGGTCCTGCTGCCCCAGCTCACATGTCCACTCCCCGGCTCAGTCCTCCATCCCTACTAGATAAAAAGCTGCTCAGTTAGTCCCACATCACCTACCTGGAGTTGCTGGATCCCCACGCCAGGTACTGCCCAGCTTTCTGCATATTTACTTGCTGCTGTATGGAGTTGCCAGGACGTTCAGGTTTTGTGGAAAGCTGAGGATCCAGACATCATCACACAGACTCCCTACTCCCCCGTATTGCTGAATTGTGGTGCTGGCACAGGCCAACTGTCCACCCTAGCACAGTGGCATCACTTGCTGCTCATGGTATGAGTGAGCCTGGTGGAAAGGACGGGTCTAGAAGGGCCTTGGTGGACAGCCTGAAAAGACTTACAGGAAAGATGTTGCACCTTTAAGGTGTAAAAGATTGTGGGATATGCTCTGGGTCTCCAGTGGATGCATAAGTTCAGTGTTTCTTCACAAAGCACAAAGAGGGCGTCTCAGGTGTGGCCTGGAGCACCACAGACATGGCCATGACTCTCCACAACACTGTTCATTAGCAAGAGGTTTCCTTGGGTGTGCTTGCATCTTTCTCTGTAGATCTGTCAAGATCTCGGTATTCAGAAAACATGCAGAAGTTAAAACTTTGCTTAAAGCTACATACAAAAGCTATACATGCTACATAGTCATGTAGTCATCTAGCTCCGGTTATTTCAGGGGCCATGGTACAAAGCATATGCTTTGCCATAGCACTCCTGACAAACCCCAGGCAAGTATGTGGATATTTTAGTCTATGATTCTGCAAGCCATTACAGACATAAATCATTCATAACACAACATGCTCTAAAGGAGTATTGCTGCCTGTTCACTTTTAGTATAATACTAAATATAACCCTTGTGATTTGGCCATGAATGAGTTATCTTGGGAAAATCCCAGCTGTTTCAAAGAAAATTATAAGTCGTGGCCACATGATATAATACTTTGAAATGAGATAAATCAACTTTGACTTGGGAAGTTTTACCTGGGTCCAATTCAGGGTAGTTCCTTCTCAAGACCAGATGTTCATTTTCACATAGATGTCCCAAGGCAGCTATCTCCAGACTTTTATCTCCTGTTAACGCCAGTCATGTAGTTACAGCCCTAAAAGCAAAGGCCACACTCCTCTCAGGTATACTTCAGCTGGCTCAAATTCAGCCCTTTTATGGTCAAACCCTTGCGTGATGCTTTCAACTTCTGGTTCTGCTTCCTTGACTGGTGTCTATGCAATGGAAGAGCGCATTTAGTAACAGCTCTGGACTGCCTTTTTTTTATTATTATTAAAATTGCATTTTAGGTTTCTATGCAACATGTATTGCATAGAAAGCCTGACTTGATATATAGCCACCTTTGTTCTGCATCTCGCTATTTGGGTTTCCTTAACAATGTGTATTCCTGAGGACAAATCTGCTTAAAATACTGTTACTATAAATCCTTGAAATGTGGATGATATTTCTGAAAGTATGTAAATTATGTAAATGAAACAGAACACAGAACACTAAAATAGACAAGATACAGTGAGAAAACAGAGCTAATGCTTTACTTTGCTGGGAGCTGCTAATCACCCAATCAGGTAACTTGGTAAACAGTGATAGTACCTCATGCTTTGAATTTTTCCCAAACTTTATTTTTTGGCACACAACAAGTTGCTTGATAACAACTTTTTACAATAAGGCACACTTTTTTTTCTTTTTTTTTTTTCCTGCATATTAACATCTCAGAAATACCGTAGCACAGAAATTCCTTCTAAAGTTTCTACCTGAAAGAGAATAAGCAAAAATCATTCAACTAAAGACAATGGTAATCCTAAAACCAAAGATTAAGGAACAACAGGAAATAAATTAAACACTGGGTCAACATATTCCACAGTGGTGCGGTACAATGTAACTGTGTCATAGTAGCCCTGACCTTAGCATTTGTCAGGGTTCTTGCTGCTTTGTCTCATATTCCAGGGTGATATTTGCTAGTAATGCATTAACAGAACTCACATTCCCAAAGCATGGAAACATTTTTTTTTTTAGTTCCCAACATTATGAACATATCTTGAATCAATAGAGCTGGCAGTTACTGTGATAATCAGAAGCACCGTGGAAGGTAATTGTTTCACAGCAAATTCCTTTACATGATTTGATGACTGCTAGGTCCCAAACATTATTCTTGCGGTTAATCCATTGTGATTTATTGACCATTTCTACCCTACTTATGATCACATTATTGTTCGATGATTCTTCTTGATCTTTGGTTTACAGAGCCCAGTTGCTCATTTTATTCATGGTAGTTTCAAAAAAAAAAAAAAAAGACAGTTGAAATATCACTTTAAATGCTGTGCCCAAATGACATATTTCACTTATGCTATATCTGGGAGCATTCCTGAATGGTCGCTAAATTATCTTTCCTGTATTTCCTGTATCTTGTGGTAAGTCAATGGGAGTAGGTAAGTTTAATTTTCCTCTCTGAACTAGTAGTGAATTGATTTTACTGCATTTCCCAGCATGGCGCATCTTAGAGTACGTACAGCTGACATTTAATGAATGTGTGTCAGAATATTCTGGTAATATTTTATTATTCACCGCTCGTGCTTTCCATGCTTCTGAAGTTTTAAGGGTCATCAGATACAACTGCATTTGGAGAAAGGATAAGGACAGTGCTAGCTAGTTTCTTTCCATGGCGTTTTCCATGGCGTTTTCATTCTGCTCGTTATTTCCCAAATGAGAGTTATGCTTTGAAGATTCAGGCTGGAGCTCTGAGGCCCTACTCTGGGAGAGGAGAGGGAAGAAGTGTCTGCCTTCCTTCACGCCTTGGCCAAAGACGAAGGCAAAGAAGTGGACCCTGTCCACACCTCCAGAGAGCAGCCAGGAAAGCCCCCAAAAGACCCCTCTGCATGTGGCTTTCCACCCAGGACTCCCTTGGCACGTCGCTTTCGTGCCAGGGGAATGGTGTCCTTGCAGAAACAGCCTGGGAGGTCAGCACGGGCCATCTGCTGAGGACCTTGTGGGGAACAGGACACCCAGCTGTGACGCTCCCTCAAAGCTCTTTTAGGTGAAAGAGAAGCATCCTTGAACGTGTGTTTTGGGGAGGAAAGGGGAAGGCCCTTGCTCCTTCTCCAGCCCCCCCGCTTCATCTGTCCTCCTTCCACACACTGAGCAGAGTCGGATTGTCTCCTACCATAAAATTCTGCCTCACTTCATGCCTTGCCTGTCACTACTATATTTATTGGTGAGGATGCAGACAAATGATACATACAATAAATGTAATAAGACTGGGAAACTGCAATTGTTGACATTATTCTGGATGAAGAAAAGAAACTTTAATTGGTGTAACCCCCTTTTTTTTTTTGGAAAAGAAGTATCAGCTATGCTGACAAGATACATCTTTCATTAATTCCTTGCCTTATATTATAACAATTCCTTGCAGGAGAAGGTGCTTGCTAGTCTAGGAGAGGTAACAGTGCTAGCTCAGCAAACGGTTCAAAAGTAGAGGAAGCCAAAGTGAGGTCTGAATGCAGCTGGAGGCCCTTGGAGCTGGTCTGTGGAGGAGGACTGGGTGCATCTCCCAAAGTAACCGGAGGCATCCAGTGCTGCCTTCCCTCTCCTTCAGCCCAAAGTGTCTGGCAAGCACAGCATGTTGGTATCAGGAGTGCCTGGGATCCTGCTTAAACAGAGAATTTCAAACAAGCCAAGTGTTCATAAAACCAGCTTGAAGTTGATGATTTACACCAGGCCAGTAAGGGAACAGAGCAGATCCCTGTACAGTCCTGGTCTAGCACTTCCTTCACAGGCCTTGGGATTAAACTGGGGATGACTATACTGGTGTTGCAGATGACCCATGAAGACCCATGATCCCATGCACAGGGATCTGCAAGCAAAGAGGCAGTTTCTAGTCCCTGAGTGTTCACGCGGGTCAACCTATGCTATACCCTTACATAGGACTTACATGTTTCTAAAGGGATGTGACCCTCGTTTTGCTCTCAAAGGCACAGTCTGACCCCAAAGAGAAGCTGTGGGATTTGTCCTGTTGATTTGACCCATAAAAATGAAAATGCACTGGGCATGCGTTTTGGTTGCTAGGACCACAGTTCCACCGTTAGAAAGGTTTGAATTAAAAGCCAAGCTGGCAAGGCTTTCTAATTAAAACGTTACTGTGCCCAGCTGCTGGAGCACTTCAGGCTCCCAGAAGTCACAAAGTCAAAGCCATTAAAATGTTGCACAAACAGAAGATAAAACCCACACCAGCAAATAAAGTTAAGTCATTGTGCCAAGCCCAAAGCCCCAGCAAACAGAATTACAAGAGGATTTCTTTAGCTTCAGAGAACTGGAAGTGGGGAAGTTCTCATGAAAAATACAGCCCAACTTTGACTATAGATCTTGTTTCATGGAAGCCCTAGACCAAACAAGTCAACCTTTAATCTACATCATTTGAGTTTTTAAAACCTGAGTACAGGATAGCTTGACAAGCTGTGGACTGTAACTTACCTCTTCTTTAACCTTCCCCTCCAGTTTCTGTAGTGAATCCAGTGCTTTGTATTCACAATATTTCTAAAGATTTCTCTTTCCATAATTGCCAACTTTAAGATGGAATACTAGGAGATGAGGAGGGAAAAGATGATGGAAACACTGTTTGGCAGGATTTGTAAATGAAATACAGCTTAACCAGAAGCATTGTACCTCCATGGCTATGGCTGAAATTGTAAAACACAAGCAAACCCAAATAACATTCAAATTGACATATTTACTTTGCAAACAGTTCAGTGTAGGTTGACACAACAGCAACAAAAGTTATCCTGCTGTATGGTTTGGTGGGGAAACTGGCCGTAGTTATATCAATGAAATGGCACTTTTCATATTTAACCTGCATCTTTACTAATCTTTCCCAGAGGAGCAGGTTAATTCGGTTTGCAGAGAAAAAGAATACTGTGGTGTTAGGAAAAAATAGCCAAGGAAAGGGTGTCATTAAGAAGAAAAAATACTTGGAGTTGATATGCTACTGATGGAAGAGAAGAACAATTCAGACAAGGGAGAAGAGACAGAGAAGAGCAGAGGTTGTTTTTTTATGTATTCTTTTAGGAAATAGAATTTTGACTTGCTGTCCATGACCCTGGAGCAACCTGTTCTGAGACATTCAGACCCTCCTTTGAGAAGCAGTCCTGAAAGTGTCAAAATACAGAGCTCTGCAGGAATAAGTGTCAAAATTCCCCCTCTTGCTTCAGTCTAAATTCATTATTTTGAAGGCAGGGACAGAGACGGCTGGGGATCCCTCAGGGCTGGGGGGTCCTCAGGGCTGGGACAACTTTTTCCTGTCATCTACTCCGTTATTTTTAGCATAGCTTCTCTTTTCTTTTCTTTTCTTTTCTTTTCTTTTCTTTTCTTTTCTTTTCTTTTCTTTTCTTTTCTTTTCTTTTCTTTTCTTTTCTTTTCTTTTCTTTTCTTTTCTTTTCTTTTCTTTTCTTTTCTTTCTCCTTTCCTTTCCTTTCCTTTCCTTTCCTTTCCTTTCCTTTCCTTTCCTTTCCTTTCCTTTCCTTTCCTTTCCTTTCCTTTCCTTTCCTTTCCTTTCCTTTCCTTTCCTTTCCTTTCCTTTCTCCTTTCTTTTCCTTTCTCCTTTCCTTTCCTTTCTCCTTTCCTTTCCTTTCCTTTCCTTTCTCCTTTCCTTTCCAATGCTTGTGAGTGCATCATGCACACAAGATAACCCTTCCTGAACTGGGAATTAAACCGGCACATGCGCACGGCTTGGTTTGCTCCTGAGGCACTTCCAGCTTCCTTGGCACTCCTGGGAGAAAAACACTACTTTTCTTTCCAGGCTTCGCGCTAAGACGGATGCTGGAGGTGGTTTTATCCTAACAATGCTTTAGCTCATTTGCTCTTTCAGTGCATCCCTGCCTTTTTTGGCCTCTCTCTGTCTGCAGGGTTTTGTTCTCATGGGTTCTCAATGGGTCTTCTCATTGCAATAGGACTCCTCATGGCCATGGGGCACCTCTGGGGCCATGGGTCTTCTCATTGCAGTGGGTCTCCGCTGCAGCCTTGGGGCTCCTCCATGGCCATAGGGCTCTTCTGTGGCCATGGGGCTCCTCACACCGCCGGGAGGCAGGAATGTGGCCCCAGTGCATTCCCAGGGCGGCCAAGCCCTGCCGCCTCCCAGGGTCGGGAGAAACCTTTATAGTCAGTTATGGAAATTTTACACTGCAATGGTTTTCATGGGAAGGGTGGGTTAATTAGCTCACTAAATACTTTCTTATCTCTGGCAGACAAAATTAGGGAGTCACCTTTACTGGAAGTGTTTCAAAGAAAAAGAATTTCAATTCTGTTCTCTCCTGCTTTTTCTTTCATGTGAAGGCCAGCCTGCTGAGGGGCTGATTGTTTGGAGCTTTAAAAAGTAGCTCGTATCTCTTTTTGATATTTCTTGTGGTTAATCATCTCAATTCCTCCTTAATATTTTGGGACCTATTTTAATTTACTACTTTTCTCCTCTAGAACTGCCTATATCAGGCAGTATATTATCAGGAATACATAATTATAATTTTGGTTTCTTTTGTCTACTTGACAAAACACATGCAATGTAATGTTTACCCGTGCAATGCAAACAACTTAATTATGAACAATTAAAAAAAAAACAGACTCAAATGGAACCCACTGCCATAATTTGAAGGATTTATTTTGTTGTTTTTTTTTCCACAGCAAACACTTCTGGGAAGTGACGGTGGCTGAAACCCATGATGGTCTAGTACCTTTTTTCCAAAAGGAGCTGAGCCCTGTTGGGTCAGTAGCATGCAGGACTGAGCTGAAACTGCTAAAAGACTTTCCAAAGAAGTCCTGATTAAAAAGATTTCAATAGTGTTCTCTAAAAAAGGAAAATACTGTTCTATATAATGGCAGAGCTTACTGAGTTTTTATTGGTTTGGAATGACATTCAGTGCTTAGGAATACATATTCTAAGAATTATGTCATGGACTGTTGGGCGCATTTAAATAGTCTGTATGTTTTCCTTCACTATTTCATAAAATATTTCTTAGTTTTATTATTTTGAATAAGAACTCTTGGAAAAGTATAAAATCATTTTCAATCAGAATTGGCAAATGTCTTTATTTTAAGTTCAAGTACACTGTGGCTGAACCCAAAAGCCCTTAAGTTTTGCTCCCAGTGATTGGCATATAAATCTGGAGGGCTGGAATATCAGGTCTTCTTTTGAGTATGGAATTAAAAAAAAAATAACCTCTATGGGTTGAGGCTTCATATTTTGAGACTTTCTCCCTCAAATAGGGAGGAAAATTGTCTTTAAAATCTTATTGTAAAGCAAAAACTTAAATTCCTCAGAACCAAATAATTTCTGGAAGCTGAGCTTTAGAGAAAACATTAGATCTGGAACACGTTCTATAGCATTCCAAAAATGTGAAACAAATGTTGCTGGTTGTTTAAGCAAACAACATCTATATCTACATCTGCTCCTTGGAAGAAAAGAAGGAAAAAAAAAAAAGAAAAAAAAAAAGAAAAGAAAGAAAAAAGAAAGGATGGACCTGGAAATGTCCCAGCTGACTCAGACAACAGCAATATCCATTAATGCAGCTATTGATTTGGGTGGGGTAACTCGAAGTCTGGGCGCCCTGCAGTGAATGTCACCAGATGCTTGGAAGTCCCCCCACTCCATTATGTTTCAGATATAAACTGTAATACCTGGGTACAATATTGCTAGCTTTCGATTATGCATTCTTGCCTGTTCTGATGTTTGGGTTCTTTAAACATAATAAAATCCCACATGGTTAAAAAGTAGACCCTTTTGTAAAGATAGCCTGCTGAGAAACTCCAAAAAGAACAAGAGCGAAAATAGACACTGAGTCAAATCCCGCCCTGGGCTACCCCTTGGGACCAGGAGAGCATCTCCCCAGCAGAGCAGTGCTGACGAGCAGGTCCCTGTGACACCGGGCAGGGATTTGTGAGCTCTCTGTGGAGCTGGAGGGAGAGCAAACCGCCCCCAAGTGACAGCTCAGGCCTTCGCTCTGCCCACCTGGCAGCTACGGCCTCCCTGGCGCCACAGAGAGCTCACACATCCCTGCCCGGTGTTGCAGGGACCTGCTCGTCAGCACCGCTCTGCTGAGGAGATGCTCTCCTGATCCCCGGCAGGGAGTACCCTGGCACATCGCCAACCCACTGCCCGGGCGGCCTCCGCTCCAGGCCTCCGCGGCGCACTGACTGGGGTGGACAGGGCAGTGACCTCCAGGGTGAACTTTTTCTTCCCTCCTCCTACCCGCCACAAGTATATTTTTAAATTATCTGGATTCATAACTGTATATTCCAGGAAATCAGGACATTTCGGTCATTAACCGGGGAATAAAAAGAAGGAAAAGTAAGGATTTCACGGTGTTCATCATCTATTATGCAATGCCATGAGTCAGCTTTTCTCTGGGCTGTGCAGGGGGGAGGTGAGAGAGGGGGGAGAGAGCATTACCCTGCGTGTGCAGGGGGGTTGAGGTCCCTTCCAACCTTAGGCATTCTGTGATTCTGTGATTTAATTTTGCTAGGAGCGGGCACCAGTCCATCCTGAAGGGGAACCCAACAGCCGTGGCTGGAGGAAGGCAGCGCCGGGGCCGGACGCCCACCAGGAGCAGCAGCTGCTGTTGAGGACGCTCCCGCTCTGCAGCCCGGCGGCTGGGAAGGTTTGATCCGTCGACCCTCATCTCCACCCTTCCTCTCTTCCCCACCAGAAGTAAAGCACAGATTTTGGCAGATATCTACGGAGGAATATAAGAACAGGAAAAATACAGAGATACTGCATCAAAGTGCTTTCCTGGCCTGCAGCCATTTGTAGCTTGGGACTAACTTGAGGTGATCACTTACAATTAACACTGTTTGGGTTTTTTTGAGGAGGGAGGATTTTTTTTGTGTGTGTATGCAATTGCATTTTGAACTTCTATGAACTGCTGGCACTCAGAGTGTCCTGTGACAAGGAGTTCCACAGCTTAGCTCTGTGATGTGTTAAGAAATATTTTCCTCTGTTTTGAACTTTTTTTGCCTCATTTGATGCCATTTGGCATTGCAAGAAAAAAGTTGTTCCCCCTTTGAATTTTCCGTATCACCCATGCTTATAGAAGCGTCTGCCATAGGTTCCCTACACCCTCATTTTCTTTTGATGATCAATATGTGAAGGTCATGGAAACCTTCCATGTACATTTAACATTTCATTATTTATTTAAAACAGAGTTGAGAACTGTCTGCCCACAAGAGTAAAAGCAACAGGCTTAATCTGCACTGGAGTTTCCTTTCTTGAGGGAATGTCTTTGCAGAGAATTAACACCCAAATCTGAGCCCTAAGAGCAAGTCCTTGAGCTTCTGCCAGTCTAGTTAAACCAGCTCTGCAAGCAGTATAAACCCTCCACTGGCGCTGTCACTGGGCAAGGGTTTTGAACCTCTGCCCGTAATGCTGAATCACAAGCGGGAACAAATCCTTCGTGTCCCATTCCCATGCCTGCTTTGGTGACAGTGTTAAAATTAAACGGTTACTTCCAAGGCTTTAAGATAAAGAGTCTGCTGCAGGAAAGCATTTGTAATACTTGCAGACAGTGTTTCTTCTCTTCAGTTCTCTTGTCTTTAATATTAGTTGTGGCAGGTTCCTTGGACCGCAGCTGCCCTCGGGCTTCGGGGGCTGCGTCTGGCAGCTGCATTCGCCCTATGCCGGGATTGGAAGGAGTCGCAGGGTTCTCATGCTGCAGGTAATGGCTCTACTACTCCATCTGCAGGCCTGGGGCTTATCTCCAAGTGCACTTTGGACCCGGCCAACACTTCCTCACACCGGCGGGGCTGGAGAGCTGGCAAGAGATTATATTGTTACTAGGTCTGAGAAGAATTTCATGCTGGAGAGAGTGAACACATGTATCTGGCACCTGTAAAGCACAATATTTTGTTTGACTACCAGTCGTTTTCCTCTATCGCTTTGCAGCAATGAGGCCCGTCTGGTTACATCTGGAAGTGCCCGAGACAGTTCTGCAGAAGCCGTGTTACAAGAGCAAACGAGCGCTCCCAGCCCGAAGCAGGACTTTGGCATGAGGCTTGGGCTGGAATCTCACTTATCTCAGACAGAGATGAGAAACTCAAGGGCAGAAAGGAGGATGGGACCAGCTGGGAAACACAAAGCAAACCCGCCTGAACACCCACACCTACTTCTACCCAAATGACCTTGAAATGAGTTTACTGACAAGAGTGCTGTGAATTGTGCTGTTTGTCTGTGCTGGGAACTAAGGTAGGAAATCAGGGCTGCTTTGTTATCTCCATAAATCTTCAGAAGTTGTTTGCACTAAAAAGCTTTTGAAAGCAGAGCCTTTCCTATGTGGCACTAAGTTTACTGCATGCCTTCCTTTGGTAACATGCAAAACGCAAGTAAAGAGCCCGTTGCAAAGCACAAATCTCAAACTCCACAGCCCCTTGCAAAACAGGATGGGAAGGACAAGGAATCTGACTACAGCTATGGGGGAGAGTAAATGGTATTTCAGACCCAGAGGAGCTTAGCAAGGTGGTCTCATTGCTGTTCCCATCCCTTTTTGCTTGGTCGGAAGAGGTGCCTGGCTCCCCATTGGCAGCGCGCTGGCAGGAGGCGGATGAGCAGCAGCACCCCACTGTGCTTGGCTCTGGTGGCAATTTGTAAGTGCACTTCCTTTGCTACCTTTTACGTGGCTCTGAGCATGGTGTCTGACAGGCAAGGAAGCTTGAGGGGTTTAAACGTCTATCACCCATTTGCCCGTCTTCACGAGCAATTCTCACCCAGCAGATGCCTTCCACCTCCCACCCTTATCCTGCTAATTAAGCGTCTAGACCCAGGGCCTCAGAACCAGTGCAGCCTCTGCCAAAAACTAAATAAAATGAAAAGCAGCAGGCAACTGGACATTAGACCCCAGGTGCTTATGCTAGGGTGCTTTCCTGTACCAAGAAACCTGATAGGAATATCTGAAAAGGACTCCCTGCCTCCAGGGTCTTCCAGACCTGTGGCAGCATCCTTGGGTCATGGTTTTCCAGGGCTAGATGTGATGTGATTTTATCTTTGTTACCACAGAAACTGAAGCACCTGGAATGAGCCCGCTCCTGTCCGCCCTCGGCCCAGTGCAGCTCCAGGCACAGGAGATCCCTGCACAGCCTCAAAGTGCCGAAGCTGCTCCTGGCAGCTGAGAGCCCCCTCCCACACTTCCATGGTCGCAGTATAAACCACTTTTATCCATTAGTTTAAGCGTCTCAGTTTCCACAGTTCTACATGTTAACAGTGCTTGCACATTTACTGCTGCTTACTCTTTTAATAGTTGCACTTGGGAGTTACTGAAGTTCTGTTTTGTTTAAACATAAGAATATTTTCAGACAGTGCTGTGAACTATTTGGGTTTCCAAAACAGGATCTGTAAGGCATGCACACAACAACCGATGTACAGATAATAAACATTCCCTGGCCTGTACCCCAATATTCACTGTTATTGAGACACCAAAAACTCAGCAAGCACCCCTCAGGTTCATGCACACAACCTCGTGCTGAGCATCACCACGGCATGGCTTGATAGAGCAAACAAGATCCCTGTCTGCCTATTCCAAGCATGGGCTTTTGCCCTTAGAGTAGCCCATGCACAAAACGCCCAATAAAACATGCCCCAAGCAGTCGCCTTAACCCTCCTGCTGGTAGCTGCCACGTAGTGCTCCGTTTCCCAGGAGCTTCAGTCTCAGCTTCAGAAAGGAGATAAACACGTTTATCTCTGTGATTCAGCAGCAGGTTTTGTGGGTTGCGGCAGGAGAGCGGAACGCGGTGCCTCGGGATAGGAGTGGGAAGGCTGCGTGCTCAATACCCGCCCGGCGGGAAGAGCGGTGTCGGAGCTGCAGCGCCCACGCAGCAGGCACGGCCCAGCGTGTGACGGGTTCACACGAACCTGCGGTCGTGCAGCTACATCTGCCCACTGCGTGCGGCGTTGGTCCAGGCTTCTCCATCGGAGAAAACACCCGAGAGAGCTGGGGACACGAGCAACGGCGCCTACTGCCCCAAGAGCATCACAGCATGGAGACCTGCCAGGTCCTTAGCCTGCTCCATAATATGAAGCTGAAGGAAGTAATTCCAGAATTCACCCAGGCAGATATGTGAGGCGGATATGTGAGGCAGAGGGGGTCTAAATATCCGTTTTGCCCTGGGAGCTATTTTTCCCTGCAGATGCCTCAATATCTAACCTTGTGGGAAGCAGGCACACAGGGCAGGAGGGATGGCGAGGCAGCAATCCCCTCTCCAGCACTTGGGCAAGCCCAGTTCTGCAGGAGAGGTGCAAAATCTCTGCAGTCACTTCTTGGTAGTTAAAAAAAGAAAAGAGGAGAGTAGGGGAAGAGACGGCCACATCCCTTCCACCCTGGCTAATGTTTGCACAGGAGCAGAGAGTGGCAGGGGGGGTTGGAGAATCATTAACTGCCCCTGCGAGGCTGTGTGGCCACAAGGTCGCAGAGGCAGCGGTGCCTGCTGCAAAACAGGCTCAGCAAAGGCAGAGCCCTGCTGCAGCCGAGGCCTGTGGAGCTGCAGCAGGTCTGGCTCCGGGTTCTCCAGCCCTGGTGCTAGCACAGCATGGGGATGCTGAAAGCTGTAGCTGTTTTTTTTTTTTTTTTTAATTGCAACTCCAGGGATAAAATTAGCCCTAGGTGTCTAATTGTAATTAACACTTGCTAAATTTTTGATATCCTGGTCTAACTGCCTCTTCTTCAAGGTCTTCTCTTCCTCTGAGAGGACAGTCTGCTCCCTGCTCCCTCCTGTCTCCGTGGGAGATTCAGGTTTTTTGACCCTATTTCTCACTTGGCAGCCCACGTGGAGATAAGGAGAGTGTATGTGTGTGGAGCAGGGGTGGCGGGATGCTCCCCCCAGACTGTCCCAAAGCCACTGTCCTTCCTCGCACCCCTCATCCTCCTCCCACCCATCCTGCAACCCCACCTGCTGCCCCAGACCTCTATGTCCCTCGGTCAGCGGGCTGAGAGGTCTCAATCTTCTTATTTACAGACTTAAAACTCAGTGCAATACTGGGCACAGCCAGGAAAACAGACCATCCTCTCAAGAAGGCTTACATATTAATGTTAATGCACCCAAGTTTATTAGTATTATTATTTTGCAGTGTAAATGCTATGCTAACTTTCCAAGGGCTGCTCTCACCTACTTTTATTAGACCACACGGGCAGAGGATGCTGCCAGTGTGCAAAGCTCTCATATAATGTAATTAACGTTCTGGCCACTGGATGCTACTGTTGCTCCAAACATCTGCAAGGGAAGGCAGGGGAAGGGCTTGCGTGCGGCGCAGTCTGCGGATCTGTTAGCCTGGCTATGGTCTAGGGTTCCAAGAGTGACCTGTGCTGCATGGCTGTCATCTGTGTAGCGTCTGCCCATCAGCTGGGAAAGAACAGTAGGAAATTGCTGTTATTCTGATGAAAGGCAGCGTCTGCAACCAGCAGCACCCACCAGCTGTACCATTAAACCGATGGTACTGAACTGAGATTTTAGTGATGATGAAGGAAGTGATCTCCAAACCTTTAAGATTTGGGGATTTTAGAGCATTTCTCAAGACTATGAAGTGGCACTGCCTATACTATACTAGTGGTACACAAAGTTCAGAAATAAATAATACTTTGCAGGTAGCTTTGACCACTTATTCTACCCACTAATGCACCTTCCCCAGAACATTTAATAAGCTTTATGTGCAAGAAGTCTTTTCTGTTGTTTTTATTACTCTAATCAGATGCAAACATTTATCCTTCTCCCTTTTTTATTTTATTTTTCCCTTTTCCCTTTTTTTTTTTCCTGAAAAAAAAAGAAAAAAGGAAAAAAAGGGAAGGATAAATGTTTGGAAGCATAAGTGTTTGAAAGGATAAATCTGAAAGGTTTATAATCACAGTCTGACACTGGATTGAATATTGAAGATGGACTAGCAATAAATCTATGAGTTGATTGGTCCTACCCCGTGAAAAAGGGTCAAAAGAAGTTAACTTAGTTTTCTTTTTTTCTTCTTTCATCAACCTTTTCTCCTTATTCCACTCCAGGTAATGTCCCAGATTACCAGGTTATTTCCACTTATTTCTATCTTGTTTTTCAGTTGATCTCTTTCTCTCTCAGATTTCATCTCCTTTTTTTGGTACTCCCCCAGATCTCTAATTATTTTTGCTCTCTACCCCATGTCTGCCCCCAGCCTTTCTGTATAGATCCCTTGCAGTGTGTGTGTGCAGCTTTCACTGGTATATCCTAAAGCAAAAGCTTCCTATAGGATTAGCACAGTTGCTATGATTGAGATGTGCCCAGAGCAATTCATCATTTATTGATTGGCACCACTTAGGAAATACTTCCTTTGTGCACAGAGTGCTGCAGCAGCTCCTGTTTCCATTTCCCCCAAACAAAGCAAAGAGATTTCTGTAAATGGTCGTGCTAATGTCCCCAAAAGTGAACATAAACATAACTGCCTTCCACTCCAGAGGAGGCAAGTTCAGTACATGACTGCACACCAGTTCCTCACCAAAAAAAAAAAAAAAAAAAAAAAAAACAGCCTGCATTTTGGCATTTCCCTTTGATTCCTCACACGTTTCAGGAAACATCCAAGAATTACCCCTACAGCAATGCAATATCTCGTTAAAGCATCCTCTTATCTCTACAGCCAGTAACTTATTTATGCACTGAGAATATTTACTCTTCTTAGTGTTATTGTTCCACAGTTTCTGTATCTCTAAGCATGCAGGCTCGAGAGCAGCCTCTGTGCACTACTCTCTTCTGAAACCCTCTGTGATTTCTGAGCCTTTGTCGCGGCTGAGGATACACCTGGCTCAAAATCAGAGGGGAAGCTCCTGTCCGAGGAGTGAAAAGTGTGAATGTTCACAGACTCTACTCAGTCAGACTCAGTATTAGTCAAAAGGAATTCACATTGCTTATTTTAGTTGCTTAATGTAAATGATTAATGCTTTGATTTATCATAATCATTCAGTGAGGAGAAAAAACCTCCCCCAATGGGGTGAGCCATATGATCTTGGGCGAAAGCCTAATTCATGAAGATGTGAAACTTTTGATGGAGATGGTGCCCCCCATGGCAAAGGGAATGCTTCCTCACTGTGCCCACTAATAATAGTGTTACTCAAGAAAAAGAAAAAGCTTTCTCTTTTTGACATAATATTATCACTGAAAAAGTAGCTGTCTGACTATTTTCTTCTAAATCTAAATTAGCTTCTTTAGCTCAGCATAAGAAATTCCTGGAGAGTTCATACTGAGAGCAGTTTCTTCATCAAAATTTCCCTCTCCGCATTTTGTATACAGTAGTTTCTGCCCTGTCTCTGAGAGACTGCTACTGGGTTGATGCAAAATGTGCTCATACCTGAACCTCTAAATTTGACTTCACTTGTTAGGTAGAACAGTCTAAATCTTTTGCCATGTGTTCACTGGCTGTCAGGATACACTTGCGGGATTAACGTGAGGGATAATAAATCACCAAAATGTAGCTTCCTAGCTGCAAAGCCCTCAGTACTTTAAATTAGAAAGTGTCTGCTGCAAGAAGGAGAGTGATTGGTGCAGAACTTTGCCCTGCAGGCACATTTTTCACCATCCCATCTGTCACCCCAGATGCTAAGGATAGAAACGCCCCTGTTTTATTCTTTCTTAATTAAAAGTACCTTTTCTTTTTCTTTAAAAATACTTTAATTATATTTTCTCCCAAGAAACTATTACAAATTGCATAAGAAGTAAAAACATTCAAACCAGAGCATAGAAGTGGAATGCATGACACGAGCTAGAGCAGTATAAAATATTCAAGGATGAATATGTGCGTATTTAGGTCAGGTAAGAATGAGGGACCCCTGTAGTCTCTTCTGTTCTATGACTTTGTTCCTTATTAATAATTATTTGCCTGAGATGCCTTCTCCTTTCCATCCTCTTCCACTAAAGAGTTGGTGGCCAGCCATTCGGTTCATAGAGTCTTTTTCTACAGGATCCCTAGTCCTCCTGAAATCTTCATTTCAATGCCTTGGAGATCCCCCATCAGCCTATTGTAATCCAATGTAAGGCACACAGAATACCCAAAGTGGAATATTCCAAGTTCAAAGCATCACACTTTCCAGGTCGCATTGAATTTCAGTGGGAAAAGGTGTCTTGGCTCCTTTGCCAATCCCCATTGGATTGGGGACAGAGTACTGGGCTTGTGCCAGATTCACATGGGATGGGTGGAGAGGTGAGCCCACCTACAACCAGGGCAGGATCTATGGCATAGCTTTGCTTTCCCTTCCCCTTCTCTTCAGGGCAGCTGCTTCCTGCTATGGGCTGGAATAACATTCTCCTGTTGTATGAAAAAATAAAACCCTGGCATATGAACTACTGTGATTTTGTTGTTGTTGTTGTTGTTGGTATTGAACCCATCTGAACTTCTGCTCCACTCTTTCTATTCTCTAATTCTCTAACTGAATTTAAGTATGAAGTCTCTTTGCCACAACTGCATCTTGCTCAGATGACCAATAAATGAGAGTAAGAATGAGAAAAATCTCAAATGGCTCATTTCCCACAGTGAGTTACAAAGTCATGGAAAGAAAACTGTTACATCTTTAAATATATATAGTCAATTTTCAAGTGTTTGTACAGAGAAATATGGGTCTAACGCAATGAATGCCTAAAAACGGAAAGGTTGGGCACTCTCCCACTAATCTCATGCAATTTGTTAATATAAATATTCTTGAAATATTTCCAGGCTGTAATGCTTTATAGTTAAAAGTTTGCAGTTACAGCTCACCTGGTGTGCAGAGCACTATGGATCAAGTATCCATCTCAGCTGTCACAGCTGAAGGACTGTTGTAGGACATGAATGTCAAACGGTGATGTTCAGGCTCTGCTTTGTGTCAGCCAAAGAAAGAGCTGACAGTGGGGTCTAGTTAGATGCGCCGAAACGCTTGGAAAGAGGATGAGGAAAACCCAGTAGCCTCTCCGACCTCCTATTCCAGTGTGAACTGGTGTCAAGAGCTGCAGGGATGACCCCTGGGCCTTCAACGCCAGAGCAGACTCATTGCTCTCATGGAGCTGCTGCCCGTGGCATTCCTTGATGCTCCTCCAGGGTCCCAGAACCCAGAGAGCTCCTCACTGAGGTGCTTCCTTCCCATGCCAAGGAGCAGGTGACAGATGTCAAAATCCCCCATGCACGATGGCTCTGGGAGCGCTGTGGACCTCCGTGACCGTGACGGCTGCTGTCTCCTCGCTCCTCCCAAGGCAGCCACTGCAGAAGAGGAGGAGGGAGCCCCTCTGCACCAAGGAGTCCTGTAAAACGTCAAAGTTAACCCCCGGGTCAGGATTTTCCTGGCGCATTCTGCACACTTCCTAATTTCTTCTTGCTCCAGACCTCCAGTTTCCATCTCATTTACAACATTTGACCTCTCCCCTTCAAATTGCCAATATTTAAATAAAAAGATAAGCACTGAAAAAAAACAGCGTATTTACTACTGTATTTGGGCTATATGTTCCCACTCCTTGTGCTTGTCCTCTTCTGCATTTCTATTTCTCATCCCCACCAGAGTCCTGATTTGAAACACAGGTTCTATAGGTCAGAGAGAATTTTTCTCTGCCCACTCCCATTTATGCCAGGATATAAATGAATAAAATCAAAGCATGGCATTAATCTGAAGCTTTCTGCTTATTTCTACAGACACTCCTGTCTGCATGGAAGGACACTTCTGTCTGCAGGGAGAACCTGCCCCGAATGCATTTCCATTTTGGCGCTCAGCAGTGCCCCCGGATCCGACCCCAGCCCTATTGCACAGAGATGTTCCCCAGGGTCCCCCAAGCAGGGAATTTCCAAGGGGCTGGGGCAGCCCATCTGCTTCAAACCCACCAGAGAGGCTTGTCCTGACTCAACATTAAAACCTCATTAAAAGCAAAGCCCTCTCCAAACAGTCCCCATCAACTGGCAGAGATGTTTATTAGTGGGGGAAAATGTAATAGCATTTTGTCTTTTTTTTCTTTTTTTTTTCTTTTTTTTTTTTAAACCAGCTCTCTAAATGGATTATTTTAATCTACAAGGACAACCCCCAGGGTTTTCGTGCTCCCTGCAAAGCCTGCCCATCTTTTCAGAAAATTGAACAGTGTGTTAAAGAGCTCTTCGAGGTAGCTTATCTAAACCTCTCTCACCCTAATCCCTCAATTTTAGCCTTGAAATTAAAACACGCTTTTCTTCCTTCCTCTTATCAGCAAGTCCCTCAGCAGTTAGCCTGCAAAGCTGAAGATCCTGAAAACTTTTAATTGGCGCTAAGGAGATACAGCTCTGCGGGAGAGTGGGCAGAAAGGCCGCGTTTCTGCATGGCGATGATGATGATGATGATGGGGATGGGGATGCAGCTACGTCCGCAGCCGGGCTCGCACGCCTACGGTCACGGCTTACCCACCACCCAGGCTTCCCCCCTCCCCATGGGACGTGCCGGGTCCCTTGCTGGCAAGGGTGCTGTACCTGTTGTGCACTCCAAGCCTCAGCGAGGCCGGACTGGACTATTTCGGTGTGTGATGAAGCTATTTCTCCCCAGCTCATTGCCTCAAATGAGGAATGGCAGATCTGTCAATATTTATACTGCATCTCAGCAAAAGGCAGTTTGTTTAAGCCGAAGTCAATATAAACCATGCTGATTCATGCTGGCTTAAAAAGCCATCCACGTTTTCTAAACAGTTCACTGAAGGTGAAGTCTTGGCACCTTCCAAACAAGAGGTTTCTTCATGCACATTAATGCTCAGTATTAATATTTAGCCATTACGTAGATCAGCTACTTAGGGAAATGGCATTAGCACTTTCCTTCAATGCCATTTACAGCCTTTGACAGCCTCCTGATGCTGATAGAGAGTGTTATGGAAAGCGAAGTCAGCGGGTTGGAGATGCTGAGTTATGTTTTTATTAAAGGTATTAGCTCGACTGTCAGACCATGTCAGATGTAAATATCCTCACAAGCCCCTAGCAAAGCAAAGTCTACGGGCAAATTGGCTCTGTTTACAGTGCTGCCTCCTCAGTGCCTGCGAGATGCTGTGACACAGAGCAGGAAGAGAAGGGGGTCCTGGCTCTCAATCGACCGCTCACAGTTCATGCAGAGGTACCTGACTTAGGAATTTCTAAGTCACCTGAGACACAGGTTACTCTCCAGTTTAATATAACAAGTGCTGAACAAATCTTTAGATTTTTTACTGTGTGAGTCATAGTTTGTCAGGCTATTTTCCTCTATGTCTCCCTTTCGCTCAGTCCTCCACTATGTGTGGCACTCACCTCTTTTTGTGTCTTTCATGCACTGTGCAGAACTAATGAAGCTGTTCTGGTTCTGGCAGTGATCTACATCAGGCAGCGCAGTGTCCTCAAAACCCACCTGGAGTCAGAAAGGAACCCGAGGACATGATCAGAGCATCATTCAAGCTTCTGGATGTGGGATGTAAGTGGAAAAAAATCAGTACTGAAGATCATTTTTAAGTCTTTTCCACGATTTTGGAGACTTTATCTCATCTCCAAGAGGGGCAACAGCAGAAAGGCTTTTCAGGGAGAGTATCTAAACCTGGCTACATTGCACTGTTCATTCCTCCAGGAGGTACTATTACATTAAAGCTATTAAAGAATACATCCTTGCCAAGTTCTTTCAGTATTTATGGGCCTGCTGCCCTAGAAGATGAAAGTACAAGTAAAGAACCATGCAAAAACTCTCGCAAAGAAAGGAAGACAGTGGCTTTTGGAGCTTTCTCTCTTCTCTCATTTGTCACAGCCAGGTATTATGCACCTAGGGGTGCCCTCCTTTAGCTGCTGGGCTAACGCTTTGTGGTTGGCCCCAGTCTGATATCGTCTCCCTCACTCCTGCTCTGCTCGGGGTGACGTGTGGGCTGGAAGCAATGAAAAATGGGCAGCGAAGGGCGATATCCCTGTGCACAGGCCAGGCTGCTGTTCCAGAGCCCTTTGCACACTTACTGCACGCTGCCTTGAGGCACTTTGGGGAGAGGATCACAAACATCACACTGAACGCACCCTAATTGCCCTTGGCTTTGCTAAAAGTGTCTGTGTACCTCTAAAACAGTTTGCAATTACTCTGAGCCAGTGCAATCTTTGTGTGATGGGGCTGGTCCCAGCAACAGAAATAGGTTGCTGGAATTGCTAAGCACGTAGGAAGCTAATTCTGAGTGTAAGGAATTCATGGATGACTAAGGAAATTGTCGGAATGAAAATCTGCTTGTGCTCTAGTGCTTCATACCCATGCATACCTTCTCTTGCTGTGTTCTTGCTCATATGCAGCAAGATAGAGAGTGCAAACGGGGAAAGTATTTGTCATCAGCCAGTTTGCCTTGGAATATTTTTTTTTTGAGGGGAGGAAGTATGCATCCTCTTTAAATTTGAAGGATGTGGCCACTTAAGGACAGAGAAGCTTTGCTAAAAGGTCTGTGTTCTCCCGGCCTTATTTATTATTTAGTTCTTCAGCTGACATATTTAATACTGCAAGGCACTTGGAGGCACTGGTTTGAAAGAAATATGCTGTATAAAACCAAGCTTCCTCACAGGGGCAGGAAACTCGTCTTCAGAAGTTAATTGCTCTTTTGCAATTAAATAAACCTCTTTATTATTGCTCAGCTCAGCAATGAAAAAGAACGTGCAGCACATCTTTAATTTCATAAAGATGCATCTTTTGTGCCCGATTCGTCTCTCATTTTCTGTTCTAATACCAATGAAAACTTCACTTCAGGGAGCTGATTCTGGCTTCATGACGGTATATACAAGATGAGCATTGAGCCTCTTATCTGTGATACTTTCTCTGAATGCTGAAATTGGCTGGAGACACTGAGACATATTGATTTATTTCATAAACCTCCAGGAGAAAGCACAGAAGAGTTGAAAAGAAGCTATGGATTTTGTCATAAGCTGTTTTAAGATGAAGGCAGTGGGTAATATATTATGTGGAAAGCACACTAGCGACACCAGAAATACAAATATAGACTGCAGCTTTTAGACAGGAGAGGTGCAAATACTAATTTTGTTTGCCAAGGTAAGGCAGTACCGGTTACAGACTGAGCAACAAACCCGTGTTGATGCCTGCTTCCTCCGGAGCAATGCAAAACGTGCTCCATACAGCTGCTGGGAGGACCCCGATTACCTGGCTGGTCACCACGGACCTGCTTGGTGGTGGCTCCTTTTTGCAGCGAGAGGCCAGTGGCAGTAGGTGCAACCCGTCACCCGTCCGTGCTCAGAACCCAGTGTACAATCATCTGGCTGAAGCCCTGACCAAAGTCACAGCGCTGCTTTCCTTGGGCCTGAGGAGGAGAGAAATGAGGACGTCAGTGGTCTGGCGGGACAGAGCGTGCTGATGGCTGGGAGAGTCACAGATGAGGAGCTGCACGCTGGTGGACGTGTGCGGAGGGGGTGAAGTGGTGTGAACATGAGTGGTGTCTGCAGGAAACAAGGAGGTTAAAGGCAGCAAGACCCTGTCCCCTACTGCACTGCATGCCAGGCGTGCCCTGCATTATTTACCTTGTAGTCACGGAGAAGGAGCCGCCCTGCTAACGGCATGCCGGGAGCACCCGACAGCAGCTTCCACCACAAAGCACAGAATCCGTAGTAAAAACAGGTATCAACTGCATTCATGCCAAAGACTCAGAGTGGTTATTCCGCGAAGCAAGGGGAAGGAAAAGTAAGCAGTGCAGAAATGCACCTCTGGGAGGGTAGGGGGACTTTCCAGGCACAGATGTTTCACAGCTCTGCACGCACCTTGCAACTACAGATCTGGTCAGCTGTTACTGCTGTGGTGAGAACTCCGTGTATGGAGTCCGCAGAGCATGAACCACGCACACCTTGAGCTGAAGGAAAGAGCGGAGATACATCAATTTGCTAAATGTCTGTACGTGGTCCAACAAGTGCTACAGGAGGATGGTGTATTACCCTAAGAAGCAGAAGTCCTCCTTTAGGCTACAAGTCAGGAAACTACTTGTACACTGCTTATGATTGGCCAGCAATACTTTTTTTTTTTTTTTTTTTTTTTTGTATTTATCCTGGTTTACACACACATGGCCACAAGAACTGTATGGATAGAAAGGAAGTAATTTGTGTTTAGTTCATGCATGCTTGTATAATTCAGGCAAAAATATAAGGGCTTTTGCAAATGAAACAACTGCCAGGATACTCTCTCTGATGGGAGAAAAAAACACTAAAAAAGAAATGCATTTAAGCAGGGCATCTAGGTGGGTCACTTTGCAGAACCACGTGAGGGCCTCGTTGCTGTTGCTGAGGAGGGAAGGAGGTGGCCCGCAGCAGAGAGCTTCAAGGGGAGGATCAGGTTCACAGACAAGTCAAGTCTCTGTGCTGCTTTTGGACAAGGAGATTAAACAGAAATTAGAAAAGGAACGGATGAGGTTTGCTTTACCCATTTAGCTCATTCTGCAATCAGAAGCACGATCTACCTAAGTTGGGGAAATTTGAAGGAGAGATTTTGTGAGGAGTTTCAAAATGAGCTTTGTAAGATCAAGTAGGAAATAAAGGTTACTATGAGATGTAGCATAATTGTCTGGGTCTGAAAGAGAAACTACTTTATACAAATTATGGGTCTTGTGAATGTTATGCAAATGTGTTGGAAATGTGCTTCTAAATGAGGTATGATCGAGCTGCCTACTGTAGCAGGAAGTGGCCAGCATTAACTAATTAAAGATTAATAAGATGAATGAATTTTTAATTTCCACGTTTAAGGTCTGATCTGTTTTGATTTTTACTTCACACTGGCCAGCTCAGTGACATGTCTTATCAATGAAAATACCGATTTGCTTAGAATCAGGAAACAGAGTTTGCCTCTCTTAAAAAGATGCAGTATTAACAGGGAACGGTTAGGCTTGAATATTTTTATTTGCAAAGCAGGGAGGCAGAAGGTCTACAGGAAAAATTGTCAGGCTGGAGCTCGTTTATGAAAGGGGTTAGGATTTTGTAGGATTTTTTTTCCTCCTGCCTGCAAAATCTGCAAACAATTGGGAACAGATCTGATGAACTAAGCCATTGCTCTTCACGTCCTTGTATCTTCTTAACTGGTTTACTGTATTTTAATTCTGGCTCTAGAACTGCTCTTTGTCTGTTTCTAACAAATTATTTATAACCTTGTGCTTTGGTTTACCTACTAATAAAGAGGACCAGGTAGTACCTTGTAATCTCACAAGAGTATACTGAAAATTAACTACAATATCAAAGCAGCCCTAGATCCTCTGGTTATTAATTACTATGTATTAAGTGTACAGCACCATAGCTTTAAAAATAGCTTAATAACGAGTTACTGAATACGTGACTTCATTATCAAATTCTAGAATGGGAAAATGTTTCATTGAATCCACTTTCTGGCCTGATGTATTTATAACTGACTCATTAGCAGCAGTTAGATGACACAGACATACAGTATATTGACTGAAGCAATAAAGGAGCCTAAAGCAGATGGTAATGCACATGGCAATGAAAGTGCTGCATTCCTCAAATAATATATTTATGACATAACTGGAAATATCTCGCAGGCTTGAGAGCATTTTATCACATTTGTCCAGGAGCTATAATGGGATAGAACCGGTATCAAAGGAAACTGTGGCACAGGAATAAGTAATTAGTGTGAAGTTAGAAACGCTTTCTGCTCCTCACAAGAGGGAAATAGGGGGGGTGGCTGATGAAAGGGAGAAATACAGAGAATTTTCAGATGAATTTTCAGGAACTCTTGCAAAGGGAGGAACAAGTGCCAATGAGATAAAATTAACAGCAGCACTGTATCTTTCATGTGGTAAAGCTGACAGCGTTTGTAATTCTCTTCTGGATTTCTTGTATCCCATGCAAAATGGAACTTCGTGAGCTTCGGGGTGGGGGTTAATTAAATAAGCACAGGAGTACTTTTCCTTCACTGGAAAACCGGGCAGCAAGCTCTAGAAATCCCAGAGGACTGGGGTGCTCTACCGCTCCCTCTAGTGCCTTTGCAGCAGACTGCAGTTTTTTGGATTTCCACCCCCCTTCACCACCCTCCCCGGTGTCTATTTCTCTCACACTCCCTAAACGCTGCACAGAGCAGGACTCAAATGCTATTGCGGATGGGAGGCAGGGATTTGGAGCTAGCAGCTCCATGCCCATGGTCGGGTTATTTACCGGAAAGGGTCTTCATGCAAGTGGGTATTGCAAAGCCCAGCATTTTGATGGAAAATTTAGTTCCTGCAGGGATTTGGGGATTTGTCCTTTCTAAGTAACAGTTTTACAGCTAAATGACCACCGTGCAACACCAGGTGAAGCTTCACAAAGTTGGACTCAGATCTATGGAGAGTTGTCTCCAAAATAACCTCGAGGTGTTTAGCTAGCCACCCCGCTCTAAATGGATTGACACGCAGCTGGTGAGAACTGCAGGGTAACTTTCTTCTAAAGCATTTAAGTAACTCAGGCACTTAAATCCCATTTGCAAAAGTGAGCTTGGACTTGGAGACATTCAGGCCTTTAGAGGCAGCGAAGCATCCACGGGGATTTTCAGCGACGTACAGAGCTCTCTTTTAGGGGAGTCGATGGAATTCTAAAATCCCCCTAGGCATCTGCTTATCTATCCCAGCGCATGCCCTACATGCACAGGGTCTTCGAGCTGACCTGTAGGCACTAACGGATGTGGGGGATTTATTTTCCACACGGGCTGATTAGCAGGCTGTATGTAGCAAAGCGCCAATGCTCTGACCGGCTGGTGAGGCACCCTTAACAGGGCGCTCACGTGCCCAGTCCCTCTCCTTGACCTGGAGAGACAACCGGCCATGTGGACTTCTGCTTCGGGGAACTTCCCAGAACGTCCCACACCTCAGGCAGGACAGGCTGCCTGGGATGGCTGACCCAGTGCACACCCCACTAGGACTTGATCAGCGAGGGCTTTTGGTGCACCTTTTATAGGCAAGTGCTCTTTCTCTAATATCTCAGTGACACTCTCCCAGGAAATGAGAAGTATTGAGTATCTACCTATGTCTTAGTTACCCATGCCAGTGCTGGCTCAGTACTCACCTCTTTCTCCTGCTGAGGGGGTTTTGCACCAGCATTTCGCAGGAGATTGTCCAGCCCAGCAGGAGGTTATGAGAAGGGGGCTACAAGGTGAGGCTGAGAGCAGGGTGAACATTGTTGTGTCTCCAACTGCTGTGCGGGAAGGAGAAACCCCTGTGCCTGGCTCTTTCACACCGAGTATATAATAATGTGCTTGGTAGAATGCAGCTGACTTGGCTGGCACTAACTTTTAACAGGAAAAAGCCTCTTTTGACCCTCTGAATGCTTTATATATACATATATATATATTCCACAGAACAGTTTCAGCTGGAGGGACTGAAGGTCTACCCTAGTGCAGGGTGGGACAAGCTTACGGGAGGTAAGAGCTTATTCCCCCAAGAAGAAGGAGCTGAGCACGGGTTTGAGGTAGCAAAGTCTTGCAAGTCGCTGAACTGCAAAGGAGCCAAGCTCTCTAGCTGTGCTTTGGAATAAAACTTTGGAAGTGTTCCCAATGCTCTGTTGCAGGGCGGCACAGGGAGGTACCCAACTCTCCCCCCTGCCACGTGGGGAACCTGAGCGGGCAGTGTGAACCCAGCAGTCACAGCACGACACGAGAGCTTGTCTCCAAAGTAAAGTGGCCCCCAAACCTCTTCTGATGTTGGTCCAAAATGCTTTGAGGCTTAGCCCTTTTGGTACTCTCAGTCCTGCTCAGCACCCTTGGGTTTGCACGGGTGTATTTGTACGTGCCACTGCATCAGTACAACAGCTACCCTATACCAGGGCACGTCCAAGGCATCAGGTTCAGCTTTGTGTGTGTGGAAGATAAATACCCATTTGGGCACAGTTGCATTTGTAACTCCAGCAGAACAGCTGGTGAGCTACAAGGTTTTCTGAAACTTAATTCACTGTCTGAAATCTGCATGTCTGCATTATTAGATGAACTTGCAAGTGCAAATCCTTTGCAACCTTGGTCTTCAGGCACTTCTGATTGCTTTGCCTGTTACCTGCAATAAACATCGGATTTAGGAAGAATATATTTTATAACTGGGATCTGATTTCACAGAAGGAGATTGAGCCTGACTGTAGGGCGGAGGAATGGGAAGGCTCAAGTGCTGTGAATACGAAATGAAATCTTACATATAGTTACTCTGTTATTACATGACCTGCTTCTGGGTTTAACACTCGGCTTGCCTTCCATACAACAAATGACACTTTCACAATCCTTCCCAGGACAAAATACTTTAAAGTGCCACATTTTGGTAGGTAGTCCTAGGTTTGAGGAGAAAAAAAAAAACAGAAGAAAATTGCTTTGTTAATGGAAGAATTGGAGTTCAATCAGAAGGTGACAAAAGGGAAGAGAAATCAATACAGACAAAAAGGTCAAGCTTCTTTATTTTTTATATATAAAAAAAAATCATTTAAAATATGAGTGCTGGTAGCAATAGTTGTACAATGAGGCTGCTAACAGGCCACAGCAGCTAAGGAAACCCAACTTCCGAGCACCTCGGTGCCTGGGAAGGGGGGAATTTCTAAGCTTAAAGGGGGAGATCCCAAAAAATTGGTGTATGACTGTAGTGGCTAAGGTTACACCTGCTCGGAACGGGCATTCCTCTGCAGGGAGGGCAGACAGGAGCCATGGGCACTCTGCCCCGATCCGCTGCCTCCTCACACCCACGGGAGCTGCCAGGGGGCTGGGTCCTGCCTTCACCCAGCTCTCATTTTGAGGATGTGCTACGGGCTCCTGTATCCTACAGAAGCAGCAAGGAGCCGACCGCTTCGCTTCTCTGCAGGCTGACTCCTGGCAGACACTTGGGGGTGGCTGCAGTGTAAAATAGCCGCAAAAGGGAAGGGATTGCAGTTCCAATGCTGCTGATACCCCCCACTGTGATTAAAGATTACTTATGAAATTTCAGCAGCTCAAGGGGAAAGCTTGGGACTTCAAGTGAAGTGCAGATCTTTTTCTCCTTCTTTCAGAGGGTGCATCTGCTTTTATATATATTTATATGTGTGTTCAAATCTATCTCCCAGAACAGTTATAACACTGTGAAATAACGCAGGCTGAGCTTTTTGTGCAAAGAACTGCATGCTTTTCTAAATTCCTGTGTTATGAGATAAGAATACATGCCTGCATGCCTATATCTTGCTTTATCTACCTGCTGTTTTAATGGCATCGCTGCAATTGCCCCTTGCTGCAATGATGCCTATTTGGGAGCATGAGCCAGGGCGCCTCTGCCCCAGCAGAAGCGGGTGCCCTGAGCTACCTGTATTTGAGGAAATACCTGGATTCAACACCGCTTGATGCCATGACCCAGAGCAAGGACGTCCTGTGTTGGCACCTCCTGGCTCCGTGCGTGACAGCGCGGTCCGAGCGCCGGGGACAAGTTGCCTATTGACCAGCCCCAGTGCCACGTCCACCCGGCCACCCGCTCCGGGCAAACACTGCTCCCTTTCAGCAAAGAAATCCAGATGTCGGGAGCGGGGATGGGGAAAGAACAGGGTGAGGGACACACGATGGCTTAATATTCTGCATAGGCTTGTAAAGCAGCTTCGTTGTCGGACTGCGCAAGGAAAACTGTGCAGGACAATGTTGTTTTAATATAAAGAGCCCAGACTGAATCGAGGGTAGCTGGCGCTCTGCTTTCATAGCGCTGTTTAATGCAGCCGCAGAGCAGCAGTCTGCCTACTGTAAGTGCTAGCAAGTCTCGCAGGGGAATCTCCGAGGCTAAAATAAAATCACAGTTTAATTTTGGTAACACTGAGCAATTTGTGAGTCTGTGAATGTTTTACTAGCAAATACATTAAAAAAAAAAAAAAAAAAAAACAGAAGGGGGGAGAGCCACTGGCAAAGGCAGCTTTTCCAGCAGCACGAAAGGATATATTTAGTTTTTATAAATACGCCATCAGTTGCCGCTAATGGCATGGTGGTAGAGAGAGCAGCAGCTTTCCACATCTTCCGCTTATCCAGATGAACCCGTGTCGGTGCACAACACACGCAGTAGCCGGACAGGGCTGCGCAGCATCCAAGGGGCACAAGTATTTTACACACAGTGAGACGCTACCCTGGAGGACTAAATGCTACAAAAGGAGGCAGGTAAAGAGAAAGAAATACTGCAGCAGAAGCCTGGGCCGCGCTGGACAATGCCAATAAATCCAGCTTTAGGACTCCTAATGCTGGATTAAAAATGCTGCCGTCACATGATGCACTGAATGGATCCCCTGCAAACTCACTCTGCCAGTTCCCCTTTCCTCAGGCTTTGCGCAGATAAACCTGCTGGCGCAGAGCTGATGCCGCATCCAGGGCTGTTTTCCGGACTGGCTTCGTGCTGTCCTTGGCCCCCACTGCTGGGGGCCGTGTGCCGCGGGGTGCGTGGAAGACATGAAAACTGTTATAAAAGAGAGTTCTGCCCTGGATGGTTCAATAGAAGTGAAAACAGAAAATGAAAACAGAAGGAAAAAAGCACATTTCACCTCTACAGGAAGGGCACTTGGAGCGGCGCGAGGCCCAAACCCGGGCTCGGGACACCACGGCGCAGGAGCCCACGTGGCAGCGTGGTGCAGAGTGCCCACACGGCAGGGCGCGAACCTGGGGCCTGGCCTCTTGCACAGAGTAGGCTGAGAGTATTGACTAATTAATTATTATTATTTTTTTCTGGGGAGGGGGGATAATTTATTTCTACTCACTTATCTACCTTCCCCCCCCCACTAATTTATTTATTTGGCTAATTTATTTATTTCCTTATTTCTGCTTATTACTTTTTTCCTTTTTTTTGTTAACTTATTTCTCTTTTTTGTTATTTTTCTCTCTTCTTTTTTGCCTTTTCCCCCCAATTTACTCATTTTTCTCTTTTGCCTTTTTTTTTTTTAAATTCCCTTTTTTGATAATTTACGTCTCTTTGGCCCCTTTTTTTTTCTCATTCCTCCCACCTCCCCCATATTCCTTTCCTCCTCCCGACGCTTCCCCGCGCGGCGCCAGGACTGGGGCCCGGGGCGTCGCTCCCGGCGCCGCCGCCCGCTCCGCTTCGCTCCGCCCC
>VWPW01016630.1:126255-162161 GCA_013389825.1 Crypturellus undulatus
CCTGCAGCCCCGCGTGCTGCCTGCGGCCAGAGGGGCTCGCGCTGCCGGGTCGCGCCGCGTGGGCGCCCCGGGCGGGAGGCGCCGGCCGCCCTTCCTCGCAGCTCCCGCGGCTGCCGGGGTAGGGCCGCTCCTCGGTGCCGGGTGTCCCGGCCCCGCTCAGCGCCCAGGCGCGTCCCGCCCCAAGGAGCCTCCTCTCCGACGGGTCCTTGCGGGCTGCCCTCTAAACGGGACGTTGTGGCTTGAGCGTTTCGAGGTCGCCCTCGCGCATTCGGAAATGACCCCCGAATTTCCCCGAGCTGGGGAAGACGGGCGAGCTGTTTTTCTCGGGGCGGCTGATGGTGTGGTGAGGGGCCGAGCTCTCCTCGGGGAGGTGCTGTCAGCCCTTCCGAGGCGCTGGCGGCTCCTCGAATGAGGGACGAACCGGTGAATTTTGATCCAAGTTACTTGTAAGTGTGGGAAGGGCGTTATTTTGTGTTTACCCTAAATACCTGTAAGTACTGTTTATGCAGAGAGTGGCAGGCAGGACTGTTCAGCCAGAAAACTGCCCAACTGTGAATTCAGCCTGAATTTAATTCCAGTTGTGGGATGGTAACCCAGATAAAACTTACTTTGTCAGGGCAAGTTGTCCCAGCTCTAGCCAGAGAAACATTGGGAGTTTTTTTTTTTTTTTTTTTTTTTTTTTTTTCTCTCTGACTAGGAGGTTGGTAAGAGCCAGTGTTCAGGGTTGTATATGGGACGTCGAAAGCCTCCTGTGATTTCAGTATCGGTCCCTAAGTTATTTCAGGAGTAGTTTATTTGGATTGGAGTCCATTAAAAGGTGAATCTGTCTGTTGCAGTTGCTGGAGTTTGGACAACTTCTGATGGAAAAGGAGAGGGAGATGTTAGGGTTTTCTCAAAAGCTTCGGTGCCAGTGCTGACCCTAGGAGCTTTCTTGCTGGGGAGCTCATTTTGGCATAAATACAGCTTTGGATAGAGCATGTAGGGCACCCCAAGCAGTATATCAGAGCAATGTATCTAGTGGGACCTAATAGCATTGTCATGGAGCAAGCTTCCTGCCTCACACACCTTTGTGGAGGTGGTTTTGGTATCTTCTCTTTGAGGCAAGGTGAAGCACCGCAGTTACAGGGAGCAGAATCTAGAATAGCCAACGTGCACTTGTGCTTGCTCACTTAATGGCTTCTGGTGTACGAAAAGTTACCCTCAAAGTCATGTTGAACTGCAGTGCTTGGATTGTAAATTCTGCACGGCAGTCCGGTGTTACTCACTGAAGCCATGTGCTTTGCTAAAATTTGTCCTGCCAGTAAAATAACCTTGGCTCTGGGCAGGGCTTGAACATCCCAGATGGTTTATTCAATAGTTTGAGTCAGAGGTCGCGCTTGGTTTTCAATCATTTTGACCACAGCTTCCTTATCAGCAAAGTTAGATTTGCAAAGTAGGTGGGAAGAAAACCTAGACTCTAGTTGAGACTGTGGCCAAGCTACAGAAGGTTTATCCCCCAGGGGTATAGTGTATTTAAGTTGTCCTGGGGCCTTCCTTTTCAGAGGTTAGGAATGACTCAGTGCTTCTTTTCTTTCATGTGAGTAAAGAAGCAATCACTGCCTGAGCCCTTCCTGGGAGAAATGGCAGGGAAATTGGCCAAGATCAGTAGCCTCAGAATCACTGAACACTTTTTCATTTGAAGGCCTTTCATTTTCAGCTAGGGGTTGTTTGATCTGGCTGTTTTCCTGCAAATGGTGCTCGGTGCACAATTTTTTTGCCAGGCCCTGTGTGAGCACAGAGCAGGAGACCTCCCAGCAGCTGAAGCAATAGTGCCAGCTCGGGCCAAACGGGCACAGCAACCTCCAGAGATGAGGGGTCCCCTGTTACATTGCTATGTGTCAATTTGCCTTGAACAAAAATGTAGTCTTTTACCATGTGGACTTAGCTACTGCGTGGACGAGTGTCTGGATTTGCATGATTTTGTGGTGCCCTCACAGAAAGTGCTATAGCTGGTTGTGGCTGCAGGAGGGGTCCCTGTGGCAGCCGTGGTCGTTGTGGCAGTGGCGAGCGAGCATGGAGCAGCCCCCGCGGTGCTGGGGGGCTCTCAGTGAGGCGAGGGTGGCGCTGAGCAGCCCCATGGAGCCAGGCAGGGACCTTGTTGAGAGACCTTTACCCAGAAATACAGGATTTCTGACTTTGCTTTACTTACTGTTAAGCAGTTTAGCATTTATATACCCTGGTGTCTTTGAGAATCTTCAGGTTTTGCTGGACCTTGGAGTCCTGAAAAACTTTGCATGGTTATTCTGAGAGAACACGTAATGCCTTCTTTTCCAAGAGCCTCGAGCTGGCCTTTCTTGAGCTGATAAAGTGGACTTTTGTGCTGTTTTTATGCAGAAGGAACTGCTGCTGGCAGTAGGACAATAATTCCCATTGTCCTACCGGACTAAGGTACAACTTCTTCTACTGCTGTATTTGTTTTCTTTATCTCCCGTCTCTTATGATAGAGTAGGCAAGATTTTTTTTATTGTGTAGCTGTAAAGTCAAACACATGGTAGGTAAATAAGAGCGGAATTGAAGCAGCTGTTGCTGAACTTGTAAGGGAGTAGCTCGTGCACTGAACTGAGTGTCCGTAGCAGTGACCCGAATGATGGGTAACCCTTCCCTGCTCCATATAATCAGTGCTGCGACCCAAAGAAAAGCCTTTACCTGGTAAGTAAAATCTTACCTAAAGTAAAAAGTAACATAAAACGTTTTCAGACTTTTCTGGGGAGCTAGGGAAACCTTAGCCATGAATCCGATTCCTTTGATCCTCTGGCAAGGCCAGGCTGCAAACTGCTTAAAGCTTTTTAAATCCCAGTGACATCGAATTAATGCAAGGCTTGTCTGTTCTGTATTGTTAAACTATACAAACTATTAAAGTCTATGAAATAGTTTGAGTTCCACTTTCTTCCTCTGCAAGTGCCCATCTAGGCACCAAGGGACCTATCTGGGTTTGGGGGGGAAATATTTTATTGTTAAGCACTTGTGCCCAAAGGGCCTGAAATACTGGTGAATGGGGGATTAAATTCTGTGGAAAACAATGTTGTGGGTGAGCAGCACACTGCTGCAAGCAGCAATTCCAGCAATGCTGCTGTCGGGCTTTGTCTGACCTTGCCCGTTTAAAGCAAACAACATCCTATCTTGGCACTGTTTTTGGAGCAGTGCTGGCATGTATCGGACAAGCATCTTTCCCAGCTCGATCCGAGTGCTTGGTGGATGAAACAGGGATGGTCAGATGAAGTGTGTTCCTTGTAAGGCCCGTGGAGAAAAGCCGTGGCGGTGGCCCTCTTCCTCTTCCCTTGCTCCCCTGCCGTGCGTGCAATCAGCTGACCTCGCTTTAAGGCCTCAGCAAGTGCCTCTTTGACAAGAAGCGTGTGCTGGGTTAAGCTGGACTTCCCTGCCCTTTTCCTGTGACGCTGACTGCGTCGCTGGTTTCGAGGTTTCACCCTCATGCCTGAGTTTGGAAGGAACAGGGTGTAGGCCCAGCCCCCTCGTCAAAATAGAGAAGTCTCGTATGAAGCCAAGACACTAGCTTTGCTAGTGGTCCAAATAAAGTCAGTGAGTTAAATTGTGGATTCCTGATTCCTTAGGGTGCCTTACTGCTGGTGATGGAGGTTATTGGCTGTTTCACTTTAAAAAGTGATACTTCCCCAGCAGCAGAAGGGACTCTTTTTGAAAAACCATCATTTCACTGACTAGCTTATTTGTTTTATTTATTTTTTTAGAAGAAAAATGTGATCTTAGTTTAACAGGAGAGAGCAATTGCTCAAGTTGTTGGACGCTGAAGCAAACATCTGACGGATGTGGGATCTTTTGTGCTTTGAAGAGACCACCTTGGTTTCCTTCATCTGATCCCATTGTTGCTTCTGCTGGGGCCTTTCTAATGTGAGCACTTTGGGTTTGCGGTTTGATCAACAGAGCCAAAGAGGTGTGTGCCATCCGTTGTCCTTTACCATCCTGCAGTGAGTAAGCAGAAAAATGCCAAACAAAGGGGGACTGAAAAGGAGAGCAAGTATTAAGGGAGATTAAGCGCTAAACTGAAATGCTGCTGTTCATCCAGAATTGTCACTCTGTGTCAGCTTCAGTTTTAGACTCTAGTGGGACAGCTTTCTCACCTGTTCAAGGCAGCGAGCATCTTCAAAGCCCTTTGTATTTGCCGTGTGTATCGGGCAGTGAGATTGGGGGGCTTTATCTAAAAACCTCTGATTAGAGGCCATTCTTTCCATGCCAGTTTTCTGTATTCGTCCAGGGTCTGCAGCAGCAGGCAAGCTACCCCTGACTTCCTCTCCAAAGGGTTAAATATCCTCTCTTTTCCTCTCCTTCCTTCCTTCCCCTCTCCGGCTGCTCCCTGCCTTGTGCAAGCCCTCCCCTCTGGCAGAGGTGCAGATGACTGCTGATCTGCGGTTTCCCTTCGGGGAGGTTGGGGAGGCACAGCAAGGAGCAAGCTGGCTACCAGTACGTGTGTGCGCTTGGGAATACTGCACAAACGCTCGTTGTGCTAGTGCCTGCCGCCTAGCAGAAAGGGTAGGCGGTACGGGCCTATAAAAAGAAATACAAAAAAAAGCCAAGGATTTATTGTTAGTGTAATTGAAACCTTAATTCTCTAACTCAATCACTACTGGTTTAGATATAATTATTACATAAAAAGAAATAATGCATTCATTAATGATAATATAGTTAATATTGTTATATGTTTGCTTAGTTTTTATCCCTTTTCTTGGACTTATGCTTGTCTGTCTTTCTGTTCCTCTGGACCTTAAAGCTGATAGTGCCATTCTGGTGGCTGAAGTGGGGATATTAGTGAGTTTTCAGTGCTGGGGCGTCTTTTACTGTGAGAAATATGATGCCAATAGTGGCTTCTTCCTTGTTCTCGGATTCATTGCGGGGGCGGTCTGTGTTTACTAACATGCTGTTACATATCTGCTCCTTCTTCATTGGCCTGTGCCTTATGTCCAAATTTACTACACATAGTGTCTTTTGTGTATGTGTGCTCTCTTTGTTACCCCCAAACCAGTCTCGTCCCACTGCAGATCCATACTTCTCTGACGGGCCACCGAGGAGCCCGAGGGTGTCCGATGTCAAGCCCATAGCACGTCCCTTATCATCCCAAGCCTGCGCTCCTCGACCATTTCCTCCCGCGTCTCTGCCGTTTGAGGCCTCTGTTATCGTAGCAGCCCTGTGTTTCTTTAGCCCACACTCGCATGGCAGAGTCACAAAGCCACAGCTGTACCCCACGAGAAGAGTAGAACAGAGTAGCTGGAGCCCCCTGTTCAGTTAGAAGCATCGCTGCTGCGACTACACCGAGTAAAACGATGCTGTGGGAGAGCAAGAAGAGCCGGGAGCGAGCTGGCCTTGCCGGCTGCGGGGCTGAGGCCTTGCCAACGCGGTGCGGAGCTTGCGGCCCGTTACCAGTGCCGGCACTAGCTAGTTAGAGGGTGCGAGGGAGCTGCTGTGTCTTGCTGTGTGTGTGGAAAAGGCAGCGTGGCAGCTCCTGTTTGCTACGTTTCCCTTCTGCAGCAGCTGGAGAGGAGCAGAGTTTCATCAGAGCTCTCTAAGGCTGAGTAGAGGGGAAAGATGTGCCCAGGGATGTCTCCTCAGCTGGGGTCAGTATTTTCAGGCAGATGCTTCCCTAGCATCAGAGCCTGTGCTTGGTGGCAATCCCAGTTTGCAATAAAAAGCTTGAAAATGCTGGAAGAGAAGCATTTGCATTAGTGCTTCTCAGATCTTCTTTCGCGTGGCAAAGCTGTGTTTCAGCAGTGTGCACTGGGGCTTTTGCTCCAGTGTGCTCTGCTCTGTTTACCCATCTTCTAAAGTGCCTTAATTAAAGTAAGAGCAGGAGTCCTAAACTGAGTAAAAACCAACCCTCCTCCTCCCTCTCATTAGCTCTTCTCTGCCAAAGAGTGTGTGTGATATCATGGTTTCAGGAAGACTTGATTAGCTTGATATGGATAGCAGAATTTAAAAGAAAAACCTGAAATCCTTCCTGTGGAGTCATGGCTGTCTGATACTCACTGCCGTGCTCTGTAGCAGCCTAGTCTACAGAAACATATGCGCAAGTCTGTTTCTGAAGCTGTTAGCAGGCAAGGCTGCCTCTGGAAAAGGCCCTCACCCTAAACTTGTTCCTCCGGGTCCCCTGTATCCCAGGGTGCTAACTGAGTGTTTTCTGCTTCTTTGTGCTCGCTCCTGTGAGTGGAATTGTCAGAGGACTCAAAGCATCTTGAAAGAAGCTGTCTTCCCAGCAGGACATGTGTTTCCGACTCAGAAGACAGGCTGAGATGTGAAAGGGATACAGCTTGTGTTGGCTGGACGTGGCTTGCGCTGCAGTCACTGTTCCGTAGAAGCCAAATCCCTTCAGCAAAGCCCCACGCACTGCCTGCGTCTTGCAGTTTCCTGAGGAGCATCGAGAAGCAGGCTGGAAAAGGAAGCAGCGAGGATTCCCAAACCCCAAATTAATCTCTCTTAATTCCTCTGTGCTCCTTGATCGCTGTTTACAAGGCTTGGTTTATGTCTGAACATAGACAGGCTTCAGTCGGCGCGAACGGCTTAAGCTGCCGCATGCTGTTTCCATAGCACCACTCCAGCCTGTGCTCCGTAGTCCCTGAAGAGGCTCAGGGAGCTGCCAAGCGCTCTCGGAGATGAGCACCAGGAGCAGCAGCCGCCTGATGCACGGGGATGGGGAATAAGCCTTACTCAAGCACTGACTTTCCTGTTGCCAGGTATCCCTCTGTCTTGGGGAAGGAAAACAGGCTGTTTCATCAGCTTGTGCTTTGCTTTGAGCCTTGACTTCTTAAAGTGTGTGGTCGGTCTCCTTGGCTGAACCACTTGCTGCGTTGTGTTTCTTTCTGTTGTTATTATTCTCTAAAGTATATATTTTGTAATGGGATTTTATTTTGAATATAAAGATAGACCCTCGATCTGCTATTTGGAAGCTTGCTGTTCCTGCAGGCCTTGGATCTCAATCTGGGTACCCATCATGGCTTGCAGAATGCAGGTTCTGGCTGTGTCTCCTTTCTGATAATAGTTGCGTCCTGCTTTACAGAGCCTGCAAAGGCTCTGATGGGTGAGAAATGGATTAGCAAGTAATGTCTCTGTGGCCTAGTTTCTTCTTTTTGCCTCTTTTCCTCACCGTCTTGCAGTGAGGTGCAGGTTTCTTCATTTCTAGCTTGTGTAAGCCACTTTGGTTAGCAGCAAGAGCCTTGAGCAAGGTGAATTTGGGGTAAAACTCCTCGGCCGGGACCTAGGGTGATCGCTGTGAGCTGTGGGGATGTCCTTTACCAGAGCTGGTCCTGAGGCTGCAGCAGTGGGGAGCTCTTGTGTCTCCCTTGTGCCACCACAGTCGCGGCACCAGCCAGACAGGTAGCTGTGGCATCCGGGGTTTCTTCTGTGGCTTTTGGGAGCCCAAACACGGGCTACAGCAGCTGGCACAAAAGGGACAGCTGTTCTGACAGCCCGTGAAGGCCACATGGTGAGGTGAGGTGGCAGACTGGGAGCCGCGCGGCCGCTTGACAGGCCCTCAGGAACCGCTTGTCTTCCCATTACGCAAGAGGCAGCCCTGGGTTGCTAGTCAGATCCAGCTTCCTCCTCGTGCCGGCGCTCAGCCGTGTGCCAGGCCCTGCTCGCCAGCCTCCCCTCCAGCCCGCTGCCCCAGCGCGAGCTTGGGGAGGGATGACCAAACCCCAGGCACAAGGGGGACCCCGTGTCTGCGCTCCCTTGAACTGGGCTTTGGGGTTTTGTAGCTTGGCTCTGAAATCCTGCACTGCAGCCTCCAGCTGGTGCTGGGAGGAGAAGACCTTGCTGGACTGTACTACAATACATCACTTCTTAACTGTAGTAAAGATATCTTCTGTGCACCTGCTTTAAACTGCATCTGAAGACTCTTAGGAAGGAAGAAGTCACCACTTCCACAATTTGGAATTATTTATTTCTTTCTCCTCTGAATCAATCTTAAACATTAGCTTTTTCTAAAAATCTAGAAGATGCTGGGGTGCAGTGGTGGGGTCTTTCTATCTTGTGAACTGTTATTTGAGCTTTATGTAACGATCATGATGTGTTTCTAGGACTGCAGGCAAGTCTATGTAATGGTCCTTCCCGGGTTCAGTGTCTTGCTGGAAAATTCATTAGTTTGTATATTGAGCTTTATTCAGTTCAATATAACAGGTGCAGATGTGTAGCAAATAGTAGTAAACTTCTTTTTTCTTGAGTAAAATTCGTCTCTCTAAGGCCTTGACTCCTAAACAAGCTAAATAAGAACAAGCCCACATAGTCCTTTTTAAGGAATCCCAAAGTATTTGGTATCAGAGGCAGAATTGAGTTTTGCAGTACATAATCAATTCGGAGCAAAGTACCTCCCTGCAAAGGCATCCTTTGCTGCTCAGTTCCAGCAGCCAGTGGCAGTGTTTATATAAAACTTGTTTAGCTGTATTTTCTATCAGTGGAGAAGCGACATGGCTCAGCGAGCTTGTAGCAGCTGCCCAAGATAAAATGTGTTGCAGGACATCGCTGGCTGGTGCGGAGATGCACAAGCTGCCTGCTGGTATGGAAAGGATTCCTGTGAGGAATCCCCTTTTTCATGGCTTTGCTCCTGTGTGTTTGGCAGGGGGGTATTTCTTCAGTCGGCTTCACCACAAGCCCGTGGTTGTGAATGCTTGGTTGCAACAGCTCAGTGGTTCGGCGGTAAATGCAGCAAATATTCTGAAACTGGAGGCGACAACCTGTGAGCCTCTAGACCGATACGTCTCTGAGTAGGCCGCTCAAAGCAGGGGCTTCTGTGCTGCAGGTTGCGTGAAAGGCTAATTGAATAGGTGGCAAGTGCAAATCAGGGGCACTGTTTGAATTTTTTGTTGTAAAACATCTCCCATCCTTACTAAAGTGGGTGTTTGAGGCATCTCCCTTTCATAGCTATCTGTGAGGAATGCAGACCTGTGAGTGCTGTAGCTGACAAGAGCAGCAGTGAGCAGAGAAGAATTAGTTTCTGCATCTTCCTGAATAATAGCAAATGTGAACTGATGGAATTAATGTTCAGAAATGGAGTGGTTTCAGTTAGCTTGCACACCTGTTGTAAACATATTCTTCCTTTTTTTTTTTTTTTTTTTCCTCATGAGAGGTTTCTGGATATCGTAAAGAAGAAAAGCAACTTAAGTGTAAATGGAATTTGCAGAGCAACACTTTGAATGCTTCCTGCAGTGGCAAATGAAGTATTTACTCTCATAGTAAAAGACAAGAGAGGTGGTTGCTAGAGCAAATTCGCAATCATTTTTCATTCCACTCTAGCTTACTGCTGCATGAAGCCTTTAATATGCTTGCTTCTTGTCTGCAGTTCAGGAACAAGCTTCATCTTGACTGATCACAGAAACATTCTTCCCCCCATTCCCAATGACAAAGCACTGTCCTATTCAAGACACCTTTGAGAAAGTGTGAATGGAAAGAACTGCTACTTCTAATTCTGAGAGAAAAAGAAAAGATAATGGGAAGAGAAATACGATATAGAAGTCAAAGGGAGGCTCGAGTATGTCATCTAGTAGAACTTGTACAATTTTCTGAGCTCCTGGAGGGGGAGAACCAATAAATAAAGGGTAAAACAACTGTCAAGTAAAATAATCAAACTTTGTAGTCTGTCTGTTTCAAGACTTTGATGCTAAATTCATCCTGAATTTCCCTTGGCTCGAGGATGCAATTGTTAGTAATATCATGTCCTTGGCATACTGCTGAGCCTATGAACAATGTCACTACAAGCTCTATTTTCGCATCACGCAAGTTGGTGGCAGTAACACTTCTGACAGGTGTCACGGCTCTTTATGATTAAAGCTATATCACAGTTCAGTAGTTAAAGTGCACCCTTGAGGATTGACAGCTGTGAACAACCAGTATGCAAGTGCTTGGACTGCCCCTTCTTTGATATCCTGATCTGTTTTGTATCTGGCAATGTGGAGGGAAAAACTGTGAATTGCCTCATTAATTGCTATTGGAGCCCTCAGTTATTCCAAGAAGCTTCTGCACTGATGGCAAGGCCAAATCTGATGTAACACTAACCTGCTGGGCATCAGCTGGACCACCTGCTCGAGTAGGAAAGTTGAAAAGTTTACTGGGCTAGTCCTTTGGAGAATGGATCACTTGGGCTGGACCATGACTGGCCTTTAGCGTAACCAGGAACTTTCTTTTGAGATTTGCAGTTGTGTCATTGGACAGGTGATGGGTGAGCTTGTGTGACAGGGGATGATGGTGAATTTGGACTTTAATTAACACTGAAATAAAGTTTTATTCCTTAGGGCTTGCAGTCATGTTTACTTCCAATTCAAATAATGTGAGGTGTCAACTTGCAGAAATGCTGCCGTGGAGTTCTGGACCTACTGTTCGCTAGGAACAGTGTTTTGGTGGTTTTTTTTTTTTCTCCACTTTAATTTTTCCCTTTAGATTCTCTCCTAAACCTTGAGTTGAAGCTCAGTTTCATTAGAAAACGCTTCGTTCACACTCTTGCTCATTAGTCGTCTTGCCACCACCCCATGGTTTCCACCACATCAGCAATTGCCACATTCAGAAGAAACGTCTGCCTAACTCTATTCATGTAGACATATCTTTCCAAATGTTACCTGTTCTTCTTTATATCAGTATATTTTAGTAAAATAAATGCTTTAACTTTTTCTGCTTGCTTCTCTGAAATATAAATAAGGAGACTGAGATTCAACTTTTCAAGTGTGCTGATGTTAGGAAAACTTTATTTGTTTGGGATAGTTTGGATGGACAGAACTAGATCATGCATGCATAAATACATTAATACTGCACTGAAATCCTGATATTTGAGGTCAGTATTCTTCCAATCTGAGAGAGCTTCCTGTATATACCCTGAAAGAGCAAATACAGATCCTCTGTCATATCATCCAGAGGTGAAAAGTGATGTCCCTTGTCTAGAGTCAAACCTGAATAAAGGATGTGTATACTCAGGCTCTTCTTAGACCTAGAAATCCATAAAAGCCAAAACTTTGTGAGAAATTATCTCTAGATAAGCTTCCTTGACCCCTTTTTTCGACATTTTCCTCTTTTGGAGTGATTAGGATTTTATGACTGTCTGCTGATTCATGTGACAGCAGTATCTCTGTAGGGTAACCATTTCATTTAATTTACCGTCTTAGTCTGACTTGCAGCAAGAGCAAATGTCTCTTAACAAGATTTACTCAGCTCAAGCAGCATTAAAAGTCATTCAAGGACAAATCAATTGGGTAAAATCTTAAATACTTATTAATATAATGGAAACTTCAGTGGTTATGTTATTTTAAAGAAAAGTGCATTAACTGCCTTATATAAAAAAAAAAGCCTTTAAATGCTGTTGCCTGAATTGTGGATTGCTCCTGGGTTATTCCCTGAGCATTTGCATGCGCTTCCTGCCCCTTCAGTGAGATAAAGAGCAGGGCAGAGAGGTTCAAGCCACACATCTGTAGTGTGACCAGTTTGCAGCCGTGGCAGAATGTGATTTTTTTTGAGGTCACTTTCCCAGTATCAGCCTTTGGTCTGTATTAGCCTGAAACTGTGGTGATGGCCTGTGCTGCTCATCTGGTTGTGCTGTGTGGTGAGTAACATGGACAAGTAGCAGCCAAACTTCCCCTGGAATGGGATGCTTCAAGTGTCACCCTAATGCTGTTGCATAGGTGCCTGGACTTATAAAAGACCAGGCAATATATGTTGCTTGATGCTACAGAGAGAACAACACAGCTGCTCTGTTCCCAGATGAGAGATGCCCCATGGTAGAGGAGGGCTGTGTCAATGGTAGCGCTGCTGGGAAGCTGGCAGCAGTACCGACACGGTGCTGGCAATCTGCAGGGGTGATACTAATGTTAGGTCTTTTCTTCCGAGGTAGAGGTGGGCTGGCCTAAAATCTACGCTGTGTGGGTAGGAAATACAGATGAGCAAGAGCATACCCCGCAGAGGTCAAGTGCTCACTGTAGCCTTCTCAAGCTGAGTCTAACTAGATGTAAACCATGAACTTGGCGGAAAGTTGGGATGTGCAAACTCCCTGAAAGTGTGTTTCCTAACCCATTTGTCTTCTCTGGGCTCCTCTGTTCAGATAAGCCGTGTAACCGTCTTGATGTCTTGCTTTAAAGAACCTCAGAGGAAAGCTTGTTCCCTGAAGGGTTTGTAGCAAAAAGCATTATCAGTGTAAAGATGTGATTTGACTGCCTGATGATGGGGATCAGCAGACCTGGTGTGGGTTCTTGTGACCCAAGAGATTGTCAGGACATATATATGTGCATATTAGCTGGGCCAGTGTAATTCCACTGCTGGGTAGGCAGGGTTTTACCACTTCAGATTTAAAAAAAAACAACCAAACAAAAAAGCAAAGATGTTAATAGAATTTCTATGCAGTGTGCTACTTCCAGTTACTTGTCTTGTAACAGTTATGCTTTATTAAACATTATGCAATTAAAACCAAAGCAAAACAGATTTCACTTGTTTGCTAGCACTTGTGTAAATCTTGAGCTTGTTTGATCAAGGCCTGAGAGGGATAGAGAAGGTAAGTTGTAGTGATTTGCAGGTTGCCAGTTTTGCTGGCAAACGTGTTGAATTACTAAGCAAGAAACTTATTTCTTTAGTGGACAATTAAAAAAGGAACCTGAGGACCCCAAGCATTAAACTTAACTGTGCAGTAAATAACTTCTGGTTAGAAGTTTTGGCAAACACAATGTTTTTTTACAGCTTTGTAGTCATCAAGAGCATGTTGGTCAAAGTGGCCAAGTGGCCTCAAAGAAGCCATGTGCCTTCAGAAGCCAGAAAGGATTATGCCTCTCAAGAGGGACCACTTCCAAGGTACTGGTGTCCCAAGAGCTTGAATGTATGAGAGGGCTAGATTCAGCTGTAAATTTTCAAATTTATTTCCCTGAAATTTATAAATTTCAAATTTGTTATCCAACTTAATACAATGCAACATAAACTTGTTCCTCAAGAAGAAGAGGGTAGATTAGAAGCCTCGGCTCTTGCTTGCTTTTCTAGTTTACTGAAATGAAAATTATGCTACAGGTGGCAAGTGATTTCAGGTTATTCTGGAAGATACCTACGTGTGGGTTTTCATTTTGTTTCTTTGCTGCCCTTATAGAGGGCATAATATAATCCATTGTTAAGGCACAGTCTTGTAAAATAAATTTCATGTGTGATACCAAGTATCAAACACCTTCAGCTGACGTCCTTAGAGGGGGTCTGCCCACATGCTGCTGTGTGTGCTGACCACTCCTGAGTGCGCAAGTGGCTCTCCCAGAGCTCCTACAGGGACAGCTAATGGATTTGGAGCTGAATGGATTCAAGTTTGGAAGTTGTTGTGCCAGCTCTTGACTGGATCAGGGAGCTTTGCTGAGAGAACTGCCTAGAGAAGCCAGCAGCTGCTGGAGGAATAAAGGAAGCTGCAGTGGGTGAAAGGGAGAAAATGAGAGAAATGAGACTGAGAGGGAATTTAAAGGCTAAACTTCAGCCTAGTTTCCTTAGGCTCTGTTTAATTAGTGAAGTAAGGAATAAGAGAAAGGCTCCTGCTATAAGGAATCATAGAATCATTAAGGTTGGAAGGGACCTCTAGAGGTCATCTAGTCCACCCCCCCCTGCACACACAGGGCCACCTAGAGCACGTGGCACAGGACTGCATCCAAGCGGGTCTTGAAGATCTCCAGAGAAGGAGACTCCACAACCTCTCTGGGCAGCCTGTTCCAGTGCTCTGTCACCCTCACTGTCAGGAAATGTTTCCTTAAGTTCCTGTGGAACTTTTGGTGCTTCAGTTTGTGGCCATTTCCTCTTGTCCTGTCGCTGGCCTCCACTGAAAAGAGGCCAGCCCCATCCTCCTCACTCCCTCCCTTAAGGCATTTATGGACAGTGATCAGGTCCCCTCTCCACCTTCTCTTCTGCAGGCTGAACAGGCCCAGCTCCTTCAGCCTTTCCTCATAGAGCAGATGCTCCAGGCCCTTGATCAGAGCATCAGGTAACTGTAGCACAGTGCTGCATATGTTTGATTTGAACACATAAAGCTTTTCTCTGTACACAGGAATTTATTCTTCCTATTAAATAGTTGTGAAATCATCTGCTTTCTGGGAAAGGGAGTTAGTTTGGGTTGGGGAAGGACATTCAGGGAGGTGTGAACAGCTTTATAAAACATGCTTGTCGAGTTACTCCTGCTAAAGGCCTGAAATTGCTGACTGGGCCCATGCTTATTGCTCCCTCCTAATCTCTTGGTCACAACATAAGACAGTCCCTTTTATGTAAATACGGGCCTCCTTTGCCAGAATCCGGCACAACCGGACTGGTCAGCTGCCTTATCTAACCCGGGCTGAAATCAGAAGAGCCTTTGCTGCTGTACATGTCTTTACTGCGCCTGTCAGCCATGCTGACACCCCTCTGCACCGTGGAAATGCCACGTCTGCCCTGAAGTGTCTGTTCATGCCTTAGTCTAGAAAGTACGGAATAAATATGAGCTTTTGTTGAATTGTTTGTTTGTATTTTGTTTGTTTGTTTTTCCTGTCAGCTGGTAGGCATTTGCAATCTAATTTAAGTGAGCAAAGCCTTGCCATGCTCCTCCCCCAGGTTGGGGCACCAGGGCTTCTTGTGTTCCTGGACAGACTCTCCTGCGCTGCGGCTTTAATGACCTTGAGAGGTCGGAGCGAGCAGAGTGACTCCGTGTCGCCGTCCTCTTCATCTAGGTAGTGATGCTGCCAAGCACACCGGTAGCTCCCGCAGCACAGCATGCGCCTCAGATAAAGGTTACTGTGTTTTCCGAGCTCACCAGCCTCTACCCGCCCCCGCCACCTCAACAGTCAAGCTATTCAGGGTAGCAATTGCTGCAGTACCTGAGCGATACGAGTGAAATGGCAGAGGGAAGTGAGTTTGATCACATCCTCATCCTAAGCCCTGCTGTATCAAGTTGTGAACTGCTTGGTTGCTTACGTGCTTTTCACATTACTAGCTGTTACGTTTTTTTGTAGTAAGCGGTGTAAATTTTGTGCAGGGCTAAAACCAGATGCAGACTGGGTAGTTGCAGGTCTGTACCACCAAACAACCTTTGAGTGCTTGAGGTATAGCTGAGACTATGAAGAGTGCTTTTCTTTGGCGATTAGCCTTTCAAATACAACAGTACATGACTGAAACTACTTTGTAATCAAATCTAGTTTGTTCTTAAAATGTCCATTATCGGGGTGGGATCTGATAGTATAGAGTTGGAATTGTGGGATATTCTGGAGCTCTTTTTCAGAAAAGAAGTCCCTGATGTGTAGCATTGGGTTAAGAATATTGCCATGTCAACTTGTCTAGAAGCAAAACATGCTGGAGTGCGGATCTACTCCTTCACAAACAAGATCTGAGGAAACTTGTCTGAGTTTATAATTGGACTGTGAGAAGGAGTGAGAACTGCGCCCTTCTCTAAGGCATGTGTGAGCTGATGAGGATGTTAAGTCCTCAGACTTAAGAGAAGACCAGCAGTAGCAACCCAGTAATCCTTAACACTTGGATGCTTTTGTGTTGTAGGATGGATGGAGCACTACATGGTGGGAGAAAACTGAGCGCTCCAAGAAGATTTTTTTTTTTTTTAATATATACGTAATAGGTTTAAGTAAAGGCAGAGTTTAGTTTTAAGAAAACTTTGGAGAAGCTAGTTGTGTATGAAGAGCTGTGTGGTAAAGACTGTTACGTAAGGGAGATCTGATCCAGAGAAAGCCCGCGAGGAGACTAAGATAATGAGACTAATATGGTGGTGGTGAATGAGGCTCTGCCAAAAGACAGCAAATGCCAACAACTGCTGTAGCTGTGCAGCTCTGCTCTTGTCATGAACAAATTGTAGGGGCTGGAAGAGCTGTGGAAGGGAGGGGACAGTGCACAATGTTGGCTGGAATGTGAACGCAGTAATTTAAGGCTTAGTGTTTGGCTTGCTGTCCTGTTCCTTCACCGTATCTTTCTGTAGTAAGTTAATGCTGTTTTTAAGGTGTTGGAGCAGGTGATGAAAGCCTTCACTCATCTGCAAACATGGTAAGAGCTTGAAGATCAAATTGATACTATAGGACCTAGACTTAGAATCATAATCATCACTCAAGATGCTTACTTCATCACTTAAGATGCTTAAGTGGCAATATAGCCCTTAACATGGATTATGCCCTATAAAACTCAGTTGGAGTGGGGACAGGCACCTGACTCGCTGGCTTCTTGGGAGCTACCTGAGGAAGATGAGCGAGGCATTTATGTGCGTAGACACTTGAACACAGGGCATCCAGGACCATGGAAGCAGCAGGAGAACAGTCGCTTGATGAGTCTGGGATTTTCTGAGTTGCTGAATTAAGTGGCTTCATCCAAAATAGGTCCAAAATTTGGATCTTGTTCTAGGGTAGCTTCTGCTTTCCCCCATTTCAGAGACATTTAACTCTGTATGAAACACTGCTGAATATATGGTTTAGCTTCTTCAAAGGCTAAAGATGGGAGTTTGATTTTACTGTAAGTGTTTCTTAGGGAAAGAGGGATGTAATTTTCTTGTGTTCTTCTGCAAGACCTCAGCATGTGTGAAAAGCTGTCTGTGCGCATGGCTACCGCAATGTCCGATCCTTGCCCAGCCACCAAGGAAGTCTTTTAAGGCCCTGTTTACATTGCTGCTAGTTACTGGGGCAGTTGATTATCTGAAGAAAGAGCACAGTGTGTGACACTGGGCAGGCACGTATCCGGTTAACAGTGTTTGTTCCATTTTGACAGGTTTTCTGGCTAGGCAGAAAGTGCCCTCCCTAAATGATTTGTGCCATGCATAATCTGTGCTAAGTACTTACCTGGGGAAGCTCAGAACAGGCTCCCCAACCTGAACAGAGGGGATCGCATTATGATTAATGGTAGGAATTGTGGTAATGCTTTGCTGAATCGTGCTGAGCCTTTCTGAGCCACTTTGTGACATTCAGTTGAACTTGTCAGTAATTGGCTCAATCATCCTTGACAGAAGGAATCTACCTTTGTGCCAATCTTTCAAGCACCAGCTTCCAAAAAGGCCTAGATGACTTAAGTGATGAGCTCTTAGTTATCCTGACCTGCTAAGGACAAATGAGTACTAAGTGGCAAAGGTTTATACAGCACAATCTTCGGTTTTACTCCACCCCATAGTGAGCAAAAACCCACTGCTACTTGTCCCTGGAGCAGGTAAGTCCCAGTCTTAAGCTTTACAGTCTCTTGAGGTTCTGGGCTTGTGCTACTACCTGCAGTAATCTGGGTTGCAGTTGCAGGGAGTAGGCTTCCTATAGCCGGCAAAGACCAAAGATGCTCAAGCATTTAGGATAACTAAGTTAAATAATAGAAGTCTAAGCTTAAACTTGAGCTCTAAAATTCAGGTGTTGCAGGAGAAAACAAGGTACATCTAATGGGGAATGGTTTAACAGCTTCAGTTTTGTATCGAGCCCTTCGTGCGTGCTCTGAATTACTGTGAAGGGTGGGGAGAGACAAAGACTGGGATATGTTGGTCATGGGAGGTCCCTGTTTTAGAAAGGCCTCATGGTAGGGTTGTTTGCCAAGCTTAAACAGCGTTCACACTGTGGGGGACAAATCAGCTCATCAAAAAGCTTCGTGCTGTAGAACAAAACCTTGCTTTCGAGTTCTTGTGGATGATGTTTCTTTCTTTTTTTTTTTTTTTTTGTCTCTTTCCTGCACCACAATCTTGCTTTGCTTCCTCAGGATCATTACTTACATTTGGAAGCTTCCTTGGGGGAGACGTCCCTCCTCCAAAATGTACCAAACAAGTAGCTAACAGGATCTATCTGATTCAGACTGTCTTTACAAAGTACAGGAGGAAGCTCCTGGGATGAGTATCCCAGCAAATCTTCCCTTTAAACTTTAATTTTCTTCGTATCTGTCTTGGACTCCCTGGAAGATGTGTTGGAACATCAGGCCTGTACAACGTTATGTTTTACCCATAAGCAATATGTTTGCTCTTAGACTGGCAGCCTAAATGTCTCTAGGGACCTAAAAGCAAGGAAGAGTACCGGATTTGTAGGAACAGAAGACGTTAGCAAAATGGAATGCAGAAAGCTTTCTGTAAGTAACTGGAGTGTAAATCCTGAGTCCAGGAAATGCCCTTGGCTGGGATGGGGTATTCTGATCACATGAATAAAGGTGTTCCTCCCTTTAACAGCTATTTCCAATTGTTGAATTGTGTCAACATTGGGCGCTGTTACCTTCAGTGACACTCCAAGGTTGTTGAGAAGTCTGAGACGGGAGACTGAGTTTCTTGGATGAGGCTCGGACCTACTTCGGTCACCTTTTCTGTGTCAGGGGAGTGGTCGTAGAAAACATTCAACTTTTCTAGTATGCCACATCAGATAATTCACCACCTTTTCCGTGCCTCTTGAGTCACAGGAGGGGAAGCTGCAAAGCAGAGTCAGTAGCTATTCGTATTAGCACGTTTTGATGACAGGGAGCACTGGCAGTACATGACTGGCTGTGTTTAAAGTTCTCCTGTTCCTGGATAGTCTAAGTAGATGAGGTGACCAGAGCTCTGACCCTCATCAGGCGAGAAGATTTTACGTCTGCAAGTCAGAAAGGCAGAAGGGTGTTTTATTTTTATTTATTTTTATTTTTTTTCTTCTTTGAGTGAGTTTGGAATAAAGCAGAGGATAATATTTCAAGTTTCTTGCCTCTCCTTGTTTCTATGAACCCACGGGCTCTCTGCACCAGAGGCTGATGCAGCTTTGCAGTCTGGAGTTTCTGCTCCTTTGTTAGCCTCAAGGTCTGTTCTCAGGAACAGTGGATGTCTCCAGTGGACATGGGAATTTAAAACTTCAGAAAGAGAACAGTTCCTTCCGGGATCCCTAAGGAACACGGTGCCCATGTTCCGCCTGGCTTTGCGTGGGAGTGGCTTAACGTCCGATGGCCGCAGCTCCGTCTTCACCATGAAAGCAGTGTCTGGAGGAGGAGATGAGCTCCCATTTGGCCCCCTTCTGCGTGTGGGACACAACTGAGGAACCCGTGCAGAGTGCGGAGCTGGCAGAGTTTGGTTCAGGAAATCATCGCTGCGTGGTAATGGTGATCTACCTTGTTAGTAAACTTGCTTCTTTTTTCAGTGAAAACATCTGAAGTCTTGGAAGAAAAAAAATGTAGAGAAGCTCTGCAAAAGCAGACTGAGTGCTTCCTTTCGGTAAGAAGCATTTCAGCTTCCCAGGCTCTCTGTTAGACTAAATCTTGCATCTGACNTGAGCTCCCGTTTGGCTGCACTTCTGCGTGTGGGACACAGCTGAGGAACCCGTGCAGGGTGCAGAGTTTGGTTCAGGAAATCATCGCTGCGTGGTAATGGTGATCTACCTTGTTAGTAAACTTGCTTCTTTTTTCAGTGAAAACATCTGAAGTCATCGCTGCATGGTAATGGTGATCTACCTTGTTAATAAACTTGCTTTTTTCAGTGAAAACATCTGAAGTCTTGGAAGAAAAAAAATGTAGAGAAGCTCTGCAAAAGCAGACTGAGTGCTTCCTTTCGGTAAGAAGCATTTCAGCTTCCCAGGCTCTCTGTTAGACTAAATCTTGCATCTGACTTCATGCTGTGGATTTGTCGTGTAACTGGATCTCCCTTCACAATGTATGTGTCAATGCATAGATAGATACATTTCATGGGGAACGTGCATTCCGGTGTTACTGGTTCCTGGCTGTAAGTGACGTGCTGAAGACACAGGAGTGTTTAACCTTTTCCTAAAAAAGCCTCATACCCCAATATGTTTGGAGTTCTGTGTACTTTTACCGTCATGCACATTTTCTTAAAAAACAAACAAACAAACAAAACAACAAAAAACAGCAACAACAAAACTATTGGTCATACCTTTGGTGTAGCCTTCAGAGGGGAGAGCTGCTCTGTCATATTCTGGGAGAGCCTTAGGGGGTGATCCTTGACCGGGGAGGCTGGATTCTGGCTTGGGACTGTTACACCGGTAGAAGCAGCTGGAGAAACAGAGGAGCTGCACACCCAGAATTTTCCATTAATCAGAGGAAAAAGTCCTACCCAGATGGTATATAGGATAGATTATGGCTAGTAATCCTTTTCTGTCCCAGAAGATTAAGGATATCCTGGTGTAGTTGCAGTCAGCTGACTTTTTTTTTTTTTTTTTTTTTAATGATTGAAAATTCTTGATGTAATTCTGTGGGGGATGAAGATCCTTTTTCGGGAAGCCCGTGAGCCGTGTCCTGCCAATGTTTGCTGAAGGAACGGTCTGTTTAAGTCCGGCCCCGGTTATAAATTTACAGGAACTCAACCTCGTGCCATGTAAACAGCAACGGCGAGACCATGGTGAAGAAATTGCTTGCCAGATGGCTATGCCCAACCTGGCAGAAGCGTAAAATTTAGCCGAATACAGCGAGCGCCCTGTGAGGACGGGGCGGGTGTGCACGCCGAGGGCTCGCTTGGGCGCGGAGGCGCTGCCGAGGCCGGGATGAGGAGCCCTTTCCCGGCGGGAGAGCGTGGCTGTGCCCGCTGACATGGATCTCCATGAGGACTATAAGTCGCCGTTTGACTTCAATTCTGGAGTGAACAGGAACTACCTTTACCTGTCGCCCGGCATCAACATTTCTCCGCCTGGCTCACCCGTGCTGAAGACCTCCGGTAACTTCCTCATTTTTCTTTTTAGGAACAGCCCTGTGGAAGGTTTTAGTGGCTGAGGTCTGTGGTGAGGGGGAATCAGGAACTTCTCAATTTAAGCAGCTGTGCAGTTTGGCTAAAACTTGGTGGAAAGGCTGTTTGCGGAAATCTAAGTGAGCAAAAAATTAGGAAGAACTTCTGCAGGATTTAGATAACTGTCCTAGTTTGACTATTAGCTCTGTTTTTTTTTTTTTTTTTTTTTTTTNAGATAACTCTCCTAGTTTGACTATTAGCTCTTTTTTTTTTTTTTGAGGTTGGAATTGCTTGCTTCATAACTTCAGAGTTCTCTATATTTTATCTGCTGTTGCCTTAGTATTAAATATTTCCCTGATTAACAAACTTAACATTTAAAACCTTCACTGTGTTCCCCCTCGCATTTAAAGGGCTGTAAATCCTCAGGCTGTAGGTGCGTATCCGGAGGCAGCGAGGAGCAGCATCTATCAAATGCCCAACCACACTAGCTTCCACTTGATAAGCTGTTGTGCAAAACAGCCAGTTTTTACCACTTCTTTTCCTTTCCATGCTACTCTTATCTCCTGCTAATTATCCTCTTTGCTAGGGCTGCATGTCCTGCTTTCCAGAGCCTAGTTCCCCATGGCTCCTCTGAAAGCAGAGGATGCCTAGCCCTGCCTGGGGGGCAGCGAAGCACAGCTTGGCAGCAGAGGGGTTGCCCCTCTCTGGGCTGCTTCCCTCAAATCTCTAAAGAAGCAGCTACAACTCAGACGAGCCCTGCAGGAGCTAAAACCTCTCCGTCAACTAAGTGAACGATTTGTCCTCTGCAGAGCAGAGTTCAGGTAGTTTTGCCTTCAATTCCTGCATTGCCACCTCTTCTAGAGGGAGAGAAGCTATTCTTTGGCTCTAGCAGTAACGCACTGGGATTAAAAGCAGCCTTTCCTCTCTGTATATTCACTTTAAATGAGTATATGGTCCTGTGTTTGGGAGAGCTGGAGAGCGAACTTCCCTGAGCTGAAGAAATACTCGTTGGCCTCTGGGAAAGCACTTGTGTTTTTTCTTAGGTCTTGCAAAATGAGTATGCTTTGTAGTGCTGTCACTCCTGCAATTGCTTAAGTGTTGGAATGAGCTTAACAGTTTCTAAAGGCTTGGACTTTTGAACTCTGCGAGCACCTTCTTTTTTATTTTTTTTTCTTTAGTTTTGCTAGCTGTGTGGTGATTGCCAAAATGTTTATTCTGCCCGACACACAATATGTCTGTCTAAAGATTAAACTCCAAATGCTGCTCATCTAAAATGATTGTTACTTCCTTGAATGACTGATGTTTCTTGCTAGTCTTTGAATTCAGGCCAGAAAAAATGGTGGGAGCTTCAGGTTAAAACAGAGTATGAACTTGGGTTGGGGCCAAAAAGAAAGAGAAAAGCAGAAACAGCCCCTCCAAATCAACCAACCAACCAAATCGAAAGCATGTTTCAGAGCAGAATATCTAGGTGTAGGTTGAATGGCTTTACTGCTCTGTATGCTCTACAGGCTAATAGAGCATTAAATTTTATTTCCTTGAATGTTCAGGAATGTGTTCTTCAGAGTCCTGGTCCCCTGAATTCTCGGTGGCTTTACATGGTTTGTTTCAGTTCATCTAGTAAACGGATAAGATGGAGTCTTAGCACAGACTCCTCCAAACTGACTTTAACAGCAGATAAGACAACAGCATTCCCAGTACTGGATTTCCCTCTCGACTTTTCACTCCATTTGAGAGATGTGAAATGCGCTCGGCGTGATTGCAGCAGCCGGACTACCAGACTCCGAAAGAAGCGGTTTGCTCCTGTCATCCCGAGAGGAATAATGCAGTGAAAAGTGGCAGGTTGGGAGCCGGTAATGAGCCTTCTGCAGGAGGAGAGGGAAGAGCACACGTGGCAAAGGCCCCTTTGACACCAGACTGAGGGGAACCGTGTCTGCCTGCCACCTGGCTGTTTCTCACCTGCTCCCTGACCCTGCACCCCACGTGCACGTCCAAGGCGGCGCGTCCTTACGTAGCAAGCGGACCCTGGCCAGGGTTTCGTCGTCTGTCGACACCGGTTCACAGAAGGGTAAATTTGGGTCGCAGCCGAGGTACTGCCCAGGTTTGCAGGCTACCTCCCTCCTTGATGAGGCTGGACAGCTCTTCCTGCCTAGCTGTGGCGCCCCCCTGCATCCTGCAAGGCTGGAGGAAATGGGAGTACAGCAAGGAGCAGGGATATGAGGCAGGGTGCCATGATAAAGGCAACTGGAGGATGCTAGAGCCTAAATATGGAACTGAAGTAATAAACTTCAGTTCTCAGTTTCGTCCTCTGTGAGGAGGAGATAGCAAGAAGAAGGGGAGATGTGCAAAATGAGGCATGGAAGACTCTGACTAGCCACAATTTCCTTCTAAAAGGATGTAGAAGTAGGAAGGGGAGGGAAGGTTTTTCCCTAGCTTCTTAGCTCTGGATCTTAAGATGAGTGTAAGCAGCAAGCAGCACAACTCCTCTGAAAACACTAGCTTTCTAAAAGTAAGATTTATTCCCCAAATAGAAGCTGCTAGTATGGGAGGCAATCCAGCATGTTTTCCTCCCGCTGAATTCACTTGATCTGTTTTCAGTGGGATAATCCCGGTGACTCTTCATAACCAGATTGAAGAGACTTTCAGCTGGATGTGCTAATGCTCTGTAGTCTGTAATCTTTGGTACTTGCAAATTTTTGGAAATCCCTTTTGCAATGGTAAGTTCTGTAGCCTCCAGAGGGATTGCAGAGCTGGAATGAGGTCAGCATTCGGAAAGAGGTTAATGCAGAGCATCAGGGAAAAACGCAGTCAGAATTGTTCCCGTTTTTCTTCTGTTGTGGTAGCTAACAGCACAAACTGCAGTTCAACAAGAACAGAAAGACATTTCTGACAGCTTGATGTTAAGAAAAGGATATATACTAATGGAATATTTAAATAAAATTTGCAAGGTGTGAATTTAGTGCTGCAATGCCTGGTGCCTATCTGTGCCTGGTTTGGACACTAGTCTTAAAACATTATATTTTTACCCTAGATGCCTGACATTCAAGTGTGTCAGAAAACCTATAGAAATTATGGTATGTCAGTCCAGAAGACAAATGTAAGTCTCTGGAAAAGCATGGTATAGACATCCTAAATAAAAGCTTGCAGAATGAATTTAAGTCATTTTCTATACACTTGTTTATCTGTATACTGCATGGCTAACTTTACTCTGAAAATGTTCTGTCCATGTTGCAGTATAGAGGACAAGTATTCTGGATATGAATACAGGCAGAAAATACACTGTTATGGAAAGATTTGTGGAACTGAACTTTATTTGAATCAAGGGGGCGGGCGGGGGGAAAGGCCATTCCTTTTTTCGGCTTGTTAGCTGGTAGGAGCAGGTTTTGTAGAATACGTGCAGCTATTCTTGGGCTGGTGAAATTTTCTTTTTCCCCAGACTTTTTGGTTGATTGTGTGGTAGTTACTTGTTGTTGAGTCTAGCAATGAAAGGACAGGGTGGTCTCATGGCTCATTGAGTTGTCTGACTTCTGGACCAAGTGGTATTGTCGAGTGCCAGCAAAAGCTGCTATAATGAGGATGGAATTTCATGGTTAATCACCCAAGTGACTAGTCAGGGTATGTTACCTGGTGTGTCCTCATCTTGGCTGGGTAAGTATGTGCCTCCTATATGAAGGGGAAGAGAGAGTGATGCTTTTCTTGCTGTACCTTAAAACACTTCAATGTTGGCCTGTTTTTAACAGTGTAACTAGCTAGTACCAGGAAAAGGTCTGCACAGCTCTTTCTCATTTGTGGCTTATTGATTTACACATAACTGCATTAAAAGGTGTTGAAAATGGAGCTGCCTTAGGTGGAGGAGGAAAACCGCGAGTTACCTGCAGTTCTGCAGTACTGGTGCCATGCTGGCAACGTGGTCCCGTGGGGAAGGGGCCGCTCACGGGGCTGCTGAGATGGGTATGATGGTTCCTGCTCGCAGCCCAGCGCCTCTCTTGGCAGCAGTGTGCCAAGAGCACGCGGTTTCCTCTCATCTAAAGAGCAGTGAAGGAGGGAGCCTCTGTGCTGATTTTGGGTGTCCTGACGCTGCTTGTGTTTCACGCGGCGTGAGCCAGACAGGGCAGCAAATACACAAACTGCTGCACTGAGCCTACCTGAGAACCGCTGTCTGGGCGAGAGCGCTCTGCAGCCTGGGGTTATGCTGGCGCGATGAGCCACGTCGTCCTCTACCTTTTCCCAGTTGTTGTTGTTGTTGTTGTTTGTCGTTGTTGTTTCATGCTCCCTCCTATAGTGAGAGCAGAGGTTTCCAAAGCTAAGTGAGATGACACTGAGCAGTGAAGCAGTTGGCAGAGCAAAGCCAGGGGATGTCCCCCCACCGTTCCCTGCTTGGGGACTGGTCCTATAGCGAGAGCAGAGGTTTCCAAAGCTCAGCGAGATGACACTGAGCACTGAAGGCAGAGCAAAGCCAGGGGATGCCTCCCCACCGTTCCCTGCTTGGGGACTGGGCTTCGGTGTCCCCCCAACCGCTTCACCCCTGCACTGGCACAGAGGGGATGTGGGGTAACATCTGGCTGCTGTCTCTTTGGCAAACATGATGATGTGACTTTTAATAGTTTATTTACCTCAAGGACTGCTGCAAAATGACACTATACCCGAGATCGGAGAGGATGCTGCTGCTACAGTCAGTATGTCAGAAGTGCTGTCAGAAGAAGAACAGGACGAACTCAGAAAAGAACTTGCTAAGGTAAATCTGCTAGTGTCCTGAAAGGAACTGTCAAGCTGCCCTAGAGAAGGGAAATCTGGGGTTATGCTGTTATTGCAGAGACTGAACACAGCGTTAATGTTTTGCACATTCAGCTGGTGACTGCTGGAAGCTGCGTGCAGGACTTTGGTGTATGGGGGTGGGAAAGGAAAGGTGCCAAGGAGAAGAGCACGTCCAGTTCTTCCTGTGGGAAGGGAGCTGCAAGTACTGAGTACACAGGGCTCGAACCAAAGCATAAAAATGTCCAGCCCTGTTCCCTCTCGAGTGAGAAAAGGGTAAATAAGCTGTCAAAGAGCACGAAGATTGAAGCTGAAACCAAGAGTTGTCTCAACTGGGGTGGAGTGACTGGACCTGTTCTTTGCATGGACAGTTTGCAATAATGCGTGTGCACTGCCTTGCTAATGACTAACCCTGTAACCATTCTTATCTGTAATTCATAGTAACAGAAGAAATATTTAAGATGAAGTTAAAGCAACATCCTTCAAAGGAGGGCTAAGCGTATGAAAAGGATACGTGCGTTTCGAAGCTGATAAACTTGAGCTGCATTGAGTGGCCCGGCTTTTCTCCTTTGTAACTCTATGTGACTTTAGGGATCCTCCATGTGATCCCTCAAGGATGTATAAGACAGAACTTATGCCTCAGATTAGTGTACCAGATTTAGCTGTGAAATGCCAACATAACTATTTAATGCGGTATTGGTTTTAGTCCTGAGGATTATTCTATGCCAAACCAATCAGTTGATGATCGCGGGGGAAATTTGATCCTGCCATGGTTCATGGTGCTGGACAGAAGTCCTGAGCATGAAGGTGCACTGAAGACACTGTTTCCACAAATAAATTTAAATGAATGGCCAGCCTTCCATCTTAAAAATGGTGGTCCAGTCTGGATGAGGAAGTGGGGTTGGGTGGATGTCTGGTCTAGAGAGCTATCTTGTCTCTTAACTATCCTGGTTTCTAGAGCCACCAAATTCCTTTTTCCTATTACAGTAATAGGAACAGCTGCAAGGATATTTCTACGTGGCTCTGATTGTAAAGTACATTGGATTTCCTTTTCAGAAATTTGAAGCAACTGAAACAACATTAGAAACACGTCAACTTCTTCATGAGCCATGCTTAGCAGATACTTTTATAAATGTGTAGTTCAATGGCTGCTTAGATCAATTCTTATCTTCTATCCTCAACTCTGCTGCTATAGGTAGAAGAGGAGATCCAGACACTCTCACAAGTACTAGCTGCCAAAGAGAAGCATCTAGCAGAAATCAAGAGGAAGCTGGGAATTAACTCCTTGCAGGAATTAAAGCAGAACATCACCAAAAGCTGGCAAGATGTCACGTCAACCACAGCGTATGTACCAGTTCATGGCGGTCTGTGTCAGCTGCCGGGATGAAAACGGTGTAGCTCTTGTTTTGTGTCTAAACTTGATGTTCTGGTGGGACTAGATGATGCTAAATAGATAGTACAAATGTAAGTTCTGCTAAAAATTACCTGGATAAATCATTGTAAGCTTTCTCTGAGTCATCCTGTGGAAAATAAGAATGAGTCACTGTAATATGTGAGATGTTAACACGCTTCTTGCCAGACAGAACAGACTACTACTCCAGTAGTGCCCCAAGTCCCCTCAATATATATCTTTGGGTTTACCACAAATTTAATTACACTAAAAGGTTCCTTAGGTGTTTTATTGAGATAACTGCAAACTTAATTTTGTTTGGACGCAGCTACAAGAAGACCTCAGAAACCCTGTCTCAGGCTGGTCAGAAGGCCTCTGCTGCTTTTTCATCCGTTGGCTCAGTCATAACCAAGAAGTTTGAAGATGTGAGGTAGGTTTCTTTAACTTTTCCCAAGCAGTTGCATTTTTGATTTATATAGCTGATCACTGAAATAAGGTCATGCTTTTAACATACCTGGCTTTTTCTAAGCTAATCTGTCAAGAACCCTCAGCATCTGTTTTAGGAATGCTTAATGACTCGTGGCCAAATACACTGGTGTGTCCTCACTATGCAGAGGTGCTGAGTGTGTGTGTTTTATGTGTGCAAAAAAGAAATGATATGTGCCATTTCCTCCGCTGCTCTTCTGCTTGATCTTTTGGTAGTGTTGCGGGCATCGGTGTCTTTGCCTGTCCTTGCACATAGCATTACCCTCCCTCTTTGGCTCTCTCAGTCTGTGGAATGCTACCCTTGAACTGTTTTCTGGTGTGTCTTGTATGACATTTGCATTCCTTAAGTCATGTTTGTTTATTTTTTTTTATGCTGTTTTACCTCCTAGAAATGGCTGGATTTTATTACTGTTTGTGTTTGCTAATTCTTAACTCTTAGCATGCAAAAGCTAATCTGGCCTCTTGTGTCAAATGACACAGCCTTTCATGCAAAGCAGGACAAGTTGGTGGTTATTTTTAGCAGTGTGTTATGAGCTTCATGAAACATCTTCCTGAATGTAATTCAGTCATATGCTTAATTTCCCTTTTTTACTTCATTATATAAGTCTTGCTTTTGGAACATATAAAACTGCTCATCTTTGGTTGTAACGTATCATGAAGAGTACATCATTTTTTTTTTTTTTTTTCAATTATTGAACAAATTAGAATCATGTTATAAGGGAATATTTTTGCAATATAACAACAATGTAATAAAATCAGCCCTTTGCTTTGATGTGCTGCCATTAACCTCTTTTTTGCTTTTCTAAGTCTAACGGGCGAAAGAAAACACTTTGAGGTGCAGCTACACAGTTAAATACTTCAGATTTATCAGAACTTCCTTTCTCTCCTTAATGCTTACTTTGGCATTGTGCAGACTGCAAGCATTTTCACATTCCTTTAGGTAAGGTGGGCACAAGAATTGTTGCTACTGCAATGAAGCATGTAGACAGACTGTCTCCATTAAAATCTTTTGTCTGTGAAAATGACTTTCTTCTCCAGTGTTAGGAAATGTAAAACTGTAGTTCTTGTGTTGTCACGGAAGATACTTTTTCATGTTCATTTAGTAAGTGTCCCAGAGCCGGACGCTTTGAGAATATGTTAACCAGTGCCGCGTGCTTTCGCTCTCTGTTTCGCTCTCCCGTGTGTGTGTCCTCTCACTCCTTCTTATTCACACGCTCACCCTGTGGGTCACCTGCTCTTTCTCTCTCTCTCTTTGTAAGTTTTTTTTTCTTTTTTTTTCTATTTTTTCCTTCCTTTTCTTTTTTTCTTCTCTTCCCCTCTTCCCTTCCTTCATAAGAAAGGAAGCTGTAAAATGGTAGAGAGGCAGGACACAGTTTGGAGGTCAGTGGTGAGCAGAATTCCTTCTTCTTTTTTTTTTTTTTTTTTTAATCTCTACACTATTTGTGCCTTGATAGGATAGCACTTTCCCTTCCTGGTGTCTTTTGCAGCATTGTAGTCTAAATGCAAAGTAGTTTATGAATTCTCTGTCCATAGTTTGTCCTCTGAAATTGTCCCTGCCCTTGAACAATTACTTTAGCAGCTCCAGATGCTGAATAGTTCAGTTACCTTGTCTGCTCTGCCCTTTCACCTACTTACTTTAAGCAGATATTCAATGTAAAGATTTCAGTAGTTAAATGTAACAGTGCATAAGCTTATGGTATTAAGGCTGAAAGTTGAAAGCTGATGCTTGTAAAGAAGTAGTAATAACTTGCACTTAAAGGATGATACGCTTATCTAAGTGCCTGGGTGTGTAAAGGGAGGCCGCATAAAGGAGGTACAATCTGAATTCCAACAGATGTTACAAGAAGTACCCAAATAACTCTTAATGTTGCTGTGGGACTCAACTGCAGTTCACTGACTAGAGGAGGTTGCTCGGGACCTTGTCCATGTAAATTAGAAGTCTCCTAAGCCTCCTACAGAGTCTCCTCAGTAGGCTACGCTGTAACCTATTCCATGCAGTAAATGTCATATGCAGGTCTTTGTGCCCTGTGAAGTGATTTTGGAAGCGGTTGTAAAAGGGAATAAGGCTGCTAGTGGATCTGAAATTAAAAGTAATCAGAAAGAGAAGGAGAGATAAAACTTGTAGTGCAAAGTCGGCATGTTATTGCTTTTTTTTTGTTCATGCTTCCTCTGTTTCTTTTTGTTATGCTGAAAGTTAACTCTGACCCCTTATTAGGTTTCCCTTGATACTTTTATTCCCCTTTGACTGTATGAATGTGCTGATTAGCTGACCATCCTTCTGTAGCAGTGTGGGAAATTGCTCAGAGCTGCATGCTGGTACTCTGCTAACCTCTGAGCATGCAGTGCAGGAGAAGTTACAGAGCTGCAGTCTTCATCCTTGTCCCGTCCGGAGCTTGTAGAATAACTTTCTTTGTTTCTTTGGAAACTTGATGTGATCATTAACACCTAAATATCATAATTTATCAACTGGAAGCCTAACTATTAACTAACAGCAGCAACTAACTAATGCTTACGCGTTTTTTAAGCCTCTGCTTTCTGGGAAGGGACTGTGGCATATTTTAACTGCCCAGATTCAAAATGTGAGTCACTGTAGTAACTATAGAACACTTGCGTGTAAAGTGCTACAAACTTTTTAATGCAACATGGAAAGCTGGAGAGCAACTTTCTGTGGCTCTCTGATTTTATTCATTTTAAGCTGGGAGGTTGCTTGTGATTGTTGTAAAATGGTCTTCTAGTCTTCAAACTGCCCAGCTTTATGGCCTAGTTGAGTGAGTGCCTTAATGTAGCATCCCAAAATTCGGGAAAATAAAAATGGAGTTTACTTCTTTGGAAAGTTTTGCAAAATTTAATCCTGCTTTTTTTGTGCGCTACTTCAGACTGGGTCATTTGATGGGAGAATCAGTTGCAGCGCACTTACCTAGTGCAGTCCTCTTGCCACACAGGTCTGTCAGCGCTGTGTGGCAAGAAGCTCTGTGTTCTGTTACGGTGAGACTTTGCAAAACAGATTCTGAGTATCCATAGGCTCTACAACAGCGAGTTAGCTCTTCCAAATATACAAGCTTTTCCATTACATGATCTGCTTGGGACTGAATTCAGTGTCTTTAGACGGCTGCTGGAGCGAGCTCTGCAGTATGCCAGAGGTAGCTGCTTTCTGTGCAAGTAGGCTCAACGACTGTTAGGGTACAAAGCAGGGATCCTTCACCCTCTTTAAACATTAGCAGCACTTCCTGCAGGATAGCGGAAAGTGGCTGCACGTGGCTGGATGAAGAGAGTTGTTCAGTATCAGCCTAGCTCTGCCTTAGAACTTGCCCCATAGCAAAATCAGAATTTCTAGTAGTCCACAGCGCACAAGAGGGAGTATAAATGAAACCCCAGGAGGCAGTCATCCTCAGTGTGCTTTGGGAAATGTCATGGGGGCCAAATGACCTGGAAAAACGAAAAGCAGCAGGAAGGGGGTGAGCGGAGAGGGGTGAAACGTGGCTAGATGTTACTGATGAGGACCAAACGCTGTCCTGCCATGTGGGTGTTTGGCTCCCAAGCATAATGTGTCCATGAAGCAGTCTTAAAGTCTGCATTCACCGACCCAGCCATAAGGACCTGTTCACGTGTGTTGCTGTTACTCTGTATTGTACCAATGAGCCCACTGAAAGGATGCTGTAAAATTCCCTGTGCAGTGTCCGTAGAGCCTTTTTTTGCTTGTATGAGACATCTTCTCTTGTCTTGAGATACTAAATTGAGTTGGAGGTGTCGCACAGGTAAGACTTCCCCCGCCATCTACAATTGCTAGCCAAGATTTCTCTTGAAGTACATTATAAAGCCTACTTATGAAAAAAAAATGTTAACAGTTTTTTCTAATTGGTATGTGACAAGAAGCATTTCACAAGCCTAATTTGTATCAGGGGTAAATAAGGATTTTCCAGAATATGTAACTCATATGGAACTAAACTAGATTTCAGGTATTTTTGAAACTATCTGGGAGCTGCTTAATCTATGTTCACTCAATTTATAGAAGTAGATATGTGCTGTAACTGAACAAACAGTAAGTGTCTGGCAGTACTGGCACATTACAGAAATCCTCCATTAATTTAAGAACAGGGTTGTGACTAGTACAGTCTGATACAGCAAACTCCTCCCCCTTATGTATCTTTCCCTCAACCTGATTTTGAATAACTGTTGATGTGATGGCTCACTCTAGATAAATCCATATTCATAAATATCGAAATTTCATACTAAATTGGGTCGAGAAGCCTCCTGAATGTAGGAGTAATTCTTTCAGTGGGGAGATTGCTTGATTAAAAAGACTCTTGAGTATTCACTTTCTGTTTGATATTGTCCAAACTAGAAATGTAGTTTTTAGTTGCTCATGTTTCTCATGCAGAAATGTTTCTTGTTGCTCAGAAAACCTAACTAGACTGTTGCAGCTATGCAAGCTATGAACTAACATGCATGTTGCAGCTTTTGCGGTGTTGTTGCGGTTTTGCGCGTGTGCATGGCCAAGCCATTAAAGCAAGCAGGCAAACGTGGAGTTGCTGTGTAACAATATTTTGTTATTTACTAGAAGGCAGTAATCCAGAACCAGCTTTCTAAGCAAATTTCTTCTCAGTGAATCATTGAAACTAACTTCTTGCTTTCTTTTTTCTTAATGCTGCCGCTTAGTATACGCTCTATACAACATTCAATTAGCATGCCTATTATGAGGTAACGTATGTTGATTCATGTTGAGTATGTTTACTTTCATGCGTGGAATAAAGTCAAATTTAATAAAGTAATAAATATTATTTTTTTATTTGCAATGAATTATTTGCAATGAGTTTTATTTGCAATGAATGAAGTACTAAAAAATCCAAGGGGAAAAATTTAGTTCTGCTTAATATTAGTGGTTATGCAACATCTGGATTGCAACTAAATGTACTTTTTTTTTTTTTTTTTCCTGAGCTAAGAATCGAAACATTTTTTTTCCCGGTTTTTCCTTGCCCATTAGAAATGTCGTGTCTTCCAAAACTTTGAAGACAGTAGGTTAGGAATTATTTTAGAACAGCCTGTAAAAGTGAGTAGGAAACACTGTGGCTTGCCAAAAATTCTCTTCTTTGCCTCCTCTATGCTCTTGCTTGTCTCTGTGAGCCTCAGTTTCCCGAGAGTCTGGTCTGATGTACATGCTGATTACCGAGTACTTTCCTAAATGACAGCAGCTAAATGTGGGTGATCTATATGAAGGCCAAGCAAGGGAAGCTTAAAATCACTTTGAAAAAAGCCTCCTCTCTTTCATATCACACAGTTACACTTTGCAGGGTCTGCTATGAATCCTTTGTCCCTGGCCCGCTGAGGGAGCATTCTCCGTCCCCACAGAGCTGAAGGTGCACAGGCTATTGCACGGGTTTGCAAACAGCACTGATAGTTATTGGGAGACACAGCAGCTGTCCAGACTCTCGTGGCATTTCAGTGGCCCTCGGTACTATAAATCCTGAGCTGTCCCACTCTTCAGATGCAAAACTTGCTGCCTGTGATCACAGCTGTCTCCAGAACTTAAAAAGCAAGGGGGAGGCTCCTGTGATTTTAACATGTTAGCAGAAAATGCCGATGTGAACCAGGGTTTGTTAATTGAACACATAGCTTGTTAAAAGTGCCTGGCCTTTTTATAACAAACAAAACAAAAAATCCTCTTACTGTAAAAGGCTTTCTTTAGCACTGTGCTAGGCTAACCAGAAGTGATGGCTGAGCTCTTCTGAAACACATCCTTTAAGCAAGAAGCCTGTGAAATTGGTAGCAAAAATAAGTTAAACTTTTAAATACCTCCTAGTTCTCCTTTCTGTGCTTTGATGAAAGTTCCTACCACTGAGACTGGCAAAGCTTAATTATAGTGCTGACTTTTGTTCTTTTTCTGAGCTTAAAGAAAAAAAGAACCACAACTTAAATATATCTGAAAGTTCAGTTTTGTAGTACTCCTGGAGATTTGCATCTAAACTATTTTTGGATTACTGAAAGAGCTGAAAACATAACAGACATGTTGACTTTGGAAAAGCACTTGTTTCTTTGCCTTAGGATATTTATAGACTAACCAGATCTTGTTTCATTTTTTTTTGTGTGTTTGTTCCTAGAAATTCTTCAACTTTCAAGTCATTTGAGGAGAAAGTTGAAAACTTGAAGGTAAGTATTACCAAAATGTCTGAGTTGATGTGGATCTGGGTATATGAGGACTCTGAATAGCTTTTTCTTTTTTTTTTAGTCATAGCTTGGATGATTTCTTTTTAAATACTGGGGCTTCTGTGCTTAATGGCAAGAGAACACAAAATAAGCATCCTGAGCCTCTTAGAAGAGAGTGCCTTTTAGTTAAAGTACTGTTCAACCTGTGCAGATGGCTAATACAATATACTTAGTATTATATATCCAGAATAGTCTAGGCTTTTATTTCCAAGCCTGCTTAGGGACTAGTATCCTAAACAGATCTATAACCTGGGAGGTTACCTTACATTTCTGACGTTAATATGTAAGCTCTTTCCTTCCACGAGTAACTCTCAAATCCAAAGGTCCTAAGCACCAGGAACAACCATTAATGGCCTCTCCAGTTAAAAACAGCCACTAAGCGTAATAGGAATGAGATGGGAAGATCTCAGGATGTGAGAACTCAAGATGCGTTGCTGAGGCTGAAAATTGTTCAGGAGCAATATGGAAGTTTTAACTCAATGTTTCGAAGCCTACATGGCTTGTAAGGCTGCGTGGCTGTATCCACTCTCAACCAAGTGTGTGTGTCAACCTTCAGGCTCATTATAATTTAGAGCTACTTCATGTTGCCCTAATTGTATCTTGAGGCCCAAGGGAGGCTGTTAGGTTAATTTAAGCTGCATCTACTGATTCTTCTCCACTTGATACTTTCGTGCTGTTCTGGGGGTAGCCCAGGCCTGAAAGGTGCCCTACTGAAAACACTTAAAAAAAGAATTTCTTGATGCAGAGGTGCTGCTTTTATGTGCTCGATGTGCCAGATATCTGCAATTTTATGCTGAGACTCTACCTGTGTTCCAGTCCAAAGTTGGAGGAAGCAAGGCTGCGGGGGGAGACTTTGGAGAGGTTCTGAATTCTGCCGCCAACGCGAGCGCCACAGAAACGCTTGCGGAGCAGACGCAGGAGGAGACCCAGTGAGCTCCCGGCCTCCGCCGGCCACCCACTGCCAGATGCTGCGAGCAGAAACGAAGCACACGCGTAACGTCCTCTGCGCTCCTGCCACCAGATGTGCTTTTATCCAGCACCTACCTGTTTTACCAGATTAATTGATATCCAGCTTGTTCTGAGGGGTCAAAATATTTTTGAAACTAAAATACATTGTTTGGGGTTTTGTGGGGGAAGGGGAATTTTTATGCCTTTCAAGCGTTTAAAGGACTTTTCCCTAATTTGAAGGCAGCCTTTGAAATATAGAATTGAAAAAGCTCTTTGGAGAAGTTAATTATAATGTACATATACTGTGGATTCATAACTTCAGTCTGTAACTACTGTCCAGCTTAATCACTGTAAATCTACTTCTGCCAAACTGAAGCTTGTTACTTCACTTGCTTGTGATGATTTCAGTGTAGCCTCCATGGGACATCCAACCAGGAAGATCGCTTCTAGCTCAAGGACCACTGCTGGTTCAACGTGCCGAAGTTATTCACAGCAGGATGACAGAGGTGTAGGAATGTTGAGAGCTTGTTTTCTTGTATGACAGATGTAGCTAGGGATGAATATGCAACACCTGAAATGTACTGATTTCTCTGTGGATCATCCAACTGGAACATTGCAACTTTCATTGCAAATGGAAACAAGAGGCCTAATAGTGGTTTATCAGGTTCACTAAGCCTACCCATCTCATCTTTTATACGTGATCTTAAAAGTGCAGAGATACTTACCTGAAATTTTATTCCGTTGTGAGTAGATTCATCTTGAAGGCATTTTAGTTTTTCTTTTTTGGGCATTGGTTGCTCTCAAATGCTTCTGTTAAGCTGCACTGTAGGCCCTGTAGACTGAGCATCTAAAAGCAGCTCTGCTACATAATATTCTTTTATGTTAAAGGCCTGGACCCCTTGTGCACCTCCCCCTGTTTAGGGCCACAGAAATCCATTTTGAGAGGTGCCCCAAGCCATACCGCAGCACAGACATCCTGCAAGATCCACTCTCCTACCTGTTGCTTTATCCACTGTATGTACTCTTAAATTCTTGTATGTTTCTGGCACGTGGTGTCTGTAAGATCACAACTTTCGGCAACTGTTTTATCACCATGCTTAAAGTGGAGAACAAGTCTTGACATATTTGTGTGAAATCCATGGAGCATCCAACTACCCAAGTGTGGAGGGAAAAACAACAACAAAAAAGTGCTGGCTCCTGACGATGTTGTTAGCATGTCGGATGTAGCAAATATGCTCAACTACACACAAGAAGCTTAATAAAAGCCTGTATGTGAGGAATACATTGTGTGCGAGCATTGTGTAACTAATTGATTTCTCATCGAAACTGCCCTTAATTGGTTTCCCCCACCACCGTTCTGCAGTTGGGAGGATCAGTGTATGGATAAACGCGGTAGATGTGGAGTCGCGGTTTATATCGCCTCTAGGTTGCTGTTCAAGGCACAGACGGCCGAGAGAAGCCCCAGGACCTCCCAGCGCGGCCCCGGCGGCGCCGCCGCCGCCTCACGGCCGCCCCCAACCGCCGCTCCCAGCGGCGCCAAGATGG
>VWPW01016632.1:0-43174 GCA_013389825.1 Crypturellus undulatus
GGTTAATCATTGCCCGGGTGTTTGGCAGAGCCGATCGGATGGTTTCCCAGGCGGACCCGGCTGCGCTCGCTTGGAGCAGGTTACGTATAGAACTATATATATAACCCCCTGCTTAAAACAGCCTTCAGATGCAGCAGGACAGCTGCTGGGCAGGGAGGAGCAATAGAAGAATTGATCTAAAAACAGGGACCTCGCGCACACGTGAGCGTCCATCTGCGCAGGAGAGGCAGCCGCGTCCACCTGGGGGGCAGTACCGAAGAACAGACCCAAGCGACGGTCCCGTTTGGGCCCTAGCTAAAGCACACGCAGCCCTAACGACAGACACGGAGATCACCACTTGGCAGCACGTCCTCCCTGGGCACCTCTTTGGTGCTGGTCGTTTCCTTGGCCACGATTCCTTGGGCATCACAGGCCATGGGGAAGAGCAGGGAGGACACCGGGATCTGCAGGAGGGAGCGAAGGCCAAATAAGAGCCGGGTGAGAGGACATGGCAGGAGACGTCACACCCAGCGATCTCACCCGTTTCTTCTCCTTTTCTAATCCCCAAGGGCCCAGACCCCTCTCTTTGAACATCCTGCTGGACACGGGGGACACCAGCATCATTAAGCAGCACCCGCCTCGGAGACCTCAAGTAAGACGAGTTCGAAAAGCCTCGTTGCACCGAGCGATCCGGCCCCTTTGCCCATAGAGAAGCCACAGATTCCCTGCAGGGATCCATGTGGGATGGCCAAATCTTGGATATATACATATATATTCATATATATATATGTTTATAAAGCTGGGCTGATTTTTTCCTGCAATAAAACCAAGGCTCATGCTCGGAAAGTCCCCATCAAACTCTTGCTGTACTGGGATGGAGCTGCCTTCCAGGGGCTCTGCAATTCTTGATCCTCTAAGGACAAAAGAGAGAAGAAAGTTGGACCTGGTGTGGGACCAGGTATTCCTCCAGGAACGTGGGACCTGGGCTTTTTAGCATAAAAAAGATCAGAGCAACCAAATGGGGCCAGTTAAGTTCTCTCCACCTCTACCTGTGGTTCTGGCCAATGCTAAGAGCTATGCTAAGAGGACATCAAATATTGAATAAAGTGCCCCTTTATCAGGCAAGAGGATGAGACGGCACCTGCGATGAGCCTGTGACATCCCACAAATAGTTGCATATGATTAGTCTCCTTTAAAAATTGGATATTGGCACCTAATTTTTAGTCATTGGTCTTGTTTTTCTATTACAATTGTATTTGTGTATTGTAAATACACTGATCCTATTCCTTCCGAGGCAAAGATGTAACTAAAACAAAACAAAACAAAACAAAATAAAAAAAAATAAAACAAAACAAAATAAAATAAAATAAAATAAAACAAAATAAAAAATAAAATAAAAAATAAAATAAAATAAAATAAAATAAAATAAAATAAAATAAAATAAAATAAAATAAAATAAAACAAAACAAAATAGGTGATTTTCCAGCCTGTGACACAGATGAACTTTACCTGAAACCCTGAAACTTCATTTTCCTGGCGGCAGCCGGATTGGCGAGGGATGCGCTGGCACCTGCCCCCTCGGCATCTGGGGGAAGTATTGCAATTTACAGAGACCCTTGCTGCCACCTAGTGTCATCTCTTGAATGAGCTTCATTTCCTTTTTTTTTTAAGAAAATTTCACAAAATGAGAAAATTTCCTGCAGGGGAAAGCACTGAGATGAGACTTGGGAATCAGTATAGAGACCTGAGTCTCTATGAGCTGCATCCTCGGGATGCTGGTGAGCGCCTAACCAGACCGTGGGACCCATAGGGCGCAGGTCTCTGCCCGTAAAACAGAGCTGCTGCTGCTTGGTGTTAGACTTGGCTTGATCGGTGACGTCCTTGGGGCGGTGACCCCTTCCTACAGCGAGTTTGAAGAATCCCTGGCACATCGTAGCCTGGTGCCTGCGTGACATCTTGGGTAAAACGCAGCAGAAGTGCCACTTCCCACCCAGAACAGAACTCAGAAGAGTTAAAGTCGGGATCTTCTCCTCTTGGGAGCGGAAACTCTCAACTTTGGCACTTTTTAGCACCATGTTTATGTTGAATGTAGCAACTCCTGGAGGAGGAACCCAAGCAGCACCCATATCTTCACCCACATCTCTGCATGCGTTTGCCATCGGGACTTAGCTTGCTCTCCCCTGAGCTGTGTCTCTAAATCCTGCTCTGCACCTTTTCCTTCCAGGCTCTCGTAGAAATGTCCCTCCATCTCTTCCCTTCTCCAGAGACCATTAAAGTCCCTCCAGGAGCTCCTGGCAGATGCCCTTGGCTGGAAGCTGGAATTTCAGTGCCTCTTACAGCTATTGCAGGCAACGGGCTGTGCATCCTCACGGCTGTTTCTATGAGCTGCAGCAGGACATTCATGGGTTTGGTCTACAGCAGCGCAGGAGGCACCAGGCACTGGTGGGGATGGACATCTCATGGTGGAGCCACAGGACTGGCTGGTCGCTGCTGGTGGCTCCACATTGCAGATGCTCCCGGGAGGCAACTTGAAATATTTGACATTCGTGAGTGGGTGTCGAGCTGATCTAACGCATCCTCAATCAGTCCCCGGGCTTGATCCTGGGAAGGGCATAGAGTTCANCAGCAGCGCGTAAACCAGCACGTGTTGGCTCCCACCAGGCACCGGTGGGGATGGACATCTCATGGTGGAGCCACAGGACTGGCTGGTCGCTGCTGGTGGCTCCACATTGCAGATGCTCCCGGGAGGCAACTTGAAATATTTGACATTCGTGAGTGGGTGTCGAGGTGACCTAACACATCCTCAATCAGTCCCCGGGCTTGATCCTGGGAAGGGCATAGAGTTCATTGGAAAAAAAGACCTCAGCTCATTTAGGTGCAAAACCCAACCAAAAGATATAAACTAGGGGGAAGAAGATGAAATTGAAATAGAGCATGAGCTGCACGGTCTCTGCAGTGTGGAAGGAGGATGCAGCAAACGTTTGCTCTGCAAATGGCTAAGAAGTCACCTGAAGACGCTCCTTTACCTGAAAACTCAGAGCTAAAGCACATAGGAAACCTAGGGCAATTTCCCGCTGGTGCCAGGGGGCTTTGGACCAGGTCTCTTCTGCTTTCCTGGGGTCGGTGTCCCCGCAAAAGCTTGGGTTCCCCTCTGGCATTGCTTTCCTGCTTGCTTTATGTGATGCTGCTGCCCTTTTCCTACCACATCATTGCATTTATTTATAGGATGCTCAAACATTACAGCTCCGGCTCTGGCAGCAATTCAATCCATGGAGCTAAAGGGGCCGGCACCCTTGCGAATGTCTCAAGAGGTTAATTCCCCACATAAAGCATGTCAGGTCTTCTTCTCAGTGAAACCCTTCAGGTTGCTCTACTTTTAGTTTTATGGAGGCCACACGAAGCTCCCGTCCTCAAAAGGAAAACGAGCAATGCAAAGACAAGGAGTAATCCAATATTATCCAGTAGCCTGGCATAATGAAGGAGATTTCTCCAAGTTGCTCTCTCCAAGTGCTCTTTGAAGAGGCCAGTCTCCCATATTCTCAAAGCAGGGGCAGAGTTGGTGCTGCAAGAACGCCAAGGTAGTTGAATATCAGACTCTGGTGGTTTCTGGCCGTGGCGGTGAGTGCTGACCATTGCACACCCTGCACTTGCAGAAGCTCCAGCCCGCTGTCCTGCTCGACGCTGAGAAGCTCCGGGGCCAGCGAGACGCGGCAGCGACCCCGAAAGCAAAGGTGGGTGTTTGGTGGACGGAAAACGCTGGGAAAACCAGCACGTGTTGGCTCCCACCGCGAATGCAGACCCTTCGGCAGACTAAGCATTTGCCGTGTCTATCCAGCCGTCCAAGAGATGGCTGAAAACCGAGGTTGTCTTTTGAACCCTTTAACATTACCATAAAGGTCTTAAAGGATTGAGGGTCTCCAGAATTCCCCAGAGCTGCAGGATAACCTGCACGTGCTGTGGCCACTTGAGATGCGTTTCTGCAAGCTGGCGCTGCAGGAGAACGCTGCCTTATGGGTTTATATCCCTTGCAGGCTCTGGAGAGGAGGGGAGCAGCCCCGAGACAGCTCCCCGGCAGACGGCAGCACTTGCACAAGCTGCAGATGCTGGACTTGACCCGCAGGCGCCGAGAGGTAAGGCTGGATGTGGCCGAGGTTTGCGTTTGCGGATGGGTATTTGCCCCTCACCCTCAGACANATCCAGCTGTCACTGGGCCACGGAGTAGTTGAACTCAGTAGTTATTTTCTGCCCTAGGAGAAGTGCAGTAATTATTCCTGCTTTTTCAAAGCTTTGACCTCATTTGACAGTTGCCCATGGAGTAACCAAAACAGCTCAGCCCAGGTCGTGTTCCGTCATGTACCTCATTTGGCAGTTACGATCTGCCCTGGTTAAACTACTCAAGTGCATAATTATTTTCAGCACCAGCCCCTTAATGATGCGCCACGTTGAGCTGTTAAAACGCGCTTGCTCCTGTGTTGCTCGCGTTGATGACTCATTTACCAACCCAGGCCGAGCTGAAGAGAAACCTCCACAGGGAAGCCAAAATCAATAAACCAAAAATCAAGGAATTCAACCCCAAGAAAGCCCTTGGCAACCTCCAGAGAGGCAGCAGCTCCGAGAGTCAAGACCTCATCCCTGCTGAGCCCAATCAGACTTTCAGCGGAGGTGGCGGTAAGTAATTTCCCAAAGAGATGTGCAGCTCGCTGGCAGTTTAAGCATCATCAAATAAGTTTCCCCATGGAAGCTGCTTCCACTGCTCCAGCTCCTGCAGTGCCACGGTGCCGGGTTGAAAGCAGTTAGGGCACAAGACAAAGTCCTGAGTGTCTCCCAGCCAGGCATGAACCTCTGGGCTGCTTCCCTTAGGAGATCTCACTAAATCCCCCCGCTGTGGAATGTTATAGGGACATAAAAACAATGTCATTAGGCCCAGGTCCCTGTAGGACAGGCAGAAGAGTCCTTAGGTTGCCCCGTATGTGGAAACGCATAGATGGCTGTATACAAAAACAGAGATGGAATCACTTAATTTTAACGTCCAAAGGCATTAAGAAGGTAAAGGAAAAGGCTTGAGGCTCAGTCTTTGCAGTAGGTTTTCCCCTTACCGAGCTGCACTCAAGTCCATGTCCCAGCAGAGAGTGACAATATCGCAGGGTGNAATGTCCAAAGGCATTAAGAAGGTAAAGGAAAAGGCTTGAGGCTCAATCTTTGCAGATTCTCCCCTTACCGAGCTGCACTCAGGTCCATGTCGCAGCAGAGAGTGACAATATCGCAGGGTGTCCTCAGGGAGGGCGAGCGGGTAGTGACTAAAACAACTCCCACCAATTTCCCTTCAAGCAGGAGAAATATGTCCCAGCAAACAGGCAAGTTTAGCTGGGAGAAAGCTGAGCACTAGCCCTCTGCAAAGACAGCGATTTCCCCACATCGGCACCAAGCCAATTCCCATCCTGGCGGGAGCGCCGGGACGTCGCCGTGCGGAGCAGCTGCACTAATTGGTGTGTACACAATTATGAGATTCCCGAGCGAAAGAGATGAGGGCACGTGATGCCCTGGGCTTCACGAGAGCTGCTGCGCTGAGCGCTTTAGCTACGGCCCCAGATTGGCTTTGGGCAAAGAGGAGCTGCTACCTCCCTCTGCGGCAAAAGGATGATTTGAGATTTCCAGTTATTTTTTTGTGGTCCTACGAGTCTGATGCTTGAAAGAATAGTCGGCTTTTTCACTTCTCCTTGGCTGATGGGGAGCCCCGAAGGACAGTGCCCACTGGCCCTGGGCTAGCAGGGAGATGCACAGCGAGCGGTGGCTCCTTAGGGACTTCCAGGGAGCAATTTCATTCCCTATGACACAGGGAAACTTGCACATCTCTGGCCTCCTTCAGGCATCTGCTGTGCTCGGACCTGCAGACCAAAACCCATGCTGTAAGGACGAGCGGGAAAACAGGGAGCAGAAGAGCTTGGCAGGATGGTTGTAACCAGTGAAGAGACCTGGAAAAGCAAATGTTTCCAGAACATCCTTGTCCTTCAGGGTTGCGATGCTCCACACTAAAAGGAACTAGCCCTTATTACAGCCACTATCGATGCCAGGAGGAGGACATAGATTTTTGGTGGGGACCAGAGTGCCCGAAGGCCAAGGAGATGCGTCCTGGCCCTCGATGGTGGGGGGATTTCCCATTTGGTCACATTCCAGGATGAAATGGAACTTCCTTACATGAATCCAGCTGCCATGGCCATTTCCAGCTAAGCACTATGGAACTGAGCAGGCAGCTCAGCAAAATTAAGACATATTTCTGATTTTTCCTCTTTTTTTTCTCCAAGGAAATACATGGGATAGGCAATTCTCAGAGCAACATAGCAGCGCTGAATCCTCTCCAAGCAGGAGTAAAGCTGACACGTGGCTCTGTCGGGAGCAGCCGACAAGAGACCTGTTCTGGGATAGCTCCAGCACCGACTCCGAGGACTGGGAAAGGGAAGGGAAGACGTTTAATCACAGACTGACCCTTGTGAGAACCAAGACGGAGAGGATCCCTCTCTTCGATGAGTTTATCTTCAATAAAGATGAGTAGCGGCGTGTTGCAGGGCGAGTGATGTGCTGAACATCCTCTGGATGGGAATGCTGACGGTATGGACGTGTAGTGAGTAGAATTCCTGTAAGCAGGAGCCAGTGGAAAGGGCTACTGGAAAAAAAGGGAGCTCATGGACACGCAATGAAAGTGACCGATGAAAATATCTGGAAAAGACACGGATTGGGCTGAGCAACAGTAAAGTGAGGGGCTGGGGGAGAAGGCTGGCAAAACAAACAAGCAAAACCTTGCAAATGTTATGGGTAACCCCAATCATTAAGTTCAACGTGAAATGAAACACTTCTCTTCCCTTCGGAACTTTTAAGTTGAACTTCTCGTTTAGCTTTTCCGTTTCTCAAACCTTATGTCTTTTTTCTGAACAATAAAAATCAATTTCCAAAAGCAAAGGTAGAACGATTGGCTTAGGGGATCTTTAAAATAAATATTCTGGCATTTCTAAAATTTCCCTTTTAAGTATCTTTTTCTAATTCCCACCTCCACCCCCACTCCCAGTAATACACACGCAGTCTTCAGCGCCAAGCTCCAATTTTATAAATATTCTCTGAGAAAGCTGCCCTTTCTTCGCTTGCTTTCTCTGCTTGGGTTCATCACTGTGCAATGACTGGTGGAAACGGAGGGGCTTCTAACATGTCCCACATCCCTGTGTCCCATGTGCTGGTCCAGGCTACTGCATCTCCTGGACATGGGATCTCCCTGCCTGGAGCCACCTGACAGCCCCGAGGATATTCAACGTGACAGTTTCTAAACATGTCAAAGAGACCCTTACAGTTTCCCTTAACCTGCATTTTTTCATAAAATTCCCTATTTTTGAATATAAAATTGTTCCTTATCTGAGAGAACGTTGTCCGTGCTTCCTATCTAGTTATCTTTGCCAGGTTGTACATGAGCATGAATGAAGGAACAGAATAAGTTGCATCATTCGGGTGATTCTCTGGGATTTCAGATCTGCATTGAAGCTATTTTGATGTGGAGGGAGCAGACTGAACGTCCTGCTGTTGGCAAAAGGACCTGCCTGATTCTCAGCGTGAATTTTGCTCCTGCTCGAAGTTGCACAAGTTGCACGTCGTGATGCCCAAGGGCATTAACTCTTCTTCCAACCCCTTTCCTGCTCACCTCGCTGGCTCGCTTTCCACTTAGTCTCTCTGAAAGCCACCACAGGGGAAAACCTCTTCAGATCTCCTGCTCAAGGTTGCACAGCACGATGTGATGCCCAAGGGCATTAACTCTTCCTCCCACCCCTTTCCTGCTCACCTCGCTGGTTCGCTTTCCACTTGGTCTCTCTGAAAGGCACCACAGGGGAAAACCTCTTCAGATCAGATGTTGGCCTCTAGCCTGGCCATCAGTTCGGATCAGATGATAGACACTGCACATCCACATCCACGCATGGTGAAACAGCTACTGCAGCTTTTCCAAGGACACGAGAAAGGAATCAGGTCCGTTCTCCCCTGCTCACTAAGGGTTCAGCACAAGATAGGAACCCTCTAAAGAACAGACAAATATCATCACTGTCGCAGTAGGTTTCATTTCCAGCAGCTGGAAATATATATACATATATTTTCTTTTTCCAAGGGAGGCCATCCAGAAGGGCTGGATCTAGAGTTCCTTCTCCATTTTCCAGGACAACGGAGAGCTTGGAGAGCTCAGGTCAGGTGAACCGCAGCCTGCATCACTGTTCTGAATGTGACCTTGCTCCCACAAAGTTGTCTTGGATGTGTCTGCATGGCCATCCTCAGATTCCTGGGCTATGGAGCTAGAAAAAGAACAGCAAAGACATTTTTATGTATAATGAGGGGAATTAGAAACCCATGGTTTAGTGTCAGTGGAAATTAGTGATTTTTTTTTGGCCTCTGCCAGGGCTATTTGAAAAAATAGGTGAAGCAGGAGCTGGAGATCCCAGCCAAAACCCAGAATCTACGTGGGAGCCTCTAGCATAGCTGCCCAGCATCTCTGTCCTGGTTGCATCCCAGCATGGATGGCCCATTCCAGCATATCTGCAAGCTCCACGGATGACACTGCTCTTTGGAGAAAGCTCCGTGTAATTCCACTGAAAGGCCAAGAAAACAAACCCCATCATGGGGAAGGAGCAATAACCGAATTGATTTAACTGCGAAAGGAGAACTGCTAGTGGGTAATGAGTCTGCATCTGGATTCTGCATTCTTAAAAAATGCCCCTGAGAACTTTGCTCATAGACATGGTCATCGTGCACGATCTGCAAGCGTTGGGAGAGCTTTGAATTCGATGCCGAGGATATGCTGAAAAGGTCAGTGATTTAATGGGCTGTAACGATTAATCTGGCACTTGTCTATACACCTGTCCTCTTAATGGTGTGACATATCTGCCTTCTGTGTTCCCATCTGCCAACAATTAAGCGATAATTGGTGAGAATGCAGTTTATCTCCAATAGAGTTGATTAGTTTTCCAATGGTGATGGCGCCAGTGCTGCACACAGAGTACATGGACCAGTCAATCCATATCACGTACTGCACAGAGAAGAGACTCTGAGCATTAATTTATCAAATTAGAGTGCACAAAATTTGCTCTTATGGAGGCAATAAAAACAGCAACCCTGCTTTCTACTTCTGCTGCTCAAAATGGTTTGATTATGCTGCTTTCAATTGTATTAATTCATCATAACCCACAGAGAAGCAGACGGCAACTCATTCTCCTCTAATGTTTCCTAACATCCTTCCAGAGACTGGAAATGGAAGTGTTTTCTTTATTACTAAAGGTGAGGTTTCGACTTTTCTACAAATTACAAATCACAGAAGAAGGAGGGGGAAAAATTGATGTGCTGCAATTCAGCAGTGAAGATTTTACAGAAATGTTTGCCTTTCAACAGCTCCCACTTTCAAATGCTTATTTCCATCTCATCATTTTAGGAGTGTGTCATTATAGCCAGCTATCTAGAGGGGGAAATTTGCCACTCAATGCAGCCAGCTACTCCGTGGCACTGATCACACACAGATTTAATGCAATTTGCAAGCAACAGAAACCAGTGTCTCTGTTGCAGCTGAGCATCTCGGCCTTGACCCCCAACATCAAGAGGGTGCATCCACATTGAGGTCATATTTGCAAGTTTGTGCGTCTCTCCATGCAATATTTTAGAAGGAGAGCCCATGAATGGGGCAGACTCTGCATTAACAGGAGCAATAACTAATTATTCATTTAGCAAATAAGGTCTCTGGTCACAGTGCTGAAAGACAAGTTATGGCCTACTGTAGTACAGAAATGCATCTGTAAATCCACTTGGTAATTATCTGCATAGGAAACTTGATTTCCTAGTGCAAATGACCATCATTTGAAGTCAACGTGTATTGTCAGTACAAGATACTCCAGACGTTTCCTCCTTCAGGTGCACGAGTGGGAATTGTGCCATGGTCTATCTGGCAGGCACTGGCGCAGGATGAGTTTTAAAGGGTAATGACTAGACCTAGGGAAGAGGAATTTTTTGGTGCAATAATGCATGGAAGTAGAGTCGGATTTTGCACCTTCCAAGAATCAATGTTGTCATTTTTCATCCCATTCCAAAGAATAGAGATTTTATTCAATTTATGGCATGGTATCAGCAAATGTCCTGGCCCTAAAGCAAGGGTAGATTTTGGTCGGACAGACTGCTGTCCTGAAGGCCAAGGACACTTGTTCTTCCCAGTGAAATGGGGGCAGGATACTTTTGCAGCTCGGGGTGACATGCTGGAAGCAACAAAAGTTCCTTGTCCTTTAGCTCAGGATTAGCTGAATGGGTCTCGCTGACAACTGGGCTGGGCAGCATCAGCGCTGGTGGCTAATGCCTGGTGAAGTTATTTGCCATGAAACCTGCAGCTGAAGGAAATGTCGATGCCTCTGCATTCAAAACAGCAGACGCTGCTTCACAGAACCTAGGGCTGATGCTGCCATTGCTACAAGAGCTCCACGATTGCTCCTGAGCTGGAAAATGGGTTACTTACACTTATTCAAGAAAGGTCTTAAGTAAATGGCTCAAATCTGGACAAAGCTCCAAGCCACACTAATTGGATTTTACCAAATAGTCTGGATTAAGGAGTTTATCTCATCTTCCCGGGCTTTGTCCCACCTGGTGCTCAGAGTATTGGAGCTCCTCAGGAATGCAAGTCTTTAGCATCGTGCAACATCCTCTCCCCCAAAATGCACGTGCACACACATGAAAGCAGAAACACTATCACTGGGATATATTTGCTGGCTTTCCTATAGATTTTCTCTCCAGTGACTCACTCAAAGGTGCAGGGCAGGCACCTGGGGCTGTCGCAAGCTGCTTCCACAAAGCTGCAAGAGAAAAGAGCCCAAGAACGTCGACCTGAGCAGCTCCATTTCAGCTTGAGGATTGAAGTATTATCATCAGGTTGAAAAACATCAACCTCCCCCAGTTTGGGGTTGTCTAAATCAGTACCCTCAGATGATGCAGCCATAGCACAGCCCTAAACCTACTGCATCCCAACATTGGAAGCAGGGATTAAATCATCTTAAAATAACTGCAGATGATGGTGCAGAAGCCACGGGATGAATAAAGAGGGAGCCTGATACATACTGCCCAGCAGGCTGGGGTGGCTCTTCAGGAGCTTTTCTCTCCTTTCCCCAGCAGGGATTATTTGGATTGCAAAACTGTTTGGGGGTCTGTGGGCAATTCCTGCTCCCATTCCCATATATCCCTCCCCAGATCCTATTTCTCTTTCGGGTATCTTGCCTTGCGGGCCCTGTTGGATGCTGCCTTCCTGGGATGTCCCCTTCTTCCAGGCAGTGTTACTGCAAGGATCCCGGGCCTAGGGGTAGGCTATCCATGAAATCTCCTGTTCCGGCAAGCAGGAGAAATGCTTGTTCCTCGGATAGTGCAAAGGTTGTAGGTTTTTGCCACCTACTGACATGTTGTGGGAATGTTTCATCTTGCAAATTCCTGCAGGAAGGCTGAACCGAGCCCCAGCTCTGTGTGACCCTGTGCAATCTGCACCCTCGAGAGGCTTCCCCAGCACCTGCCAGAGCAAGAGGGACAACGAGAGCCACCAGCTGGGCAAGCCGGGGCCTCCCTCCCAGCTCGGCTCCGGGGAGGACACAGACCAGTTACTCCATCCACCAAGGCAAAACCAGGCAGCTCCTTCAAAAACAACCAAGGACCTGGCCGTGCACTCATCAAACGTTTGGAGAGTGCATGCAAAGACAGCAGCAAGCCCATGGTACAGAAAACATCCTTAATGTGTCATACGGATGGTAGGAGCATGCCTTTAACATGTGCAATGTATATCCTTCAGCAGAAGAGCCATGCACCTTGCTCGAGCACTGCTTAAGCAGGACTTAAATCCTGTTTTGAAACCTGAAGAAAGGCTAATAGTGCTAAATCACTGCTCAGCATTAAACCCGGCTTCCCTAAGGGAAGCACTTTATGGAGTCCTCGTCCTGTTGTGGGATTTCAGTCAAGCTCAGCTGAGCCAGTATATCCCCCTGCTCAACAGATACACACACCTTTAGCCTCCCAACAACTCTTAAACAAAATATGAGCCCTTACAAAGTGCCCTCAGTATTAAGAGATAACTGTGTTGGTCCNCCTAAGGGAGCCAAGGGTGCAAACTTGTGTCTCCTGCCAGAGGCTTTGCACCAGAGGCCATCTCTGTAGCAGCACTTTATGGAGTCCTTGTCCTGTTGTGGGATTTCAGTCAAGCTCAGCTGAGCCAGTATATCCCCCTGCTTAACAGATACACACACCTTTAGCCTCCCAACAACCCTTAAACAAAATATGAGCCCTTACAAAGTGCCCTCAGTATTAAGAGATAACTGTGTTGGTCCTGGTCGACCTTGAATCTGGAGAATCCTGGATCTGCTCAAAGCATCTCTCATTTGGATCCATGCAACTTTCTCTCCTCTGCACTCCAGTCTGCTTTGCTAAAATTTACCCTGGATGCTGGGACAGAGCATAAACTTCTATGCATAGTTAGGTTACTGACCCACTTCTGAATTTTCCTGTTATAATCAAGCTGCTTTGAGACCCAATTGATGCTCAGGCTGGTATTAGCCAGGCAGATTGGAAATGACATATTTAATCAAAGAAGGTTTCATGTGAAATCTAATTTTCTGGGAACATCCAGAAATATTTTATCATATTTTATTATTCAGTATTCTATTTACATGCCAACTGACAACTGTGTTTTGTTCCTATTCTTTCTGGGATAAAAGATGAGGAAGAAGGAATCAATCTTACAGCTAACCCCTGCCAACTCCTGTCATTAGCCACCCAGGGCCAAGCGCTGGCCTCCTCATAGCTACCACTTGGTTCTGCTTACAAAAAGCACCCAAAATATAATTAAACTGCCTTGCAGTTTTCATCTATCCTGCAGAAAAAGACCCGGATGAAAAACTACACTGCCTTTCTGCTTAACCCTTGTCAGTTTAGGAGAGCTGACCTGAAAATACAGCTTTTTGCTACACAAAGGCTCCACTGTGAGCATTGGTAGGGCTGATTTTGCTTACAGGGCTCCTCTGTGTTTAAGCTTCTCACTAGACAGGGACTTGCAGCTCCTTAAATGACTTGAATTGGTTAAAAAAAAACAAACAAGCAAAAAACCCACCACCACCACGAAAATCCACCTTAAAGCGTTTCTACATATCAGATGGAGAATTAGTACACAGTTCTTTCAGGTTTCATGCTTACAGAGGTGGCTATTTATTTTTAAGGAAAAAACATTTGTGTGAAAGTCATTGCAAAAAAAAAAAAAAAAAAAAACTAAAAAATGGTACTTTTCCAGAGAATTTTCCTTGAAAATCAAAACGAGCTTAGCAGTGGGGTTTTGGTTTGGGGTTTTTCCTCTGTTTTTGATTTATCAAAACTCTTGTTTTTAGCAACAGCAGCACATTATTGGCACTGTCTGGGTGAGGCTAATCTGTAACAATGATGAAGTTAGATGCTCCTAAGAATAATTGCAAAAACATGGAGAAAAATCTGTGGTAAGGTTAAAAATCAAAACAAAAAAAAAAAAAAAAAGGGGAAATTTGGATCTCTGAAATTTTCGCAGCACCCCTTGCTTCCAACCATGATTTTGACCTTTTCTTAGCCATGAGGCCTCTAGATCTGCTCAAGATGAATTATCCGGTCTCATCTCTGAGCTGAGGGAGAGGGGCTGGGAAGAGCCTGGCCCTGCTCTGGGTTTCACAACCGCTTCTCTCGGGTTGCTTTGGGCAGGTTACATCGCTCTACCCTCATTTATTTCTTTTTCTCCCTGGTTCTGAAGACAACAATAACTAATTAACGACCTGCAGGGATCTTGCACAGCTCCGTTAGTGCTTGGAAATTGCTTTGAAGGAACAGAGCTCGCAGGGTTCCTCATGGCCGGGGTCTCCTCCCGTCGCTGTGGATGCCTCCCCGCGCAGGGATGGGTCCTGCTCGGCCTTTGCAGCATCTCACACAAGGTCTCTGACTCCGGCTTTGGCCCTGCCGTGATCCTTGGAGCATCTTTGCAGGAGATACAGATGCAGAAATGCTGATGTCACCAGGGAGCATTTCTTTGTGACAAATGCCACCCTCTTGCAGTGCTCCTTGAAAGGCAAAGTCTGTTGATGGCTTGTAGGAGTAGAGGTGACCTCCACAGCCTCATGGCAGCACATGGGCTGTCCTGCTTCATAGCAGACACGATGGAATTTGTCACCTGTGAAGGTGACAAAGCTCTTCCCCTTAGGTAAAGTGGAAGAGACCATGACTTTGCAGCTGCAGGATCAGATATTTGATCCCTTCTCTGTAGGGCTGTGGCCTCTACAGGAAGATGACTTAATTTCTAGACATGGGGCTTAAAGGACTTTGAAAACAAGGGCATCTTAATATACCAAGGGAAAATGCATAATACGAGTTAGCTAACATTTTTCAATCTGTTGATTCAATTCATTGAATATTTTTCTAGTCCAGGTGTCTAAATTATAGAAACCAGATCTTCATCTGGGTAAGAAGGAAAAGAAAGAAAAACAATTAAAACCACCACAACTTGCAGAAAAAAAAAAAAACAAACTATTATGAAAACCAGACAAGATTCCTGAGTATCTGAGTTGGAATTAAGTAACCACAGAGACGGAAAAGGCTTTTGTTTATAGTCAATAAAAGTAATGCATGTGGTTAAAGCTGTGGAAATAGTTAACATGACTGTGGTCTTACCTCTTCAGTTCCCTGCTTTCAAGCACCCGGGTTTTGCCAGCGATGCCCTGGTTAAAGGCAGCGAGACCGGCCCTTGGGCTCACGCAAGGAACTGCAATCTGGAGCAGGCAGTGAATCCCTGTTAACAAAAACCTCCAAAAAATAGTTATTAACGCAGATGCAATGACCCCTGTTGGGAAAATACCATCCCCACGTCCACCTACCCACTTGCACTTAAGTCTCTGTGGTCTTCAAATGCCTTTTGGGGCTTGTGAGATGAACATCGAAGGCTGTTTTGTAGGAGAGGGTTGAACAAAGTCACCAAGGAGGGCACTAGAAAACGCAGCAAGGTAGCAAAGTGCTCAGAGAGCTTCTGTCCTAGGGAAAATAATGAAATGCTTCCAGGGCAATATTTCCCCTGCAGATACTTCCCCTCAGAGGGTGGTTTTGCCAAGGGCACAAGGTCCTGTTAGACCAAGCCTGGCCCTGCGGGCTACCAGGATTGCACCAATGTCACCAGTACCAGCGGCCGTCCCCAGCTCCTCGAGCCCCTGGCTCCGATCGGATCCTTTCCTAGCCGTTTCCTACCGGCCTGCTTTGATGTCAAAGCGTAATATGATTCATGGGAGCTGGTTTCGTGGATTAGCATACAAATCACGATGCTTCCTGCACTTAATCATCCACTGGGCGCATTTCAAAGAGCTAAGGTCTGTGCCAGAAAGATGACGTTTATTTAAAAGACTAACAGAGAGATCCCAGAGAGAAACATAAAGCAAACACCCAAACCCCAAGCCCGTGAATAACGTCGTCTTGGGCTTTCTGCTGAGTCTTTCCTAAGCGCAGAAAGCACCAGTTTTAATAACTTAAAATGAGGAAAGGCTTTGCTGGAGGTGAAGCTCCTATCCTTGAGGAGAATCCTCCCTGCTTTCTGAAGGAAGCGGTAACCCAACTCTTAGCAGCAAACACGATGCACGATTAAAGCCTGTTAACACGAAACCCAGCCTTCTCCTGCAGATAGAGATCTTGGGCTAAATGGGCTGGAAGATCAGGAGAGCAGAGCCTCGTCTGATTGCTCTGAGAACTCCTTTGAGGAGAAGCTCTTCTATTCTTCCCCCATCTGCCAAGGTGGCACCATCTGAGGGTATGCAAACGTCTGCCCACATTGCCCACCTGTAACATCTTTAGATACAGAAACACTTTTCCTAAAGGTTTACCTGTCTTAGCTCCATCTTTTTCTATAACCAAAGGATTGTCCAACAGTGATTTTCTGGAGTCCCAAATGGTGATGTACAGGGACTCCTGCTCAAGTTCAAGTGCATATAATTTCAGTTTTCCTTGGTAAAGCTTAATCATATTCACTGAGAAGGATTGTCAGGCATGATTATTTGCCTATTAAACATGAAGACTTTTAGATGTCTCCTCAAACCTCCAGTGAGGAGGCTCAGAACAGGTCACTTGGGAACACAAAGCCGAAATACCAAGGTATACAGAGCCGAAATATCAAGGTCCACCTTTTCCTTCCTCTGCTCCTCACCTTTGTTCTGCTCTATGAGCCCTTTGGAGAGTTGAATTCAGCACGCGAACCCAACAGAAGAAGGAACTCTACCTGCTCTCTGCTTGTTTCAGACCCATCATGGATAGCTTCACCTGAAGCAACGTCCTGAAGGTAGAATCATTACAGAATCATTATGGTTGGAAAAGACCTTCAAGATCATCAAGCCCAATCGTAAGGTGGACGGATGAGCTCACACTCTTTACCTTTCCTCTCTCCTTTTCTATTTGCGTCTTTGAAGAGAGGATTCTTTGGAAATCTAAGACATTTTCCTAGAGTCGTCCTGCCCAGTCCCTCCTATCAGGAGAGCACATCGCTTGATAACTCCCTTCACAAATCAAATAAATATATCCTTGTGAGAGAAAAAGCGCAGAAACTTCCTGAGAATTGGAACTTCCCATTCCTCTCCTCACAGCAACGCTCCTGCCTCCCAGCAAGACGGCTGGAAAAATATAAACAGTTGGGCAATTTGTGGTGTGGAACCTCTTGTTATTTTCTAATAGCATGAGGTTACAAGGCAAACAGTAACCTAATCTTGTCTCTCAGTTGTGTATTATTCTTAGGTTTCTTGGCTGGGCAAAAATATTTTCTTTCTCTCCCTACATCTCTGTAAAAACTCAACTTGTCCTCCAAATTGACCCAGCTTTTGGGGGCCCTTTTTCCTTGAGTTGCTTTTCCACGCTCCCCCCGGCAGGCTGCAGCCCCAGATGCTGCTGGAGCTGACACTGCTCTGCATGTGCTCTAGAGGTATTTCCATTTTAAGCAATAAGAAGTAATAAATGAAAATCTGTGAACGCAAAAGAAGGCCATCTGGAAGCCAAAGCCTGCAATCCATGAATGCAATCCACGCTCATCTGATCCTCTGGTTCTCAGAGGACAGAAATCCCATGTGAGCCCACTTGTGATTTCATCAGCGCTTTTAAATAAAGTGAGATAAGTCTGGGCTATCCTGAAAGCCATAGCAAAAACTTGAGTAGCTTGTAGAAGATATTTCTAAATTTCACAAGTCGTCTTGGATTTTTGTCTTCTCAGAGAATGGCACAAAACAGCTGGTCAGTGGTCAGGACTGCCCTGTCCATCCAATTTCTGTTCTTTCTAGGGAATCTGGTGGGCCATTCTGTACTAGGACTTCAAGCTCTTCTGCTGGGTCTCCCTGATGTCATCTCACAGCTTTTCATATATCTCCTCCTGGCCACACACAGCCCTTAAATGCAAGCACTGCCCTTACAGTGAAAACCTACTGGAAAATCCAACCTGCCGTGAAATTTCTATGCGTTTAATTCAAGAGTTACCTGTAAAATCCTTCCTGGGATTCAGTATTGATCTGCAGGCGATTGGAGAGAGGTCATCAAGAGCTCCGCACCTCCAGCTTCCCATCGTTGGCTTCTTTCCCCTAAGAGCTCTCTGTCCCATCTCTGCTGTGTAATACAGTGGGTGGGTAAATAAGTACTAATTATCAAGAAAGAGTTTATTTAACCAGATTTTGGGTCAACACTAGTGTGCAAAACAAACACAGGACTCGTTCATCTTTGCTCTCCATCCTCTGTCTCATGGTTACTGCTTTATCCATCAGCCTGGCCTTGCTCACCTGCTTTTGCAGGCAGAGACCTGCATATCCCAACCTTCTCTTGCTTCTTTTCTCTGCAAAGCTCTTATCAGTCAAGTCAGTAAGTCTGAAAGGCTGTTGTTGCAGATTAATTAAAATAATTAAATTAAAATTAACATAGGACGTGGATTGTGCAGGTAGACCCAGACACGCCGCGGCTGCTCCAGTCTAGCAATACTTGTCCAACTGGACAGAGAGCTGTAACTCTACAAACTGCAATAATTTATGCTTTTAAAATCTTCTCAGATTTTACTGTGGAATAAAAACTAGCTACTCTTTATGAAATATTTCTCTTAAATGGGCCAAAACCTTTTGCAAGAGGCCCAGACCCTGAACATTTTGGAGTGAGCTCTGTGAACGTAGAGCAACCACTTGGAGAAGGTTGACACCCAGCAGCATTGAGCCCATGGTGCTACTGGTGTCTTAGGTCTAGAGCAGCCAAACCAGCCTAAATAGTCCAAGTTAAATAAGCAACTCCAGTGCTAAAAACAGTCTGAAAAATCACACATGGCTGCAAAAGGCAATCACTTGGATGTCGGTGGGAAAATCTTCCCTTAGCCTCTAAATTAAGAAGAAATCCATTAATTTCTAAGCAAGTTGGGTTGGTGTGTGGAAAAATGAGCTGCAAGAAGCATTTAAATCACACATAGCCTAAGGTTTAAGACAGGTGATTGGAGTTTTCATTCACTACTTCCATCCATGCATAGGGATGAACCGGCATAGGTTAAGTGGCACTGTAATATTCAGATTTGGGAGAGGAAATTCAGCTTGCAAAAAGCACTGGGAAACAAGCAGGTTTCTAAATGAGATTTCGTTTCCCAGTAAGAGAACCTGCAAATTTATCGACTCCTTCTCAACACCTGGGGCTGCTTCAACATTTAAAAGCTAATTTCTGCCTTCAGCAGTCACATAAATCTCTGTACTCTTGTGGCCATCCACTGAGTACCAGAAAAGATCCTTGTATGAAACCAAGGTTTCATACAAGGACATAACAGAGGTTTCATCCACTACACATTTGTGCCCAGCAATGCGCTCTCCTTTGCCTCTCCCATTCCTTCTCCTTCTAACATCACTGCTTGAACTGAACTGCCTCAACTTTAGGCTAAAACATATAAATAAAAGACCACATAGATAAAAGCAAGCAGGAGACAGGGACTGGAAAACAAGAATAAATGAGGAAAATGGTCACATTGTTTAGATTACCCCCAAGGTATCTCCCTGAACAGGGAAGCAATGATGACTTATGGAAAGAAATCTGTTGTAGAAAGGTCTCAGATTTATCCCAGCTGGGGTTGCCTTCTGGATCTCTAATTTTAAAGAAAAAAAAAAAAAGATTTCTGCTTTGTAGGCGATGCAGTTTAACCTTTGGGCCAGTTGTGAGTCAGCACAGTCCAAAGCCCGATCTTGCACGGCAAGACCAGCATTAAGGATTAACCCTTGTGGCTGCAAAGTCCACGGCAAACCCTGCTTTGGTGCAAGTCCCTGAGAGCAGCCTTCGGTAATAACTAAGTGCAGATAATGGGTTGCTTATTAGCCAATTATTGCTTATTATTTTCCTTTTCTCATGCCTTTCCCCCACTGACATACGATCGTGCTGTTTTAAGCAGACTAATGCTAGTTGAAACCACTTTCTGGTGTAGGGAGAAGGCTGCGTTGGAGGCAGATAATGTCAGGCTTTCTAAGGATACGAGCCCATGTTGTATCACAAGTCTCCAGAACGATTTAAATTTGCCCAAGAAAACTGACTTAAAAATCACCGGGTTTTTAATATTAAAACGTGTTGAAAGCTTGAAGCTCACAAGCTCAAATGGCAGTGGAAAGAGGCCAAAGCTGGCCAAAGAAGTTTAAAAATATTTTTCCAAATGACTGATTTATTTTCTGTTTTCACATTTACAAGTATTTACCAAGTTCTTTATCTGGGGGGCAGAGGGAGAAGTCCTTTCCAAGATGTAAAAAAAAAATAAAAGGTTTCTTTCTCTGAGTTAAGATGTTACTAGAATTTCAAAGCTGGAAAAGCTTTCAGAGAACGGTTCTTCCAAAGTACTTTCCAGGAATGCAGAGTTTACTGCAAACCAAGCTCACAAAGAAACACAGAAAAAGTGTGGGAGTAAAGTTATTCCTACCTGAGCAGAGCCAAAACACTGAACTTGTACATTGCAATAAATATATTTTTGATATATTGCAATAAAATATATTTGGTTGGATAGAGAATATATAGGAGCCATTAAATGCAGTCTGGTGGTGTATTTATGCAGATGCACTCTATGTACTCTGCTTGCTTATGAAACTGCTCTGTTGGCTCATTGACAGTCCAGAGTGCCAGATTTTCAATTTTCACTTCAGTTAAACAGAAACCTCCTCAAGGAAAACTTTCTCAAGTATCTAGTTCTGTTTTCTGGGGAGAAGAAAGAGTTTAAAAGTTTTCTCCAACCCCAAGAGAGTTATTTCTTTAACATCCCTTTCAGAGAGTGACAGAGAAAGGGCAGAAGGGGACATTGCCTGTCATCTGTGGCTTGAATCACTTTCCAATTTATTTATTTTTCATTACTGTTTATTTTTCATTGCTGTTTACCAGCTGCATTACTGGCCCAGCTCACTACCTCCCCAAAAGCAAGTTTATAGCTGCGAAAGCTCATTCTGTGCCAGCCATGGGAAGGACTTAAGACCCTACTCCTGCCGCAGTATATTTGATATATTCACCCCTGCTATTTCTGAGACAATCTAAAGGCTCCTAATCAATTCTCTTGTGGGGTAAAAAAAGAGAGAAAATTGGAAATCTCATTTTCTGGTCAGTCCTATCAATAAGCACCATCGGACACATATGGTGCAAGCCCTTTGCCTGGGCAATGCAGGTTTCTCCCTACCTTGCCACTAGGTCCCTGGAAAGCAGCAGGATGCCCAGATCCGCATGCAGCTGAGTGGAGAAGGGCGGGCAGCCTTAATTGGCAGCCTTAATTGGTCTGGAGAGGCTGCCTGGCGTCTTAGTGTAATTAGCACTTAGAGCGAGCTCTCAGGCTCGCAGTCAGCGAGCTTGGAGCGCGCTCAGCCCAACGCAGGAGCGACACGCCAGCAATTTCCATGGAATCCGTCAGGCGCGGAAGGCACCGTTGTTTGTTCTTACCGACATTAAAGGCTCATTTGGATTTAGGCTAAGAGCCTTTTCCAGCGCTGCCGTCCCCGGGGAGAGCGCGGCGGCATCGCAGGAGCATCAGTCACATTCCGCACGGGGAGCGGCGTGTTCACGCAGACACAGGGCGAATTCTTGGAAAGGGTCTGCCCAGGGGCATTTAAGAAAACAAAGGCATCTTATCCCCAGGCTAGAAGAGTTCTGGCCCCCTCCTATATAATACCAGCAGTAACTTCAGCTTTGCATACAATTATCTTACCTTAGCAAAGCTCCTCAGTCACCTGCTTTCTCAAAGTTATCTTTACATGTGTTTTATCACACGGGAACTGCTTCTTTTCTGGTTGTAACTTACCACAGACTGAAAGAAAGTAGAAAACAGTCACTACTCAGCTGCTACATTACAGTATTCAGCTGCTACCAACTCTCTTTAGCAACTTCTCCCATCCACCAGCACTTGGAAAGAAGTATTCTCTTTAGCTCAAATAATTTGTTCCATTTTTACATTTTCTTTTTGGTAAACTTGAGGTTTTTAGCAACAACGGGAAGGTTTTTTGAACCTTCTGATGGCATAAGCATTCTGAACAATGTCTTTTGTTATTTTACATTAGTTGCAACTGTCCACACCCCCATAGAAACGCGGTCCCAAACATGAGCAACGCTTGCTGACAATTTGTGAGAAAGTTTTAGGGTCTAAATAAAAGTGCAGATAGAATAAAGCACACGGGATTTTCGAAACGCACAAGCTCCCGCACAGGCTTTTAAGAGAGCTTGTTCCAACCTTTGCACAGGCTACAAACCATTAATTCCCGAATGTTTCATTAAAAATAAGAAGATCCTTGCCCTTCCTGAAAGCCCACTCTGACTACATTAGTCAGAACTTAATACACATGGGGGGAAAATGCATTTTAGTTCAGTTATGAAACTTAAATTCACACAAATGCTATTTCACAGGATTCCAACACAGGTATGGAAANAATAAAGCATACGGGATTTTCAAAACGCACAAGCTTTTCAAAAAGCACAGGCTTTTAAGAGAGCTTGTTCCAACCTTTGCACAGGCTACAAACCATTAATTCCCGAATGTTTCATTAAAAATAAGAAGATCCTTGCCCTTCCTGAAAGCCCACTCTGACTACATTAGTCAGAACTTAATACACATGGGGGGAAAATGCATTTTAGTTCAGTTATGAAACTTAAATTCACACAAATGCTATTTCACAGGATTCCAACACAGGTATGGAAATTAAATCAAATACCAATAAGAAAAGCATTTACAATTTTCTCAAATACAGTTTTTCCCACCATTTCTCTCTCAAGAATCGTACGTGTGTATTCATATACTTTTGCAGACAAAGCAAAACAATCATGGGAGCATTTCCATCCAAAAGGAAGTAGATAAACAACTTAACCATTTATTTGACTGCATTGTATTTAGACAGCTCGTACATTTTGTAACCCCACCGGTTTTGTTCTCATCAAAAAGGATCAAGGGACAGCAGAATATAATCCACTCCAAACAGCAGTCCAGAATTTTCAGATACACTTGATATTTTCATAGATGCCCATCTGATACCTGAACTCCAACACAGTTTTATGTTTATACAAGACCTGAAATTTTTTCTTTAACATAGCACGCAGTTTTAGCCACGCTTTGTGGTGCCCCAAAATAGGAGTTTGTGATGTACTACGCAATGTCAATTAGATTATGCCTACTTTTCTCGACGGTGATGAACCCTTTTTTAAAGAAAAAAAAAAAACACAAAAAACAATATAATGCAGACACCCATTCTGACATGTCAGCCAATAGCAATATTTGGGCAAAGTTAAACATAAAAGTAATCAACTCCTTAGTTAGATTTGTCAATGCAAAAGAGGTGAGGGAGGGAGGGCCTTGTTTCAGCAACAGACGAGAGGAGCCGACTGAACTTTCTTTGCTGTATTTCATTAGAAAACCTATTTTTCATCTCTTAGCAAATTTGTAGCTTCCCACCATGACACCCAGTCCCAAGCAACACAGAGAATAAATCTGTTTCGATACCAACCAGCACATACAGCTTCAGTATCTTCTGTAGTGACCTGCGTGTTACACAGCAGCAAGATGAGAACCTTTCTGGCAAAACGCACTTTGAAAACAAACGTGCACCTATTTTGCGCAGGATCTTCCCAATTTGCATGGTGAGATTCGCTTCTTACGCTAAACAAACAGAATTGTATTTGAAATTTGCTCCACAGTGATACATTTTTGGCGCTGCCTCTGTGAAAAATGATTCGGGCTGCCTTCTAAGGCGGCTTTTGAATCCAAACGAACCCGTAGTTTAAATATTAACCAGCAGAGAACTTGCCTGTCTGGCTTTCCAGTTCTCCAGCCTCCGTAGACACGGCAGAGCCGGCTCTGGAGTCTGTGCTACGAGCCCAGCAGCTGCTAGCGGGGTACGAAACTTCCCTCGTCTGCCTCGTGAGCTCAAGCAAGTCAGTCGCTGTGTCCTAAGCCCCTGGAACACAGATGGGAGAAGATTCATATTCCCAGCCTTTAAGTCTTACTTGTGAACGACATCTCCAGATAATCTGCTCAGAACTGAGAAAATTGAGGGATTGGGCTATTCCGGACTTAATTTAGGTGTGTCGCAAGGCAGCAGTGGCCGCACAGGGGTTTTCGGTTTTATCCCAAACTCTGGAATGCTCCGTGAATAGCAGAATCCAGTTTCTTATGCTTTGGCTTAGGCACCAATTCAAATAGGAGTCGAGGGGAATAAACTCCTCGAAAGCCAAAGTGGCGTCTACAAGCTGAAAACTTAGAAAAACCAACAGCAAGTTAAAAAAAAAATTTCAAATACAATTCATAATTTGTAAGTGGTAAGAAATGCCCATCACCACGTGAATGATTGGTCTGTGCAAAATAAGGCTCATTTAAATCCAGTTTTCCTACACAGGGATTTTTTTTTTCCAAATGTTACTGGAGGTAGGGGTTTGTTTTTTGTGTTTTTAAATTTACAGTAATTAGCAAAAAAACACAAACCAAACCCATGACTCAAACCAAACCCTTAAAAAAAATAGTAAGGCAAATCTGAAGAGGTCGCTCAGCTGCAGAAGAGCGGATTCACTGAGTTCACCCTCTTCTATAGATTACATAGGTTCTTCCACAAGTCATCTAATATCTTATTTTTTCCTCCAAAGTGAAAAAACAACAGATTCATAGAACTGGGCTATATAATCACACTGAGCAAGAAAGCCTTGACAATGTAATTACTGAACAAATTAACGGGTATTGGTCAAACCTATGTAAATCCAATTAAAAAAAAAGAAAAAGAAAAAAAAAAAAAAGAGAAAGAGCAAGAGACAGAGACAGAGAGAGGAGGAGAAAGAGAATCAGAGAACAGTTCCTGTAGTCCCTTTCCTGCTGCTTTGATTTTGGAAGGGAAAAAAGTCCCCCAATAATTTAGCGCATGTAAATTTAGAGAAGATGAGAGCAGCTAAAAAAAAAAAAAAAAAAAAAAAAATGGATACAATACACCTTGAAATTTATTTTCCAAGACCAAAAACCAAGGATTGAAGCATTGCAGAACACTGAAGCAAAGCGATCCGAAAAAGAATCGTTCCAACTATTTTTAAAAAGCTGTTTTTCCAGAGCTTCTAGTAATAATTTTGATTAAATAAAGTGATACCAATTTACATTAATTTTCTATATCTTCTTTTAAAAGAAGTCCCTCACTCTTTTGAAAGAAAAAAGTGCATCCAAAACCAGCAAAGATTTACTGGCGACATCAGGTTCTCTTGTAGCAGCTACTCAAGGTTTTCAAAATAGCTTACACTTCTTGCTGTAAGAAAAGAAGGGCCTTCGAAACCCTTGTCTGGGAGAAGTATCCAAATTATAAAAATCTGAAATAATTTATTATCAAATCCGGAATTTAAATAAAAGCAGAAATTTTCTTGCAAAGACAATTGAAGAAAGTAAAAGAATAAAAGCATGCACTCCAAACTTAGAGGTGAAGACAAATATACTTATCTATACAGGCACTGGCAGACGCAATTTAATTGTTACTGTTACTCATTGTAACACACACCCCACCCTACAATACATTTTTTCATTCACTAATCACTGAGGTACCAATATTTAAGAATGGAAAATTCAATATTGAAAAATAAAACCTAAAATTGAAGCCTTTTTTTTCCAGAAAACTATGGCAATTTTTGTATGAAATGTTAGTATACTTATAGAATTTTACAATCTACATTGGCTTTTTTCTGGAACCAAAAGTCGTGTTCCACATACAGGTTCTTTGATAAAATGTTCACTGTGTATGTAATACAGTCAGTAGACTTGCAAATGAATGAACATATCTTGGCTATCAACTGGCACATCTTGCTGGTACCAAAAGAACTCGAAGTTTGAAACAATCTGCTTTAATTCGGAACAAATGCGCCATGCCAAAGTGCAACAAATATGTGCGACACTCAATGAGACACTGACAGATAAGAGCTGCATGGAAATTACTAAGTCCATCTGCAAGGCAATTTTGGACAAATTGCATTGCATGCAAAGGACGACTCTGCGCTGTTGGGAAGTCAGTTGCTTGACGTGATGGTTTCTTTTAACGCAGCCATAGTTTAAGACGCAGTGCATCAACTCCATTTAAATAGTATCTGAACAGCCTCTTGTCTCGCACAAAACCAAGGTTTTCATAAAGTTTCAAAGCAGACTTATTTGTGATTTCTGTTTCCAAAACAACCTTGAAGAAAAAAATAAAGAAAGAGATAAAACATAACGTATTAGAAAGCAGCTGTGTATTTCAGTTTACATGAGTACGGAACAAACTCCAAAGATTTTATGTAAAATTACACTTACTAGCAATGAATGGAATTAAACAACCTTGTTCTGGCTTGTTCATGCAACCTCCCTCCACCCCCACATTTAAAAATACTCTTTAGCAGTTATTCAACAAAGCATTTGCAAGCAAGTTTCACCTGTATAGAGAGATCAAGAACTGAGCAGAAAATTGTTCTTGCTTAGTCACTGGGTGACTTTTTACTTCATAATTTGATAGATTTAGACCTAGACACAAGCTTCGGCATTTAGCTGACAAAAGAAATGTTTGTAGTATCTGTTCTTCTGGTGAGAAAGGAAAGGGCATATAATTAAAGTAATGCACAGGTTTAAAAAGATGAATAAGTATTGGAAACCACTGTTCCCAGCTAGTCTTGCATAAACTAGGAAGAAAGAGCAGTTTGCAGTTTTTTCCCCACTTTTTTCGAAATGACAAGGGCATTTAACAAGGAATATAAAAGCATCAAAATATACCTCTGAGCAGTTTTTTCTTCAGGCCCTGCTCAGTCACCTATCCTTTCCAAGTGATAAAAACTCTTTTGTCCAGTCTTGTCCAACTCATATTTAAGGATGATTTTAAGGATTTAAATCCGTAAAACTGATTTATGGATTTTGTCATTAGACAAATCAGGGTTACTCAAGAACAGAGGATGAATTAATAGGCTGAAAAGTCTACATATAAATCCATGACCACGTACATTTACACATTAAACTGTGTAGAAAGACCATGCGATGAAAACACAACCCATGTATTTTCTTCAACCATCAGTGGATATTTCTAAACTATTATTTCATATGCATGGTGTGCAGTTAGAGACATCTACATCAAAATCCAAAAAGAAAGAAAGAAAAAAAAAAAAAGACTACCTCAGCAAAATCGAGGGAAAAAAGACCAGGAATAAAACATTAGGCTCTATTTGTGTGCACCAGTTTAAGGCACTCTGCGTTATGGAGCGCGTGGCCCTGCAGCCTCCAGGCACAGATTTCCATTTCCCCGGCCTGTTTTGCCAGCTCTACTAGGCTTGTTGCAGAGCCACTTCAAAAAGCAGCCTGGGTAGAAAATTACTGATTTTTCTTTCCAACTGCTTTATTTTCTGCAGTCTAAGGAGTGGTTAAGCATAAGAGGCAGAAGCAGCTGGCAGTTAGACTGGTTACCTTCATGATTTAACTGTCTACTCCCTGTATATATTTGAGCACTACACAAGGTTCAAGCCTCTCTGACCACATTCCACTGGCGAATTCAGCCTGAGAATTCAGCACACAAATGTACAAAGAACAGTAAATTCAGGGCTAACAACCCAACGGCCAGCACGCACTAGGGAAAAATAAAACTTGAAGTAATTTGTTTTTCTAAAAGGAACGAGAGGTCACATATTAAAATATTAATAGCCAGAGTTCTTAAGTTACAGCAGGTCAGTCTGCGGTACCTGTACTCTTGGGACAGCCTAACTCAATTCTTAGTCTTATGGGAAGAATTAGAGATTGAATTTCTTTTCTTAAGCATATGCTGGCACCTCACTGGAATACTATTATCAAGGCCGGTGACCTAATCAAACACTCACAAGAATTTTAACCTATTAAAATTAATGAGTATCAATTTGTGACCAATTATATTTTTCCTGAACCGTTTGCTATCTCCTATGCTCCTATGTAATTATGCAAGCTGTACAACTATTAAATTCAAATTGAAACAAAGCATTATGCCAGTCAGGAAAGGTGACCCATGTAAGAACTAGAGTGCAAGAGACTTATCTGAACCCCAGCTACAATCAGCTTTCGCTCTCATAAATGTTTAGCACTGCGGTGGAGGGATATAACGTGTCTGCATCCAACAGCAAGCAATTCCTGCAGTGCTAAGAGGTGTCCATCCACACTACGTTGAAGGGAGTGGTTAAAGGCTGAAATTCAGGTTTGCTGGAATCCCAGTGCTTGAGTTAATGCTCAAGCACAAAGATGATGAAATGGATGTGCTCTGGTGTTCTCAGAAAAAGACCTAGCACAGTGATAAATAATTGCCTGACCTAAATATACTGCAGATACAATCTCAAAAAGGGTTAAACCCAGCACCCTACCAGAAGAAACTGAGGGATCCTATATAAAATAACTTCAGGAATGAAAGAAGCTGATTTTTGGTGGCTGGGAAAAGCAATCTTAGCTATGCTCTTTGTTTTTTGATACTCATCACTAGAAGGGAAAAGGCCTCAGACTCTACTATTCCAGCTGCTTCTTTATCAATAGAAAAATGCAAGCACACAGTAAAAGATTAAGTGATAAGGACAAGGCCAACTCCTGGTGTACACAAAAATCAGAACTTAAACTGCAATCCTAACATCAAGGTACCTCAGGACCATCAGTAACTACCCAGTCTACAAGAAAGTTATAATTTTGATTGTCTGTTATCAATCAACTATCAATCAATTGATGAAAAATCTTGTTAAATAGAGTTAAGCAGTGAGGATTCAAGCAGTGACTTGTAATTGAAGCATATTTCTATATTAATAAGGAACTCAGTATTATTTTATCTAGGTTTCAGATGCTTGATTCTGTGAAGGGTTCCCCTCTTCCTGCCCGAGATACTCAGTCAAGACTCAAACTTTCAATCATTTCATTTATTTCTGGCCTATGGTCTCTAACGGTAAACTTTGCTGTAAGTCAGTAAAGATCTGATTTAACAGTATTTTCTGTAGAACTTCTAACCTTCTGAAAGATGCATTTCCTCTTGCATCTAAAATTCCGCAATGTTTACCTCAAGTAGCTTTAATTTTAGTTGTTTTTCAGAAGCAAGGAATCTTTTTCTATGGTAATAACAAAATGCAATATTTCCTGCTACTATGTTCTCATACATACCTAGAATTTACTCCTAAATTGAAACAAAAAAAAAAAAAAAGGACAAAAAAAGCCTTGCTTCTTCAGTTCAAACTTTGAAGCAACTCAAGTTTAGAAACCAAGTCACGGAATAGAGCCAAATTAAACAAACAAATGAAGAAAATATTCTTTCAGCACTCACAGAACAGGCTGTTATTCTTTCAAATACATTTGGCATATCACAGAACAGGTTGTTATTCTTACAAATATGTTTGGGAGATCAACAGAATCAAGTTGTGAATGTCTGTCCAGTGCCTTTAATCAACTTAACAGACTGATAGAAGTTCTCATTAAGAAGCTGCAATTCCTTTTCAAATTCTGTATTTGCCTTAGAAAACTCTAAAATTTACACTTAACCTCCTTTTGATCAGTTAGCACTTACATGGTATTGCAGTGATGAGGTGCTGAAACATTGCACTGCATATTGCTTACACAGTCATGCTATAGAGAGGGAACCTATAAATGATCCTAAGTAATCTTATTCATCCTACGTGAACAACGAACAATCCTTCTTTGATTAAGGGATATAACAAGTGAAGTTTTAAAAATTGGTCTAAAAAAGACCAAGCAAAAGTAGTCAGGTATCCAACTTACTGAATTTATCACTCACTCTGCTTCCTACACTAGCAGGAAAATTTCTTCAAAACTTTGGGAACAGGAGAGAAAAATATTCACTCTCATCTGTTTGTTTAAATACCAAATGTGAACAATGCACTAGCCAGTTCACAATTAATGTACAATCAGGAAAACTGTTAAAGCACTGTGACTCAATGAAAGCAAAACCCCTTATAAGCCTGGAAACCATCACTTCACTATCCCAAACGTGAGTATTCATTAACACACAGTGCCTGAGAAACTCATCACGATCAAAATCCAAGTTCTATAACATCATATCCAGAAACTCCAGCTGAAAGCAACCTCTTGATTACTTGCTTCAGGCTTGAAGGTTACTCCTAGTTCAACCAGTACCCTGATTATCAGCTTGTCCCCCTCCTCTCTGTTCTAACATAGGCCTGACCGCCTCCTCCAAGCCCATCTCCTTCTCACCCACACTGATTCCTGCCCAGCTTTTTCGTCTGTGGTGTTACACAAGTACTTTAATTTTCAGAACTCAATTATCACACCCAAAAAGGTCTAATCTATACTAACTTGAAAAATGCTACATTGAATAAACATTTATCAGATTGTATGTCACAAATTTACTTTGTCTTTCCGTGCTAAGATCGAAGAGTTTCCAAGCAGCTTTCAAGTGCTTTATCTACAGGTACCTATTCCTGTTTTTAAAAACATATTCTGAGCAAGCTTCAGAAACCTGGGTTCTTCAATCACAATCCATTTTATTTCAAGCATCCTACCAGCACCTTGTTTCATCCTGCTACTAATCTTATTAGAGGTAGAAAAAAACCCTCACAATCTTACAAGCATCGGAGAGAATTAAACTACCTACAGACCTCACATAAACAAGTTACTATGATGCACTGCTTCACATTTGGTCAGGTAAGCATCAAACAGACTGCTAGAAACCACTCCCCAACAACTGCTGTAAAAAAATTGGTGAGGTTTGTCAGCTCTGTCAGGAAGAACCTTAAATAATAGGTGCTTTTTTCAGGTGGAAAATGGGTGGATTTTTCAACCAAAAGCTTTCCTGCAGTGCTAGGAGACTGTTCTGCAGAACCAGGATGCTCGAGTAGCCAATATCATTACAGATGTATCATGTACACCTGGGAAAAGCCTTAACTTTGTGCCTGAAGACATTTGCTGTTTGGTAACTATACTAAGTATAGTTACCAAACTATACCTATACTAGGTATAGTTACTAGGTAACTATATTTATGTTGCATCAGTTCTTTTTTTCCCCCCGTTTCTCAAATCCATAGGGACATGTCTGATGACCAGCACAAAAAGTGTTGTAAGTTGCCTGGACACATGAGGCCCTACTTCAGTGCCAGCACAAACTAAGTGCAGGCAGAAGTCCCCAAGAAGCAGGACATCATCCCACACACAGTTAGCAGTTCCCAAGCTGGAACTTGCCTGCACCCGTGCAGCACATGCTTCAAGAGGCTTGGACTGTGGTGCACTTGATTAAATAGGGACAGCACTAGCCTTTGAGAAATGCCTTGTAAGTTTATATAGAGCATTTGTACAGCACCACGGATGAAAACCTATGACAAAGACTTAAGGAGATCTCAGCAGGCTTCACTCCCTAACACATTGGTTTCACTTTGGAGTGACAAAAAGCTATGAGAGTAGCTCTTGGGCTAATGTTTAAGCAGTGGGAGAAAAAAAGAACATGGGAGATCATTATGTACACACCAGTTAGATGGTTCAATTTAGCAATTAGATTGTATGAGAAGCAGCTCATATATATGCTTATACATGAGCTACTCCATCTCTGGTGGCTGGGGTAGACAGCAACTTCCCTAATGACATTAGGCAATTCACCTCCCTGCATCTCAGTTCTCTTGCAATGTAAGATAAGGGTGCTCTGCACTGTTACTATTGTCATACTACCCCTCAGTTCTTTAAAATAATCTTGGATATCTAGCAAGGGGAAGTGAATTCAAGAGCATGAGAGCAAAGGGAAAGAAACTCCTTTCTCCAATCGTTCAAGGTAGTCAGTAGTAAAGGGGTTAGGGCAAAGTATACTGCTTAGGGTGGTACAAGCATAAGGACAACACAGGACAAAACAAAGAACTTGGAGAACAAACTCAAAAATATCAAATTGCACTACACTGCCCAAGTACAAAATATGTTATAGAAAATATGACACCAGTAAATAGAGGTAGGAAGGGATCTGCAGAGAAAACAAATACCTAAACTACTTCCTGAAATCAGAATGTATGCAGGGATTCTGCAAAAGAGTAACTCAACTAGTGGAAAAATAAACAGAGTATGTGCCAGAAGTCTTGCGACAAAGCTTGGAGTTTTGCGCCACACTTAGTGTGGTAAGTGAGGGAGCAATTGAAGCAGGAAAACAAAGAGATCAAAGGATCCCCAGGTATGACACACTGAAATGACAAAATTCATTTATCAGGAAGAGGTTAAACGACTCCATTGTATCAAGCAGATGAAAGAGTTAAAGATAACAGATAACTGGATGAAGGAGAATGGATCTAGGGAGAGTTTTCACAAGTTAGATGGGGCACATCAAGATAGTTTGTTGCAGAGGCTTCAAAGTAGTTAAAGGAAAGACTAGAAACATACCGGCCAGAGAAAGTTTGACAGTGATTCAGTTATTTTGCTTAAAAGTTTTTACTGACTTGCTAAACCCTTACACAGTTCTCTTAGTGCTACCTAATATGCTTAGGCACTAACTGATGACTTGCTGTGATGACATAATCTGATGGCTTGCTGTGATAAAATTATGTTCTGCAGTATTACAGCACTGTTCTAGTATCTTCCCATACTCTGACAGTACGGAAGCGTTACAGCCAACACACACGTTGTATTGGTGCAACCCCATCTTCAAACTGGAGTCTTTGGAGGAAAATGGGCCTCCTATGAAGGGTGATGCAGGTAGCCAAAGCAAGACAGAAGCACTGAATTTGAGCACTTACAACAAATCGTAAAAAATTCTTCCGTTTGCACCTCTTTTTGACACTATCTTTTCTTTATAATAGATCAGGAAGTTGCTTACCAATGTGATACCCACCAAAATAAACAAACACACACAAAACCCGAGAAACATGAAAACATAGAACCCGAAGAAAAATTTGCAAAACAAATCTAAATGCTAGGTACAGGAGAACACAAACCATTTACATTATAGCCCAAAGTTTTTGATTATAAAAAAATCTTACCTCATCACAATCTCCTTCAACCATAGCATAAATAGCTTTCTTAACCAAGTTTGTACCTGAAATTTAGATTTGAATATGTGTCAACAAAGTTGCAATGCAAAAGATGTTTGGTCATAGAAAACTAATACACAAGCTACCTATATGATAACACCTGGGGGAGGAGATAAAGATTAAAAGAACCTGCAGTCAAGTTGCAGTCTCACATTTGAGCATTAAAATAACCAGTAAAAATATCCAGAGACTCTAGCCTGAATGCAAGATTCTTCTAACATAAGACTATTAAAAACAGGCTTCTATGTTTAATGTACTGTTATATATAGCCTTCCAAGATGTGATTCATTCCTTTTCGCTGCATTTAAAGTCAAAATCTGTTGGCATGTACTTGAAGGACATTCATCTTCCAAGGGAATTTCCTCTTACTAAAACAAATGCTTCTATCAGTAACAGAACTTATGAAACCACTTTTCTTGTGGCTCCCTCCCATTTGGTTCTGCTGATGTTTAATAGTATGGTTGAAGCCCATCCCTTCCCCTCAGTCTTGCATTAATTTAATTCTTTAGCATTATTTTTCATCCATTTCACAACAGATCTACAAACGTAATATCCCTACCTGTCTGTAGAATTGGGGTGAAATTGAAAGTTGATTTCAAAGTTATTAGTGGAAAAAACTGCTGTTCAGTGAAATTGCATAAATCTCACTTCCATTAGAAGGCTAAGGAAAAGGAAAAAAAAACCCCAAGGAATCTAGAGATTGTTTTAAAGAATTCTCAAAATTTTAAATCATTTAAGATTTTATTTGAACATATGACAAAATCACACTGTATATAAAACAAATCTTCAGATCAACATCATACTTTAAAGAGTGAGGTAGTGAGAGCAGGGGAAAAAAAGTCAACATTTATAATGTTAAAGTAAGCAAAATCTTAAATATAGATTCTATTTATACAATTCTAAAATGATGAATTGACTAAGGAGAGGGGAAAACCTCACAGAGGTCTGCACAAGAACAGCATTTGTTCTTATTTACTCATGAACCCAAGTGCCTGCTTTTGAATTATGGCAGGCTCCTTTATGACTCAGCTAAAGGGAAAAGAGAGGGCCATTTCTCTTTACGTTCTTCCCTCTGCTCCACTAGTGAAATCTCAAATGGCTTCCGAATTCTACTAGAGAAAAAATATTCCCACATGCTTGACTAGTCAGGCTGTTATTTAGTGCTACTAGTGGGTTTATTTGCAGGAGAACACACATTGGTAGCATTCTGTAGCACAGTCCCTTATGTAGCCCCTTACATTTCCACTGCAAGTCATTTTGTTTTTAGTCATGGAGCTTTTCAGCATTAGGGTGGTAAAGCACATTTCTGGCCTTTTAAAGTGACATTTACATTTTAAGTTTAAAAAAAATATACATGTATATACACACACACACACACACATATATTTATAAGAAAAAATATTTCTGCTAGAAAATGAAGGAAATATCACAATACCAAATCAAAGAATTAAAGTTTTGTAGGAATGGACCTTTAATGAAGCCAAAGATAACTGGGGTTGGAAGGAAAAAAGTCTCCATCAGGCAAAAGTGATTAACAAGGGAGGGCAAGTCACCTGTGATGAATGGCTTGCTTTGAGTAAGAGATCTCAGTTCTGGTCATTCAAGAACACACAACTATTTCTTGCAAGTTTTATTAAAAGCAATGAGCTATACATATCTTCCTCATGCACTATATATGTGTAACTGACAGGGAAAATTCAAAGGATAATTCAACTGAAAATAAATGTCCTGAGCACCTCATGGAAATCAAATGATGGAGGTACATATAAAAATACAAAATAACTCCTATAATTATTTGGTATTGATAATTTGCAGATATAAGTGACTACTAATTGCCTTTCTTTACATCTTTATCATACCCAAGATTATAAAACTGATGGGGCACAGATATTGCAGGTTAAATAAAACAAAATGAAAAGAAAAAAGCAAAAACCCCACCAGGCTGGGGAGCATGCATCAGAGATGAAGGGATGACAGGGAGTGACAACACACAAACCATCACATTTAGTGGTCCATTTTTGCTTAAATCTTTGTGACAGTTACCCCAGCAAACTATAGGATATCTAAGTTAAAAAAAAAAAAAAAAAAAAAAAAAAGGCACTATTCTTACCAATTCCTTTTCTTCTGTATTTGGAATCCACTGCTAACATGGCTATATAACCTCTGCGGAACATCTTTTTGTGCATATCCAGCTTGCAGACGATGGCACCTACACACTCCTCACCTACCATGGCCTTAAAGACAAACACATGCATGCATTCTCAGTTTTTGGTTTACAATGCCATGCTGAAAAAAACAGACCAATGCATTTTAAACGAAACATCCACACAAACCTGACTGCAAAAACCTATTAAAAAAGGCTTCATAAGTTATAAATGTCTCCAAAATACAAATAAGAAAGTTCTTACTTCTGTATTGTTTTCAAATAAAGTTACAATCTGTTGACAAATAGCAAGTTGTCCTTTACACAATCACAGTATTACTCCTTGAAATTTAAAGGCAGGAACATGTGCTTGGGAATGGGGGAGGAGGAGGACAGGTTAAGGCATAAATCATATTCTTTCACATAGGCTGCCAAAAAGTCCATTTCTGTTTTATAATGATCTCAGTTTTCATGTCTGCAGCAGATAACATGCTTAATTTGGCCTGGTGTTATTGTCAAGCCCATAACAGGTCAAAGTAAAATGCCTTTAGTCTTTAGAAACTGTCACTCTTAGCCAGGCACATATCCCAGGCACAAACAAACAACAAAAAAGCAAGTAGCTTCACACATTTCAGCTGTTCAGAGATTTCAGCTAACAGTCATATAATTTATAGTTATCCCAATGCAATTAAAACAAGCAGAACAATACAAAAACCCACCCCAGTCACTTATCAAGTTATTTGCATAATGTCTGTGTTCACCCAAAATTCTACCACAAAACACACTGGGGAAAGAGGGGAAGAATAATCAAATCATATGTTAAGTGAAGGATTAGACAACAAGAAAGATTAATGGCATTATAACCTGCAGCAGTAAAAGTGAATAAGGCTGCAAAACAGTGGTTTAGTGTCCAAGGGGAGTATGAACCACTATTCATCCAGGGAAAGACTAAAATTAAGAAAAGCAGCTCACAGTGGTGCCTGTGGGGGTATAAACAGATCCACACAACTCCGAACGAGACCTGTATTCGCAGGGGGAACCAGCTCACACACAGCTCCTAAACTGGAACTGGAGCATATGACTGGCACAAGCATGTGCTGGCACAAGCTCTTCTGGATAATCCAAATTCACAGTCGCAAGATATCAAACCAAGAAGGACTTGCCAAAGCCAACGTTAGCAGACCTCACTGAGACCCACCTCTGCACCATTCCCAGGGCTTGCTTCCCCCAAATCTACAGTCCATACAACAGCTTGTATATGACTGTGTGCAGTTTGTAGGATAAGATAGTCCACAGTTACTCTGTGGGCAGAAGATTCATTTATACATTTATGTTGCAGGCACAGACTGAGAATTTTTTTTCTTTTTGTCTCAAGATGAATAATCAAATAACACCTCCTCCCAAACGGTGGTTATTAACTGGGTTAGTTATCACCCAGGAGCCCCAGCTGAAAGTGAAATGAAGCAGCCCAAAAGGAATGAGCTGTAGTTTCAAAACTCTGTGATATAGCGTGAGCCCAAAATAATTTCTAAGCTCATCACGTATAATTGCTAAGTCATTATTTGTTGGGATAATAAACCTTTCTCACAGCACCCAAGAACTCTGAACAATCTAAACATGCGGTTTCCAAAAAAGTAAAAGCAAAGCATGATCTAAGTGGACTAAAATACACAGCCTCTAAGTACTTTTTTGTTTGTCCTAAAACACACGGGTTTTCTTTCAAAGGGAAAAAGACAACTGTAGTTTTACTAAAACTGCATATGCAAAGTGTCAGCTCAAGGCAAATTTTGTATCTCAGCACAGACACGAGAAAAACAGGGAGTTAAATAAAGAGTATCATCAGCCAGACTGTTCATAACACTGCTATAATTATGCAGAGTACCTAGATGTAATCTTACACTTCGCTTAAAAAAGGAACGCACCACAAACTAACATGTTATAGTTATGCTTTGCCCTGAAGTGAACACGTGCAAATTGTTGATCATAACAGTCATGTAGAGAAGCCTTAGATATATTTTCATACACTTTGCGTGTGGGGAAACACTCATTAAAACTCTGTCAACCAAGATCTATAAGACAACAATTTTCACGAAACACGTATTTAAACACTAAAGGAGCAACGAAGTATTTTTGTTTCAGTGACTGTAGTAGTAAATACTTAAGGTTTTTGTCACTGTTGCAGATAGTTACATAAAGTATCACTTTGTTATCAGTTTCCTGAACATTTGGGAAACTATTTTTCTGTCTTCAGGCAGGTAGATCTCCCTGTTAAGATATGGATGTTCCACTTACACAGGGAATGCAGCATCTGTCCCTTAATTTGAGCTCTTCTTTTCCCTTGCCTTTCCCCTTTCTCTCCAACTTCATCTAAAGCTGAAAATGAACCTAAAATGCAATGTAAAACTGAATAATTTAATTCCTTGGGGAAGGTTGAACAGCCTCAATAAAAAGACACCGGAGTAGGAAATGAGAGGAGGAGAAAGAAAAAGTAGTTTCCACATAGTATCATTTATGGGGGAGATGATTATGGGCCAAATTCTCTCTTCAAGTACATGACAATACTTTTAAAAAAGTTTCCACAGACAGACTTTGGCTCAAGTAACTGAGCATTACATATCATAAGCATGATAGAGTATTGCGAGATTTACTTTAAGCCTGAGCCTTTTGCAGAATTAATATACTTGAGTTAAAATTCAGTATTTACACTACTTGGTTCTTATGCATAAGTTTAAATGTTTAAAATAGACTAGAGTATCTTCATATTGCAACCGTGGATTACTAAGGAGTCAGCACAAAAACTTCTATGTACCAGAAAGAACATTAGCCTTCAAAAAAGCTAAAACAATTGGCATTCATTTTATTAGCAAAAGATGGTATTAAAATTGGCAGCCACAGACTAGCTATGCATTTCACACTCCTGTCACATTTGTTCTCATTTAAAGATTAAAACAACCAACTAGCCCCCACAGGAGAAATATTTTGCGAATCAAATGCAGCAGGATCTGCAGTCCTGCAACACAGCTCCACTTACACGAGCACCAAAATCCATCCTGAAGCATCACAGAAATGCTTGTGGACCTGAAGGAATCCTTTGGTTTATTGATCACGTTACCAAATGCCATTAGAGGAGACATTTAAGCTACAGCCATTAAGCTGAAGTCTGATGGTTAGGTCAGATCTGTGCAACAGCAGGGAAATCACTAAGTCACTGCCTCTGCTTCCAGTCCACGGAACTGGACACTGTTTAACAACTGCTAAAGCAGTTATTCTGACAATGCCCTTGCACAGGAAGGAATTATTACTCAGGTGCTAAAATGAGTAGTTTTCACAAACAGTGAGAAGTAGCACAGCAATCTCCTCTCTGAAACTGTGATTATTCTGAAGAGGAAGCTGGAATACACTGAGGAATAGCAGCAGGCTGCAAACTGGGAATGGGAGTTACAGAATTTATCCCTCGCTCTGCTATAGATAAGACAATATCCTAGCAGTTTCCTGACTTCTCTGGCTCTTATTGTATGCACTGAGTTCTTTACAACAGAAAAACAGAGGGGTCTTTAAGGTTTAATTTCTACATGAAGGATGCTGTCTTGAATAAAATCCAATTAAAAAAAGAAAAAAAAAAAGAGAGAGAAGAGAAAGAGGCAAGTACTGGTAGAAAACAAGATCTTAACTGCAGTCATTTAGAAATTACAATGCATCTAAGACCACTTACATGAAATTAATGGGTTATTTTTAAACTTGTCAAAGTTTAAATTATAATAGCTACTATTGCTGGTGGCAAAGTTAAGAACCCAATAAAAGCACAGATTTTCCAGATTTTTCTTAAAAGAGAGCTGAGCTGTGCAGTATGGTGAATTATGAGAGAGGCTGCAATACACATCCAGAACTTCGCTTTTATTACATCCTGTCCTACCCAGACTTCAGAACAGAGCGAGGTCTCCCAAGCTCATCTCTTCCAGGCTAATGCATTGCAAAAATAATTTTCCAAATATTTAATATAAAATCCTAAAAGTTCTAGAAGGAAGTGGCTTTAACTTTAACAGTGTAAGGAGTAGAAGGTGCAAAAATACTTTGAAGGAATCTACAGTTGGGAATACACGTTTACAATCAATATGTGGACAAAGCCATTGTGCTGTTTAAATGTTTCACATGAAACATAGCTTTGCTCCGTCATTTTTTTTGAGTGAGAAGTGGTTGTAATGCCTCATTTGAAGACAAACTGGATTGTCAGAGTTCTGGGAAACAAATAAAAAGCAAGAGTCTACACAGCATCTACACCTAGCACATAGTCTTCTTCCAAAGACAGATGAAATCCAAGTTAAAGCAGACAGTTGGAGTTTATGAAGCAACAGTTTATTACCTTGCAGCAGTCCAGTTAACAAAGCTGCAGTAACAGAACTAATCATCAAATACTGTCAACTTACTACTCAAAAATCAGTAAGACAGTTTTGCAAATGAATTTGATGTTAGAACAAACATCTTTTTTAAGATTCTTAGTATCTGTAGCTCCTTTTAAATCAGAATATGAATTCCACTTTCCTCCCACAGGAATCAGCCTGACAGAAGAAAACTAAGCTACTGGCTGGAGTTGGTCCTATGCCACCTTCTCAACTCTGCATTAGCACCTCTTTGTTTGCAGCTGCATTGACTCTGATCCCACTCTAGTATAGTTGCTCCCACTCAGGGAGCTACACCAACAGAAAGCTGACCCTAAAACATCCACACACAGCCCCTAAAACATCCACACACATGCATCTGTATGTATATTTGTGTATGTATGTACAGGCACATGTAGGTGTGTCCATGACCATTACTTTACTTTGTTGGGGGTGGGACAGCTAGCTCAGCTCCCAAATCAGATAATCATGAATGGTTTACACAAGGGAGGAAGAAGAAACTGCCTGGAAAGCAAGAGCAAGAACCCCTTTCGATTGCACAAAATTGCATTAGAGTGACCCTAGACTTTGGGAAGGCCAAACTCAGAAGTTTCAAATCTGCTAGATCATCATCCACAGCAATAGTGTCAATACTGCCCCCAGAAAGAGTTCTGCATTGTCAGGTATCCAAAGGAAAACTGATGTTTGAGATCTCAAACTGGGGTTTGAGATGGTTTGCTGAATACATCAGCATGGGACAACTGCTGACCATTTAAGGAAAACATACATCCTGTCTCCAAATTTAGATGAAGTTAGTGCTCTGTCCTCACTCTGGTGGGAATGTGAAATGAGAACATGCCCATGACTATGTTATGAAGACAGCATGGAAAGACATCAGTTAAAACTCACCACTTCTGTGTCTTAACAGAATGAATAGGGCCCCTACAGATATTTTTTCCAAATACAGTGAAATTGTAGTCTCACCTCCTTCCTGAAATCAATGACAACCAAAACGAAAGCTCAAACCAGAAGAGTGTGAGGCCATGAGGCATTAAAGGCAAATGATTTATGGAATCAGGCACTATGTTTCTTCTCACTGTCATGACACTGTTCTTGCTAATTGGAATATACAGTTCTTGAGTGAAGGTAAATATTTTAAGATACTTAGTAGAGAGAAGCAGTCCAGAAAGCCATTAACTGCAGGAACAAATGAATTGTCATAGAAGAGAAAGTCTTCAAGAGAACTTCTAAAAGTAAACCTCAAAAGTGCTAAAAATCAATCACAAAACCCATCAATTTTGACTCAACATAGTGCAAGAGTTTCAGATTATTACATATATAAAATGATTTGATAATTCCTTTAGACATTTGTCCTTCTCTACAGCTTCATGTGCTTCATATTGCTCTATACTTAAGTAAAAATGGTAAATCTGAGTAGCCTTGCATAGTTGAAGCAAAGTTTTGTTGATTCAAGGTTATTAAATAAAAATGAATCCGTCACTAGAAAATAAGCTTAAGAGATGTTTTCCTTTAGTGAAAACATGCTCTGTGAATGTACTTGTTTTTAGAACAGACTAGAAATCAAATATTTAATGCTCTGTGAAACGATTTGCCACTGCCCTTTTCATAACAAAGTTCTCAAGTTACTCTGACAAATTTTTTTTATATATATACAGTGTTGTGATGTAGCAGCCAGTACTTCCTTGGCATTACCAACAATACACTTGATGCTGAAACTAGGGACATTTGTAGCTCACAGGTATTTATTCAGTACAAAATTAATAACACATAGCTAGGGTAGGCTTAATACCTGAAAAAAAAAAATTGCTCTGATCAGCCTGCTTATAATTAATAGCATAAAAGTAAATGAAGTCACATGTTTTTTTCACAAAATTTGACAATTTTGCTTTGTTTCTGAAGGTAATGTTTTGCTCAACTTCTTATAATCTTACTGAATTCCCTCTTCAGGGCTTTGAGAGGCACAGTTCTGAAAATCCTCCTATAAATCATATAAATCCTGCTATAAATTATATCAGACTCTAAAATGAGAACAGTCAGGAAGTTTAAGGCCAGATGGATTCCATTAGCCTGACCTCTTATACTCATATGCCAGTAAAATTTTGCAGAGATACTCCTGAATTGAAGGGTAGGTATCTTGAATCTACCTAATATATATATATATATATCTCCTTGAGAAGAACGTCCAGCCTTGATTAAAGCATTAAGAAACAAAAATGTATCATTTATGTTAACAAAAAATGTACTATATATCCCCATAAATCTTCAGTTCTGAAGAAAATCAAGCACAACTAAGGTCCTACTATGCACCTACACCCCTCAGGCCAAATCACACTCAGTTTCACATACCTGTGGATGGATGAGCATCCTAACAGCAGGCTTCTCAACTGAGATGCAAGTTCTAAAACTGCCCAGGAGTTGTTCTTCCATAAGAAGTACTAAGCATTGATACAGTTTTTAGGCAGTCTTTCTAAATCTTTTCAATACCACAGTATGAAGAAAGAGAAACTAAATACATTGTTAGTACTGCAAGAAAGTTTAAAGAGCGTGAAAACTTCTGCAAGGCCACATATACCATCACAACTGCACAAAGCAACAGTAAGACAGCAAACCTGTAAGTCTTCAAAACCTTCTCTCCATATGTCACTTAACATTTATAGGCTAGTCGTGTTGAGCTCTGTTCCAAAACCATTGTGCAAGAATTACTAAGTGCTCACAAGACACTAATGGGCTAAGTACCTTTTTCTTTTTTAAATGCAAGCCTAAGAACTGAGGCAGAACAATAAAAGCGAGCTGCCAGAGGTCACAAAAGTCACTGTCAAAACCAAGATTACAATTCCCGAGTTCCTCAACATCAGCCTTGTGTTCAAACCCTTTTACCACTGCTCAAAACATCTACTCAAGAATGTAGGAACTTTAGGCCTGGGATCTACACAGGCACACGTGGTGAGGGCGAGTCATAAGTGAAAAGTACTTCCAGAAAAGCTCATCCTTCCCCCTTATCCATATAAAAAAATATAATTATTTCCAGAAATGTCACCTTTTTAATCCTCCCCTCCCCAGCCCCAAACCACTCCCAACCGCTGCCACCCCAGGCACTTACCAAAAAGCAAAGTTGTGGCCAGTTATGGATAAAATACCTATATGTATAAATGGAGTAGGGTTCAGACAGATCTTTGGTGATCAGTCTCATGATATCGGGCATCTGCAGCTCAGACTCATATCGCACGTATCGTATCGTTAGGTCCTCCTCGGGCTGAGAGTCCGTTCCCGAGCCTTTCAAACTGCAGGCTGCTGCGAGGGACTCGGAGAGTTGCTGCAGGGGCTCCTCCTCCTGCCCTCCTTCATCCCCCTCCTCCTGCTCTTCCTCCTCCAAGCCAGTCCCTCCTGCCAGTCCATTGCGGGCTGCACTTTTAGCAGCAGTCGTAGCCGTGGCAGCAACCTGGCTCCTGTCCCCTGTCGCTGCTGCTGGGGGAGAAGGAGGAGGAGGAGGAGGGGAGGGCGCAGTCCTCGGCTGCGGAGGGAGGTGGTTGCTGAGCGGGGCCGAGCAGGGCGCCGCGGCCGCGGGGGGTGACGGCTGCTGTCCGGAGCCCGTTGTTTTGCCGGCTCGCTTGTTCTCGGGCCCCTCGGCGCCCGCCGCGGCCTCGGCGCTGAGGATCTTGCCCTTGAGCGAGGCGCGCAGGTGCCGCAGCTCGGGGCTGATGAGGCCGTTGAGCTGGTGGTTGTGGTGCGGGGGGTGGCGGTGGTGGCGGTGCGGGCGGCGCGGCGGCTGCTCCTGCGGCCCCCCCTTGCTGCCGTCGCCTCCTCCGCGCTGCTGCTGCTGCTCCCGGCCGCCCGCCGCTTCCTCCTCCTCCTCCTCTTCCTCCTCCTCCTCTTCGGCCTCCTCGTCCTGGGCGCCGGTGCAGGCGGCGGCGGCGGCGGTGGACGAAGAGGAGGAGGAGGAGGAGGAGGAAGCTGCGGCCCCCCCTCCTCCTCCTCCGAGGAAGGGGGAGAGCGCGTCCCCCTGCGGGGACAGCACGCTGCTAGGCCCCGGCGGTACCTCGGCCATGTCCTACGGGGAGAAGAAGCGACACAAAAACCCGCCGCGGGTGGGGGGAGGGCGGGGGGGGCGGCCCGTCAGACGCGGCGGGGCGGGCGCCTCCTCACGGGC
>VWPW01016632.1:43714-83024 GCA_013389825.1 Crypturellus undulatus
AAATTTAAAGAAATCCGCACTGAAATAATCATAGAAGCGTTAAGGTTGGAAGGGACCTCTAGAGATCATCCATCCAAGCCTCTGCACATGCAGGATCGCCCTGAGCACGTGGCACAGGGCTGCATCCAAGCGGGTCTTGAAGATCTCCAGAGAAGGAGACTCCACAACCTCTCTGGGCAGCCTGTTCCAGGGCTCTGTCACCCTCACCGTCAGGAAATTTTTCCTTAAGTTCCCGTGGAACTTTTGGTGCTTCAGTTTGTGGCCGTTTCCTCTCGTCCTGTCGCTGTCCACCACCGAAAAGAGGCCAGTCCCATCCTCTTCACTGCCTCCCTTGAGGTACTTACATACCCTGATTAGCTCCTCTCTCAGCCTTCTCTTCTCCAGGCTGAATATTTGTTTTTATTTTTTTCTCCTGTTGCTTTGCCCTCTCAAGCCACCAATCTCCCCACTTTCCATAACTGATTAATTTTCCACTTTAGCAACACGCTGCTCACTCCAAAAAATAAATCCCCACGGTGCTTACACCCAGGTGGTTTTATTAACGATCACGTGCGCCTCAAAATGCAGCAAAACGGCGCTGCTCCCCTCGGCCGAGGAAGCTCCGTGGCCTCCAAACCCCTTTTCTGCTCGTTCTCAAGGCAGCGGCAGCTTGGGGAAGATCTGGTGACTTCTCTACATGTCCCGACAAGGTTCTGTAATGAGGAGGAAAATGAGCCTTGGAGTTGCGGGCTTCCGTTTGCGAATTGCTGAGTTCTGGGGTAAAGCGGGAGAAGAGGCGAAGCCCTGGGTGAACGCGAGGGAGTTAAAGGGGTTTTCAGGCCCCGGCAGGGCAGCGGGGTTCACTGCGCTCAGTTCAAACAGAAAGAGCAAACAAGTGTCACGTAGTGATGCCCAAACTCAAATAAATGTCACGTAGTGATGCCCGATCTCTTGTGTGCAATACTGGAAACATTCTCAAAATCGGCTCGCGTTTGCCATGTTGCAGCGTCCGAGCCTGCGCGTTAGGGTGATGTCCCTGCTAGGAAGACAACCCTAAACTGTCATATAGGGTGAAAACCATATGGCTGTTTTCATGAAAACAGACTGTGTTACTGCAATGAGGTCACAGGTACCATGGAAAAAAAAAAATCTCTTGTGTGCAATACTGGAAACATTTTTTTTCTGTTGTGTTTCCAGTGCCTGTTGAACCACGGCCAGGCTCACAAGGTCCTGCTTTGGATGTTGATCTTAGCAGTTCATTGTCCACAGGGAGGTCCCATCTGGCCAAAGGTGGCCACCTCCGAGCCGGTGGCCTGTGATCCCCTTTAACGTCCCTTTGGTGGAGGTGCTTTTATGGTAGGGTGCAGCTCATCCTAAACTGGATTTACAAAGCAGCTCAGACGGATTCTGTCTTGGAGGCGGCGTCATCCCATCAAATCTGGGACCTCAGTGTAACTAGTTCATTGGAAACAACCTGTCACTGCTTGAAGGAAGAAACTTAGTGCCTTTTAAATGGACCTTCTGAACCACATGCGGCACCACGTTGTTTTGTAACTTTAGGTGCATTTTTGATCCTTTTATTTCTCTCACGCTTTTTGAACCCTTGTCAGCTATGAGCCCTCCCGCTACTGCAGATCTCTCCTGCCTCTGAAGTCGGGTGGGACCTGAACACCTTTGTGTGTTCTTTTGTTTTTCTACTTCATTGTTTTTGTGACCTCGGAGGTTCCTATGGCTAATTCATCTGTAAAGAAAGCAGTACCCACTTAGGGAACTGCTCCTATAAAGTTGTGTTGTCTCTGCAAAGGAAGGGAGCTATCAATGACCTTTCTTCTTTTCCTCTTAGGCCTTAAAGGGAAGTATTTGGTCACTGAATCAACCCTGCAGTTGCTCTCAAGGAAACCTTCACGGAAAACAGATGTATGAACACGTCGTGTTTCCTGTCATAATAATGGCAACATCTCAGCTGCACCGAGAATTCGGATGTTGAGCTGTGTGCAGAATATTGAGCTGCGCTTAATCAGGGGAAGCAAAGAGTAGTCAATGTTTAACAAAGAAGGGAGCTGAACTAATAACTCCCCAGCACTGCGCTGGCCACACTAGCTGAGCTGTGATTTCTTCAGAGCCAAGCAATGGACTGCGTGGGCAAAGATGCTGCCGCTCAATTAAAGCTTGACTTCTGTCCCCTGCCCCTCGAATGAACACCAAGGTATAGTAAAGCAGTATAAACATATCTAGAGCTTCTGTACCTGACTGCATTTAGATGGGAAGTGCAACACGTGCTGGCGTAGGTGGAAATAGCAGGTCTGACCGAGCCCCTGAAACAGCAAATAATCACATATATCAAATTATGTAAGGTTGTAATCACCGTGAAAGAGGAATTTGGTAAAAGCAAAATGTATGTGTACGTGCCAAATGTTGTTCAGTTCCCACTGAGCAAACCGTCTGTTTAAATGGAAGGCTTTTGCGTTGCTCAGAAAGGGAATCTTCATGTAAAACAGTCCATTCGGAAAAATTGTGGCTTAGAAAGAGTGTTGTAACAAGAGGAATCACAAGGGGGTAGTGTTGGACAGCACTCTAGCCTCTGAAATTCCCACAACAGTGACCCTGTGCCATAAAACACGCTTATTTTACCGGAAGAACACACAAAAGTAGCTGCATCTCTTCAAACTGCAGTCTCTGGGGATGTGACATTTGTCTCCATGCGAGACAGGGACTTGTAGTGTCACGATGAACACACCAGTGCTGTTGCCATCTTCACCTTTGTAGCTACATTGAAATCAAGCCTGAAATGACAGCGAGAGAGATTTGAGAGATGCAATAAGTAAACAAATAAATAAATAAATGAGTGGAGATCTGTGGAGGATGAGTCAGCCGTGATCATGTTTATTCCACTTCTAGTTGGTGGATTTCTACTACAGGTGAAGCTTCTCTGAGGCCTTGGGAACTAAAGGTGGCCCCTCTTTTCCTTGCCAACTGTCCATGGGAGGAGAAGATCATGGCAGAGCAGGAGAGATGGGGTCTGTAGGCACATTCGACCATGCTGTTTCTAATAAGGAACCCTTGAGCCTTTCAAAAAGAGTTTGTTTCCCCATCTTTCCTTCTCTGCCAAGACTCCTGTGTTGTTAGAGGTCTTCTCCCAGCCTTGTGAGGACACAACAGCCTTCCCCAGTACTGAGAGAAACCACAGAAGGGGCAGAAGGAATCTCCCTGCCTTTATGTGGCTTCAGGGCTTCAAGCGTATTTAGAAACCAAGGGAAAATGTATAAAAGAGTGGGGATGTTTATTTAGAGATGATTTCATAGAGGAGCATTGATTCCACCATGCCAAGCATCCGGCCTGTGAAGCTAATGAGGAACGATTGATTGAAAATGATGCACTTGCTGGCAAATAGCCAGGGACAGCTCTTCTCTTTCCAACCCTTTCTCAGAAAAAGGATGGAAAAGGATGTTGGGAGGGAAGCTGCAACATGATGTACCTGAAAAGTCAGTCTGCCACCATAATGTTAAAGTCAGTAGCTAAGATCTCACCTAGTGTGTGTAGGCTCAACTCCACCGACAACAATCCCTGGCAAGAAGCAAAAGTGCTGTGAGACTTCAGCACGTTTGGCTTTCTCATCCGCCTGGCTGCTCGTTCCGTCATTGCTGGGTGCTCTCGGTATTGCACAAGGAGGTGTTTTAACTTGAGCAAGGCAACGTGTTGATCTTCTTACCTGAGCTACTCACCCACGCGCCCTGACCCATCCCGCTTGGTTGTGTGAAAGGAGCTCGCTGCCAAGGAATCCTGCCATACTTTCTTGCAATAACACCCGTCAACACTTTTAAGCTCAGACCACTTGAGTCAGGTGTGTTTTACGGCTGTCAAACAAAAGAAAATGTATTTATAGCATATTTATAGTATTTTTAAAAGCATGTGATTCTGTATCCCTTCAAGCTTGTTTGCTGAAATCTCCATAGCAGCAGATTTCATATTTACCATTTACCTTATCAATGTACATTTAATAACTCTAAAGCTAGGGAAATTAATTTTTAAAATCTCTGAGCTTCCAGTGGAACCAATTAGAATTTTTTTTTATTACTTCAGCAGGAACAGAGGTAAACCAGCACTAAAACCCTTTGAAAAAAACAAGTAGTAATTTACCTAAAACTATTTAAAGTATAATTTGACATATTTAAAGACATTAGTATGTTAGTCTTTTTAGAAGATCCTCTGCTAGTTGCTTTCTTTCTTTTGACGGTAGACTCTCTACAGTAAGAAGTATTAAGGGGAATAAATACCTATTTAAAACAGTGGCAGATGAAGGAGATAATGAAAACTTATCAAAGAGAAGGAGGAGGGAAGGAGGAGCCAGGAATTATAGACACATTAGCTTATCTTCAATTTCCTGAAAAATACTGGAACAAATAATCAAACAATTTGTAAGCATTTAGGAGAAAACAAGGAGATTAGTGACAGTCAATATGGATTTGTCAAGAACAAATCATGTCAAACCATTCTCATTTCCTTCCATGGCAAGGTAGCAGGCTCCGAGACGGAGGAGAAACAGCATAAATCCTAAGTCTTGACACTAGTAAGACTTTTGTCAGGATATTCTCATGAGTAGGCCAAGGGAACCTTTCATATATACCATACAGTATATATGAAATTACAAAAAGGGGACTGTAGAGCATTTCAGAGAATAATTCTCTGTGACTCCCTCTTAAAGAATAAAACATTGTGTGAGAACCTGTGCATTCAACATTTTTGGAGGGTGAGAAGGGATACTTGTTGCTTTTTGAGACAAAGCCATGCAAGGATGGACTGCAAAGACATCAGAGGACAGAATTCCAAAGGATCCTGAAGAATTGAAAATATGGTCAGAAAAGGGGAGGACATTATTTGATAAGGGCAAGTGCAAGGTGGTTTGCTTAGAAATAAACGAACAATTACCCGGAGAAAGGCTGGAGATCAAGAGTGTGATCTGGAGTTCTGTGGAAAAAAAAAAAAGTGCAAAAACAGGGCCCTTCTCCACTTACTGAAAGCTTTTAACACCAAAAAAATGCATAGTGGGTCCTGCCTTGTTACAGGAATAGATTAGAGAAGATTCTTCAGGTATCTTCCTATCTTGGTCTTATGCAGATTGCAGCAATGAAATAGTCTTCCATTGTCAAAAAGTGGATTTTGCATCACAAGCAGGAAGCTCACACCACATCACTCACCTCATTAATTCTGCTGGCAGGAGACTGAGAATAGAACTAGGAATGTATTTAATAATTTATTAATTTAAATATATGAATAATTACATTAAAGGGTACATTACATTGACTATTAAACAAGTGTTTATGTGTAAAGAGGCCTATGAAACTTCAATTCTTCTATATGACACTGCAATGTCAAATATCCCCTTTAACATGACTCCCCTATGGAGCAGAGAGGCAGAGTATGTGGCCTGGAAAGCAAAACGCCATGTGCTCCACACCACGATGCCTCATCCTGATCTTGTCACTCTCCCTCTCTCTTAGTCACGGTGCAGATATTTAAGATAACTAGAAACAGAAACTCCAAAATGCTTCAGGGAATTAGGCAACTTAAACCATCATTAAAATTTATTGCTGTGCGTGCATAAACCCATTTTTATTCACTTAAGACCAATATATCCAGTACTTGAATGTGACTTGGGACTATTCATGACCTTAAGCTTAGATGTGGGTTTAAGTGTATTGCAGACTGGGCTCTCATAACTTTGCCTTAACTTTTCTTCCATTCACACTGAATCAGATCCTGATGCTACTGAACAATAACTCAACTCTGACTTTCCTAGGGCAAGATTTTAATTCGTGCTGCCTATTCCAAATTGAAGCTTAGTTGATTCATGCAGGGCCAGAGATATGAAGCAGGATTTTGCTTTTAGTGAGGAAATACAAGTTTCAAGATTCTTTTCAGAGGCAGAAAAGTGTTACCTACAGTATCCAGAACAATTCAAGGGATTCTTTTTTTTTAATGCTTTCAAAAATATCCTTCAAATGACCCTGACAGTATATTCTGCACAACCTTGTACTGATATTCAGGAAATCAGGAGTAGCTGGAGGAGAGTAGTTGGAGTAGAAGTTGCTTGGAAATCTCACCTTATGCTTGTTTTGGTGGCCAGCAGAACCAAAGCTCAGATTTAGCTGAACTATCTATCTTCCTTCATTGTATTTTTTCTCCGAACATTTTATTTTCTGCTATTCACGGATGTCATCTGATGACCCTGCACAAAGCCATGACAACTAAGGGCTTGATGTAAAGCCCATACATTGGGAAAAAGCCACTGGCTACTCCAGCCTTTAGAGCAGACAATAGGTCAGTAAATCTACACAGTGTTTAATGGCAAAGCTGTCAACGTGACAATGGACTTGTACAGCACAAACCTGTTTCTCCACTATGTGACTCCATTATGCTCCCTTTAATCTCTTTCCTGCTCTTACTATTCCCTCCTTTAAAAGGGGAAAGTGCCACCTTGCATTCTTCAAGGCGTTTCAGACACATATTCCAAGCTGCCTGAGCCCTGAATGAGCATTGTAGCCAGTGTGAAGCCATGGGTATTTCAGGGCCAGATCCTGAAAATGTGTCTGTGACACATAACAGAACACAGCCCATTTGGGCTAGCACTAATAGTCTGTTTAGCCCTGTGTTTGCACAGGAAACCTCCTCCTACTGCTCTCTCTACAGTTCTCATCATGTTATGTAATTCAACCACAAGATCAAGACGTCAAAAATCAGATCAGAGAGGTATGTACCTAAAAAGCTTCCCGTCTTCAGGAGTAAGATATTTTTGTTAAGCTTTGAGTGATGGGTGGATACAGCCCGGATGATGTCTGGATACAGAATGTTTTTTTTCCTGGCATGCTCCGAGTGTCTAGCACAGTTAGCACAGTGCTGCTCCTAAAATGTCAGACCTGCTAAATAGGCACCAAGATGGAAAAGAGCAGGGCACAAGGCAGTGAAGCTGAACTCCCGTGTTGCAATCCAAAGGGCCAATAGTACATGAAGAAAGGCTAATGTTCCTGTGAAAAGAATGGTTAGATGGCAGCTTTATTCAAGAGGTAAATATTTCCTAAATCACTTTTGTCTTAAAGCTGCTCTGTAATCACATCTGGGAACATATATTTTCATCTAATTTGGTCCACTTATCATTTCTACATTTACAGGTAGTGGCCATTCAGCTCTGTGGATGTGCATTAGCACAACATTACCCCTTTCTATCCTGTAACAGGAAGGCATCATACAGCAGGCAGAAGAGCAAAGGGTGACGTATCCTTAATATAACCTGCCTACAGTGAAGGCCATTGCCAAAGTGAAGGTCCTCTTGCAAACAGCACCTCAGCAAGGTTTACCCTTGGGGATACGCTGAAAAAAAAATCACAAAACCCGAGTTGTTCGACAGGGTTTGCAGGGGAAAACCTCATTAGACCTCACTGCACGCTCTGTGTCAAGGCCAAGTGCCAACGCTCAGATACAACATGAGATATATTTCACCTGTGCCGATAAAACCTGCTCGTGCTGCAAGATGGCAGGTAGTTTGGATGAAACCAACACTCAAGTATTATTTGGCACAGAGAATGCTCAAATTTTATTTAAAGTGAAATCAGGGGTTGTAATTGCCTGGTTTGTATCTGCATCCGGACCGTCCTGTGGCTTCAGTGCTCTGGGGGAGCATTGGAGCCCATGGGGACTGGCCAAAGTCATGGAGAAGTTCCCAAATCCCGTGTCTCCTGCTCACAACCCGTCTGAACTCCCCCCCAGGCACCGTGCTGAAGGATCCTTGATTATTGCCTAATTTGAGCCTGGGGAATCAGCCATAATGAGCAGGTGATTGAATGAATCACGCCTCGCGCGCTCTCCCCCAACACAGCAATTCACCCACATTTGTTCGTTACTCAGACTTGTTTGCCAAATAATTTATGCACATAATTTCTGGCCTGCAATTCATTCATATGCCACCCGGGTGAGCATTTAGCAATTGAAATGAGAAAGTCAAGATGTTTTGTTTGGGCTCGCAAGTTTTTATTTCTTGATTAAACTCAAAATCATGTTGCGGGGATGAATACTTGTGTCAATGAATTAAAAATGTAATTTCTTCATTTATCCTCTAATATATACATACATTCATGAGGTCTTCGGTTGCCAGCAAACATATTGACTACACAGTCTGTGAAAAGGGAACACAAAAGGGCCCGAAATTAAACCGATTGTTTAAAACAATAAAGCATGAAAAACTAACCTGTTATATGGTCTTTTAATTCTGCATGAAAGGAAAAACACCACACTGAAACTGTCCAAAAAGCAGAGTGATAAAATGAGTACTGGATGTTTTCCAGCATCCTCTGAAACATGCAGAATATAAAATGTCAAGCGTCCTGAATTTTAATATTATAAAGAGAAAATAAGCCTCAGAAGAGTAACAAAAAATAGTATAAACACAATGACACTTACCAAAGGAATGGAAAGTGCTAAATGCGACGCCAGTTTTTTTACATTGTTACACCATGGTGTAAATCCATGACTCACTCCATCCTGAGGAGCTCAATTGTTGTCCCTTTTTACAGGAGAGGTTTAGCAAAAAACTACCTAAAGCGGAATTGTGAGTGACAACAGTTCATGGGGGTTCAAGAGGCCACGCAGAAACAGCCACTGAGGGCTGCTAAAATCCCACCAACACCCCTGGCTCAGGAAGCTCCTGAGAGGCAAATGGGGAAGACGGAGATAGCATCAGTGGAAACGCTACTTTATGCTCATCCTGCTCTTACATCCTTCCTAGGCGTTGGCTGTGGCCGCTGCTGGAGACATAAACCCAAGCGTTGCTCGACTCGGTCTGATTCAGTGTGGTTTTTCTTATGTTAAGTGTTGTAAGGGATACCCTGAAAACCACAGAGCAGCAGGTCCTGTTCCCATTAGCAGGCAATTTAGCAAGATGTGTAATCTAATTTATATAACAAGCTACTTGGAAATATCCGAGATTGAGGAAGGGCTGCTATTACAGAAAGCTTTTAGCAGATTTCTCACAATAAATTCTGTACGAGACGATGTTGTCATGGGGTAAGGGGAAACTCCTTGCCCAAATTCTAACTGTTTTAAAGAGAGAAAACAAAATATGTATATTAAAAACAGAGGTTTTCACCGTGGACAGTTTATCAGCAGGATCTCCCTGAATATCCAGTCATGCTGTTCAAAATATTTGGAAATTTTCAGGAAAAGAGATAGCTGCAAGGGCCCACTGTTTTCTCATAGCACAGAGCTGTTCAGGATAGTCAAACCTCAAGGTCTTTGTGAAGGTGTCTGATCCAACAAATCCCAATGGTTGTATGATAGAAGCGTAAGATAAAATTCCAGGGAAATTCTGTGTTGATTAGTCCAAAAGATAAAATCAGGGAAAAGTAATTATCCACAAACAAGTCATGCTTGACTTTGAGTTGGTTATTACCCTCTCAGGAATGAAATCTTGGAGGTGGCAGAGATAGGCCTATGAAAATAGGAATTCAATGCCCATCAGAACTCAATAAGAGAAATAAAATGTTTGCCAGAGTCAGAGAAGGTGAAAATCTGTGTCCAAGTTTTTTTAAAAAACATCAAACTAATAGGCATTTAGCACTCACACAGTTCATTAGTTCACATTTCTATTCCAGTTGTTATTGTTATATTGCAGTGTTATGAGCACCTGGGTTATTTTACTGGCCACAATATATGAATCTTATACAAGGGTGATGAGAGAAAGAAAAGGTCTTCCAAATCTGTTCCTTGCTGGGAGAAGCAGATCTGAGCCAGGAAGCCTGGTCAGAATTTGTCCCCCAAGTTTGCTGAGTGTCTAAGTATGGGGAGAAAACATTTATGTTCATGCATAGAAAGAACCAGTAGCCTCCTCCCACAAAGGACCCAACACTGCAACAAAAGTTGTTTTAAATTTGGCTATTTCATAAGTCAAGAGGGTGGAGGGATTCTGGACATCTATCCAGAGGAAACTGTCCCCTCAAATTTCCAGTGCAGGGACAGGGTCTCAGGAATTGGCCACATCTCGGTCACCTCCACGTCCTCCACAGTGACATGGAGTGGACCTTGTCCACCTTGGAAGACAAAGACTCCTAAATCCACCTTTGCTCCAGTGTCAGGGGGATGTGACAGCCGTTTGGGATCCATCTAGAACCAGGCTGGTAGCCATGGACAAGGAACTGGTGGGATCAAGGCAGAAACTTTAATTTTGTGAGTGCAAAGATGGAAGCAGAATGATTTCTCCCTCAGCAGCTCACAGTGCAGAGACCAGAAGAGCTGCTGACCTGCACCATTTTTCCTCATTTTTATTCTTCACATACATATTAAGCATATATATATACATATATGTGCGAACGTATATATAACATGCCTGTGTGAATAATTACAGGGATATGTCGCCCAGCCCACATCCTCCTCCTGGGATTCCTGGAAGGAATCCCGGGGATTCCAGGGAGGAAAGGAAGCAGAGGAGAACACAAAAACCCCCCTTACCTCTGCAAGACGAGTTACTGCAATATCAAGATTCACAGAGTAAAACAGTTTTAATGAAGTCTTAGCAAGATGCTAACATTTTTTTTTTTTTTTCCAAAAATTGTGGCTCAGGCACACTCTTGTGGTTAAAGAGAGCTAGTGCACACTCAGGCAGGACCATTTCTGCACGGGAACGGCTGGGAGAAGCCAAGTTTATGTTGCCTCTCGTCCTCCTTCTCCGGGCACAGAGAAGGTGCCAGCTAATATAATTCAGTCTGTTTTATATCAGTAATGATCCCGGCTATCATAGCAGTGCCCAAAATATTTTGAAATTGCACTGTGAGCATTTTCGCCTGGCTTGGGCTCAGGGAGACGGTGCATGCCCAGAGGTGGTTAATAATTTAGCGCTGCGGCTGCTGCCCGTTCTGCAGGAATGAGTCTGTTTCTGGGAAAAGGGGCATCCCAGCTGCTGGGCCAAGGATTGGAAGTGTTTTGTGTCCAAACTCGACCACCAGGGATGGGATTCACACCACCTAGCGATAGGCATTGTGAGAAAGCTGGAGAGTCTCAAACTGATGCAGATGGTGGATTTTTTTTCCTTGCTTCATCTGTTAAGAAATCTGCCAGGACACACGGAGCCCATGCAGGTCCTGGGCATCGGAAGCAGAGCAGCGGTCACCACACATCCTCAGAGACACCACCCGGGTGCTTCCTATCAGTGTTTTGCAGGTAATCCACGGCCTCTGAGGTCCTCTCCCTGCTGTCCACACACTGAGGGTTTTGATGGAATTTTCTAAATCTTCCCCAGGGATGGACAGTCACAGCTGGCTGCCCAGCTCCGGGTCTGACTCCTCTGTTGCTGCCCAGGAATTTAATTCCTTCCTAAGGCAGCAGATTCCTCTGCTTCCCTGCTCGCTCCTGGGTCTCAGGTGAGCAGAGCCTGTGACCTCTGCAGATGAAGGGACAGACTGTCCCCTTCTGGGGTCGGGATGGCCTTTGAGAAGACCCATGTGCATTTGCTTTGTACCGTCTTGGTGGCACTTGCAGGCATGAACCCATCACCTCCTTTGGAGCACCAACATCTGCATTTCCCTTGCCTAAACAATGGACCAAAACTCTTAATGATTTTCAAGGAAACACCTATCTCTCAGCTGGGATCTGCTGCCAACCCTTGTTGGCTACTGAGGCCAATGTGATTCTCTTTTTCCATTGCTTGTGCAGCCTCTTTGCTCTGACTCCTTTGACTTGCCATGATACGGTGTCTCTGGTAGCAAGGGGAATGGAAAACTTTCCCTGTATCCACCCTCCATCCTCATTCATGAGACCAGAGTCCTTAAGCTGCCCATTGGCACAACGGAGGGAGGTGGCAAACCATGGCAGGGCAGGCAGCAGCTGGAGACGAGGCCATGCAGGAGGGATGTGCCACCACATAAGGGCACTTTGGGCACCAAGGGACCGTGGCGCTCGGAGCAGCGGCTCCATCAAGGCCTTGGGAAGGATGTGCTCCCCTTTGCCAGCCCAGTGCCGGAGCAGAGGGTCGCGGTGATGCCCCTATGGGACTGGATTTTCTTCCCGCTCCTGCCCTCGCTGGGCTCTCTATCCCTCGCAGGGTCCCTTGTCCCCTTCTCTGTCACATGGGCACCTTGGCCAACCCTTGCTTGACCCTCCTGGCCTCAAGATTCAGCACCAGTTTAGGCTCTGAGAGATCACCGGACCCCGAGGTTTTCTCCCTGTATCAACAAGCTCCTGTTATTCCCTGACACCGCAGAGATCATTTGCTAAGTTTCAGTTAAAAGCCACCCCAAATAATAAATAATCCAAGTCCAAACCAGCCCTGGACTGTTTTTTGAGGTTGAAACAAGACATATGGGAAAGTGTTTTGAGCCAAGGCTGGACCCGCGCCATGCAGTGATGTTGTCAAAAAATCCAAGGGACTCTGGATCTCATATAAAGTCTTTAAATATTAATTTTTTATTTTCTTGCTGATGGGAAACATGGCATATTTGCATTTTTGAGCCTGAGTAGTTTTAATTCATTTTTTTTTATTGTACAAGCTCAAGAGGAACATTTACTTTGTTTTCACTGATTAGTTATACAATTATTCCTTTCAGATACTACGTGAACCATGAACCATAATATTGTATTCTTTGCTAATACACTTCGGCAGAGGTATTTACATGAAAACACAATACATAAATGTAATGAATTTTTCAAATGAACACATCGGTAATATAAAATAATCATTTTTATTTTCATAAAACAAAAATTCATTAAACTTTTTCCAATTAGCAAACTGACTTTTCTAAATAAGCTGCCGAGCGAGCAAGAGGCAGTCACGCAAACCAGCTGGGTTTGATGATGTTGGATGGTGCTTTTCACTAGGGAGGGCACAAGGGAAAGATTCATTTCCACAAGCTGGAGGCAAATGTCTTGAGATGGATCTAACAGCAGATGAAGGAGGTACAAGCTTCAGGTGCCCCTATGAGTGAAAAGTCCCTGGTGAAGTCTGTCTGGGAGGATGGTGAAATGAAAACCTGGGCCATATCCAGCCTACAGACAGGTATCAACATCTGTGCTTTGGTCATTCGAGTTGGGGAGAAGATTCATTTGAGCACCAGGAGAAGACGCAGTTGACCTTCAGCTGGGTCAGGAAGCAGATCTGGCCGATGGTGGCCCCACAGCCACGTGGAGAGGTAGGAGGCACAGCTCCAGCTTTCTCTTGCCCTCTTGTTTTGGAAGATCTCACAGCGGATACCATCACCACGCAGACAACTCTCTTGTGCTGCAAAATCACTCTTATTGATTTAGGATCCTGTAAAAGTGTTAATATTTTTTCGGGACGAGAGTCTGAACCATGAGGCCATCTGGCTCCTCTTGGGTCTGCAAGGCTGGGGTGCACGAGCAGCGGTCACGGTCACTGCCGACATTGATGGGTTGCTGTAAAATCTGTTATATCTTGTGGAAGGAAATTCCTGCTGCTGCTGGAATCCCCGCTGCGCCCTTGCTTTCATTTGCAGGTTTGCTCATGTCAAGCATAAAATGAAAGGACCTTTGTCCTCTCCGCTGCTGTCAAGCCCTAGAAAGTGACAACGTGGGTGACTCAGGGCGGACTTTGACCTTCAGGCAGTCGCTGTGTCTTGTTCTCTTCTCCCCGGAGCTGGCTGGCTCCAGCATGGCCAAGGATGCTCCATGCATTCAGAAACCTTATTGCCAGACCTTGATTAAAATATATATACAAAAGCTTGGGCATATGTTTACTTACTGGTATGCTCAAAATACCTGGCGAATGGGTGCCCAATTTGTAGAAATGCACCCACTTTCACCAACCCAATGATTATCTTGGGAAGACGATTCGGTTCTGGTCAAGTCTGTCCTATAAAGAAGAAAAAATCTTGTGGGGTGGAGTGTCTCAGCACAACGAACACCTTCCAATGCCGTTTACATAGATGATACACTTATATCATGTTCCTGACCTACTTTGCTTTAATAAGCTCATCTGTATGCATCAGAAGATAAGCAAAACCACTCTTCTGATTCCAGAAATCCATTCTGTCTATCGATACATGTATGATGGTTTTTGTGGGGATTCATAATGGGCTGATAAGGGCTCTTCTCCCGTCTCCTGCAAGCTAAACTCCAGCAGCTCTTTCTATGCATGGCCATGGTCTCTACTCTTTCAAGAGGGTCCCAAAGACATCTAACCCATTTACTCACCATGGCAGCTAAAAGCCATAGTCAGCTAACTAAATTCCACCTAAGTACCCCATTCTTCTGTTTCCTAGGAGCTAAATGCCCTGAAAGGCCAAGAACCAACCCACAAGAAACACTTGGTAGAGGACTTGGGCAGAATGGAGGCCAGGTGAATCAGTCCGAAGTGTCTCATGGAGAATTAGATGCTTAGAAGAGCTCTCCCTAACCTCCAGGTCCCACCTAGATGGAGGTCCAACCTGTATCAGGTCCCTTTTGAACAACCCAGCCTCCGACTCCATCACGAAGTGCCCCCAGCCTGCTCAGGGTGCTTCCAGAGTGGCTGGGCACCATCTCTTCTTGGTGTTCTCCTCCCTTTCCTCCTCAGCTCCATCTCTTCTTGGTTTGGCTCCCAAAATAGCTCCCACACACAATGTGACGAATAGCAAAGCTCATTACCTGGGTCACATTCTGGGGCATAGCTGGTGAGCGCCTCTGTGAGAGAAAATCCTGCCTGTTCACAAATGACTTTGACCAGCTCTAAACCTGCTTTTCCCGGGGTGGGAAGAGCTGGGAGCTGTAGTAGACCAAGACCAACAAGCCCAAAGGTGAGCAAGACCTTTCTCGTAAGCGTAAAGTGGAAGCGAGCAGCAAACACCTTTTATTCTTCCCTCTTTTATTATTGTGTAGCCAGTAAACCTCAGTCAGCTTTTCTTTCCTTTCATCCTCACAACCTTCCTCCTCCTCGCCTTTTTTTTTGTGTTTTCTTCTTTGCTTTTTTTTAAAACCCTGAGGAGAAATAAATAAATAAGTAAAATGAAGAGCAGAGGGAGAGACATTTGCTTTCCACGTATTTCAGTATTTTATTTTGGAATTATCCCAGTACTGGATTTAATCTATTTACTTCACCACTGCTAGTCCTGCTGAGACTGTGTAAAACAGTGGTGTAGGGGCAGATCCTGGCTCCACTGGGCCCATGGGCAGTGTTCATGCACAGGCTTTTGCAAGATGCTCTTCGAGCCAGGAAAGCTGCCTACGTTGGACTAAATCCAACTTTTTTAAGGGTCTGGGCTCTATAAAAACACTCATCTGTGATTAACCAAAAGAGCTTCCCTCCAGCTCTGAGGGGAAGGAGGAACAGGGATTTCTAAACAGCAAGAACGTGGAGATGGGCATGGAAGTTTGGATGGAAGTAATCCTAGGAAACTCACGTCTGATTGCAACCCACAAGCTTTTACTGGATCATAATAATCAAGTCAGAGAAGAAAGATCACACTTATTTAGTTTAGATCCTCGTTCAGGGTAATCCCAAAGCAAGGACTGAAAATCAAGCATGTGCTTTGCAGAACGGACTGAGATATCACTCTTGCTTAAGTGCACTCCTGAACTGGGGCCTTGTTGGTCTCAACAAATAATGATTAAATGATGAAAAAAACATTGTTTTTGGTGATAATCTACTAAGCAGGTCATAACTCTGGAGATGAATTTAACCCTTTTTCATTGCCAGTGAGACAAGGCATGCCAGAAACCATGCAATTCCACAAACAATGTTCCTTTTTTTCCTGGGAACAGGATACCTATGAATTTCCAGGGTCACCAGCACCTTTGTTTGCTGTTGCTCGTGTTAATGTTTGGTCCCGTGGGACATCTTGAGTTCGTGTTCTTTCTCGTTAATAACAGCCTTCGTGCAGTCTTCACTTTGCTGAGAGGAAAGGCTAATGCAGCGCTCACTGCGCGGCCGCTGCTGGCTGGGAATTGTCAATAGGTCATAAATAAATCTACCACCACGCAGGAAAGACAATGAGATTATACATACTCCTACTACTGCCAATTACAGTAAGAGCAACAATTATAAGGTAGCACTCCTACAGCTACCCTAGGGAGAAAATGAGAGGAAAATGTTCCATTAGCCTAATGAAGAGAGTGCGGTAGAGCTCCAGTCAAATTTTCTCACTATTAGCCCCGACTGCGTGCCACTAACACACAAGGGAAGTAGGAGTCATAGGGTAACAATTAAAGTTGCTGACAATTAACCCCTATGATGTACATGCCTCTAACCTGATGAGAAAATTAAAAAGAGGCACGTTTGCATTTGCTCGCCTCTAGCTCCCAGAATGTGCAACGTGGCATTTGCCTGTGACAATGAAAGTTTCGCACCAGCGAGACCTCTGAAATGCCAGGCGGGTTGCAGATTTGGTGTTAAATGCTCTTGGGAGCGCTGGGGTGACGAGAAGGCGTGCAGAGATGGCTTAAACCCCTTCTCCTTTAACCCAGATGAAAGAGTTGCTGGAACATTTCCTCATTAGTAAGAGCAAGGGATGGAAAGGGATGGAAATGTGGATAATTTTCTAGTGTCTAGCCCCTGCAATATCCCCAGAGGAGAGAAGAAATATCAGCTTCAGAAGTAACAGAAGAAAATATAGGAAATATCTGGCTGAATTCATGTAGGTTATTATTGCAAAAGGATAATCTGAGCCATAGTTCATGATACACACTGGTGTCACAAAAAGGTTCATCTTTTCATGTGGAGTGACTTGGTAGGTGCAGCCAGAAGTATTTTCCAGTCCAGTATTTACCAAGATTTACTCTCCTATGGTACCTGAAATGCTGCTGGTTCCATGACTTTTTAAGACAAGGGAAAGACAGTGGTATCTTGAAAACCTTCGTGTCGCAATGGTTGGGTATGTTGATTTCTAATGGTGACTCCTAAAGTACCTTGTGAACTCATAGAAGGACTTCCATGTAAAAATCCTGTAGAAAAAATTACTTTAATATAGATCTATGCCCTCTTTTCATAGCAAAGATGAATATATCTCTGTTTCTCACTTGTTGCTTCTGTGACAATCACTTGTTGCTTCTTGAGAATCACAATGAGAAGCCACATTGACATCTGGCTGGGGATTGGGCCTGTAGTGTAAATTTGCTTTACCTGGGCAGGAAAACAAATGCATTTCACCAGAAGTGGAAATATTTCCAAAGTGAGCTCAGTCCCTGGCACCTCAAGTCCTCCAATGCCAGGGGCTGGGGCTAATTTCCTTGTAGAGCTTCAAATCATCTTCCATCTAGCTACCGCGAACCACAGTTTTTCCAACTTGCCCCTCAGCAAAAGGCCAAGCGCATTTCTTTGGAATTCATCACATCTGCTGGCCATGCCTAAAGGCACAGAAAGACTCCTCAGCTCTCTCTTTCCCTTTCTTTTCCAGTGTAGGCTCTCTGGCTTCTTAAATACCCATCACTGCTACAGATTTACTGCACTTTCAGTAACTCATTTCCAAGGCTGAAAAAGAACTCATCATTCATTTATTACTGTGACACTGGGATGAGCTCCTGGGTAGGACTTTCAAAGCCAGCAGAAGGTTTAGAAGCTCAAATGAATGACAGCTAGATCTGATCACCCAGTCCCAAGGGTGATTTCAAGCTACCTAATCAGAGAGTGTGTCCAGGCACACATCTTCTTGCTGTCAGAGTGAGACCTGGCTGAGCATGGGGACTTTTGAACCTCAATTTTGATGGAAGGGACGTGCTGGTACATAAAAGCAATGGGAGTCATGAGCTCCCCATATGCAACCCAAGACTCAATCTTGGCGGGTTGGATGATACATCCCCAGCACAGCACAACACCTTGGTTGATGATGTCTGGGTTGATGATGTCCATACCACCTTGCTGCTGCAGCACATAGTCCTTCAGCTGCTCGTCTGGGTTAATAGCACCAAGTTCTGTGGCTTCAGAGGTGGCTCTTTGCTCCATCTCTACAATATGAAGCAGAAAGAGGTATTAATGACATAGCTGGAGATGCACTCGGATGGAAAAATCTCAACTATCCCCCCTTCTCTCCAAGCAAATCCTGTTTATTGAGAAGGAAAACCATATCAGGATGGAAAGCTGAAGCTGGAGGAGGATGACAGCTATGAAACCACTCTGGTCTTATCTGGAAACTTCACGTGAGTTAGGGGCTATGGGACTCAAGACTTCACTGCTCTGAGTGATTTATGTAGTAATTTCAGAGCTGACGGGTACTAAATGGCAAATCTGCTTTCCCCTTCTAGCCTCTTTAAAAGATAAGGAATAATGATTATTATAATTATGTTGTAGTTACTTTATTGGTTAAATTAACATTTCGTTGTTGGGGTTGCTGTGCAATATACAATATTATTTTACCTACTGTGCCTTCAAAGTCATCTTGTCACAGCAACAGCATGGCAGCATGGAAAAAGCCTTTTAACAAGTAGGTAAATACATGCCTTTGGGGAAGTCAAGGCGATAATTATGTCAGCTTCAATACATTTGAGGGTGAAAAAAGGCTAAAAATAAGTTGAAACAGCAATGATAGAAAATATTGAATGCTTTAAATAAAGTCACTGGAATTAAAAGGGAACAAGGAATTTCTTTGGGGGTTTGAAATGTGATTTTAATGCTGTGATCTTGCAACCAGATGTTGATAGTCCAACTATCCACACTGCTAGGGCTGCTTTAGGCTTACAGGGGCTGGTAAAGGGATCCCGTATCCATTCTCTAGTGACGAGTAATGATGTCCTATTTCCAGGTAAAATGGATGGAACAATCTCTTCCATATGTGATCATGATTTCAAGGCGGACCTCAGCCACCATCCCAGATCTTAGGGCTGGTGGGGTGCGTAAGGGCTTGAGACCAAGCCTACGGCATAAATTGCACTTATTGTGGCTTCTTCTAGCCCTTGAGAAGATCCACAGTGCATGTGGACTCATGTGTGTCTGTTTGATGCTAGATGCATCTTGTTGGACTGCTTTGAACCTTACTGAGCAGCCGCATTCCTGCTGTAGAGGGAGAGAGGTTTTGGCCCTTCTTTGGGGACCAGAGGCAGGTCAGAGACATGTGGTTTCTCCTGGGGTGGGAAGAGCACTGGAGACTAAGTGTGCGGGTCGCCAGAGAGCATCCCACAGCCAAATCTTACCCTTGATGTTAAACAGAAGAGAGGGAAACCATAAAAAGTTGGGTCCACAGGCACGAGTGTCAGGGAACAAAGGATTTTTGGCTTCATTTCCCCAAATAAATTGCAAAGACAGAGCTTGACGTGAGAAGGGAAATTGAGAACATCACTGAGAAATGCATCAGCACTAGATCTGCTTTTTCCCGTGTGCCTTGTGCCAAGGAGGAAGGTAGGAACGGATGTTTTATATGGACAGAAACAGTCCCCAAGGCTTTTAGTTCAGATTCCCAGGGATGGTGCCCCCTGTTTGGAAGCTGAGGTGAGAGCCCTACTCAGAAACACGAGCTCTGGCTCGGGAATCACTGTGCTGGAGCCAGCACTGCCATGAAAGAGAGAAAAAAATACTGTGCTTAATTGCTATAATTATTCTTCCAGTTGAAACTATTCCATTGGTCTCTAACTGGGCATATATCTCTGCCTTTTTCCCCCGATATTTTATTCTACAGATGCATTAGTGCTTTATTATCCTTATTATACTTGTGAACTTAGTCAGAAGAAGGATGTTTCATCCTGTCCATATGATTTGGCTCCTCTCCCCCAGTTCAACTTCCACTCCTTCCCCTTCTCCACTGCTGATTTAAAGTCAAAAGGTTCAGGGGAAATTGTAGCTACGACCACGCAATTATTCTTTTTACAAGCTAACGAATATCCCATGCATATTTGATCACTATATTCAATTACACATCCACTTAAACAATACGCACACACTAGTTTGCATCTGTATAATGCTTTGATTGGACACTTTGAACCGCTTGTTTGCTGTGTGCTCTGGCCTGCATGTAGAAAATCAGCAGGACTGTTGCGTAAAGCACATATCAAGTCAGCCATATGCATAAAATGACATTATTTTCAAGCAAATTTGAATTGGAATCAGGAAAAAAAAAACCTTGTACTGTGCATTTCCTAAAGAAAAGGACTCCTGTGGGAAGAAAGCTTTCTCTTGAGTACAATCTTCAAAACTTGAGTTTCCTTTCATTAGGCCGGGAGTGGGAAATGTAATTTATTTTTTTCCCCAAGAAAATACTTGTTTCCACTAGCCTTTCCCCAGAATGATGCAGTCTGACCAGAGCAGTTGAAGGGCCTAATCTATCTCCAACACTTCAATAAAATGTAAATGTTTGTCATAATAATGCCCCATTGTTAGCCCCAAACGGGGATTTTTCAACCTCTGACTCCCGGCAATGCCGAGCCGAGCAGCAACAGCCGAGTGCTGAAAGAATTTTTCAACAGCAATTTGCTTGTTCCAATTTGCTTTTCAGGCTTGCTGATCGGGATTGCCGGAGCGCCTGTAAAAGGATCTCGTCCTATTAATTCGGCCCAGCCTCCCCTCTTGTTCTAGTCATATTTAGTTTCTCCGGGAGTTCCACTGAGTAAGTTAATTGAATTAGAAGTGCCACCAGGAGCTTGCAGGCACATCTACGGTTTCATGTCTAAACCCAGCTCCCTTCGGCTGCAGAAACGGATACGGGCACCTGTTGAGAAGGTGCAGAAATGTCTAGCGATGACTTATTCCCCCTGACGATAGCCCCTGCTTCTCCTCTAAGGTTGGTCTGACCATAAGCGCCGGCACAACGGGCTCTATCCCTTATACAGCCGCATGTTCTTTGGACAAACACAAGGGAGACGGAGAAATATAATCGCTGAATTAGAAAAAAAGGGCAATGCAAGTGCAGTGATTTGAGAAGCGATCTAGGAACGGGCTGATGTAGCTCCATGCTGTTTGTCTCCCTCCGACTTAAGCCTAAATGTGTCTCTTTTAGCAATTCTGAGAGCTATTTTTCTAATTGCTTAATCTGTAACCTCACCTCATCCACAAACATGGATAGATAAAATGATACCAACTGGATTCTGACCTTTTTCCTGCAGTGGAAAGCCTACTAACTTTCAGTTTACTGTTCAATATAAACACCCTTTTCCTATCAGTGAAAACAAAATCATAATTTATGTTTTTTTTTAATGAGATTTTGAAGCAAAAGGCACCTAAAATTATGCTCCCAAGCCTGGAAGTTCTTCAGGAGCTGGAAGAAACTCTGAGTTAGGTGTGTGGGGAGCTTTGGAATTTGTATTTGTCCTTTTCTACGGAGAAGTCCTTCGAATGGTAAAGTGATTTCTTAGTGATTTGAGAACATAATTCTGAATCCAGCGCTCGCAAGCTATAAAAGTACGATGGAAACAAAATGTAGCAACCTGCTGCATAGCCACAGGATATAGTTAAGCAGCAGAAATAAGCAGCATTTAGGAAGCAATCCTGCTTTTTGCAGCTGAAGCAATGGTTGGGCATCACCACCGGGGGGCAGGAAAGGCCTTTGAAGAATACGAGCCTCTTTCTTGGAAACTGCTGCGTTTCCAAGTCGATCAAGTTCTTCCCTTTCTGATTTATTCCTGTTTATTACGAAAATTACCAGGTTGACCTATTAAAACAGAGGCTTGTGTGCTGGATGTTGCCTGTTTTAAGTTGTTTTTGTTCTAGAAATGCTGCTAGTGGACCAGAATGGGAAAATTTCTGCATGACGAGTATGTTGGAAATACCTCCTGCTTGGGAACAGACACGTATTTCTTAAGAAATTAAATAACGTATTACCGTGATCAATTTGGAAATAACTTTTAGTGCAATAAGGATAGTATATCACCCTAAATCATTCGTTTAATGAAAGTTTATTATTGCTTGACTTTGGGAAAAATAGCAAGCAAAAACAATAGATGCCATTCAACTATTTATTCTTACATATATATTTTTTCTTATTTATAATATAAACATAGCTATATGTATGTGATAAATACACATGAACAGACCTGCACGAATGCTTCAAAAAAAGGACTTGCCTCTTCCTTTCCCTCCACCCTGCATGTTTCTTTCTCCTTAATTCAAAGCAATGTGGTCCAAGGCATTTCCTGCATTTCATATAATACAACCTAATCTTCCTAAATAATTTAATCTAGTCATTAGTTAAATCGAGTCATCAGTTATCTATCAACAGCTAGGCAGCACAGCGATCAGCATGGGGCTTGTGGGCATCCGTTTGATTTATTTTGGTCACCGTTATGCTCTAATGTTGGGCAGACAACATTTTGGCTTCTTTTCAAAGCGTAATTTCTCCCTCTCGCTGGCATATTGTAGTTTGTATAATCGTGCTGGTAAATATGTAAAACGTTTTAAAATTCTCCGCTTGTATTTTTACTGAATCAGGAGTACGTGTAATGTTATAGTTTCCAGAGAGACTCTCAGCAGCCTCACGGACTATCGCGTTACTCCAGATTTTGGCATTTCTTAGAAGGGGATTTCTTAAACCCACTACAGCGGAATGGCCCTTAAGAAGCTGTTACTGTCTAGAGTGTAAATCCTTCTTAGTTTGTGTTTTATTGACCTGATAAATTGTGATGGGGGCCTCCGACGAGCTCCAGGGGGATGTTGGCAGGCTAGAAGGATGCACTTGCAAATGCTTAGGGAATTTCCTTGGAAATTTTCACCGGCAACGGGAGTAAATGAGAAGTCAGGTTGCAGGGAGGCTGTCTGGGCTACAAGCCACTCACGTGTGATAACTTGCCCTGCAGAGCAGTTTTTTGGAAATTCAGGATATTTAACATGAGGGAGCAAGAACACAAATGATGTATTTGAAGGATGGATTAAAGGTTGCTTGTGGAATATAAAAATGAGCATAGACCATCCTGATTCTGCAAAGAGATGAGTGCACTCTTTAACTTTCTGAGGCTGATTTCAACTCTACTGGCAGAGAATGCATTTAAGTAAGTGCTTTCAATCTCCAGAGATCCTAAAACGAGACCTAAAATGGGAATAAAATGACAGTAAAATAAATCATCCTCTCTGCAGTATATAATTAGCATCTACAAACAAACGATCCCTCCTAAAATGAATGAGTTAGAGTGAAAATCCTCGCAGCCGTTTTGACCAAAAGAAAGAAAAGCAAAGGATATTGTTCTGCCTTTCTCCTTGCAATAAGAAAATGCAGCTTTTCACCCAATGCTGTAATCACATTCTCCCTGGCCGACCCAGGCGAAGGCAGGATCCGGACCGCGATCCTGGCGCGCTCCTGGGTCTCCGCAGGCAGCGCCTCTACAAAATGCTGCAGGATTCAGTAAGAAGGCAAAGGCAAACTAGATTATTCAGCTGTTGGGCAGCCACAGATCCCTTGGTTGGGTTTGGAAAGATCTGATTTTAGGGCAAGGCTTCTGTAATCGGTTGCGATGTATTTTCTTCCGTGAGTGGGTTGTGGCAGAATATATTGAACTGTGCTGGTATTAATAGGGCGGAATTGGAGAAGCAGAAAAGGGATTTTTAGCAAAAGGCAAGGGGAATCCTAAGGGGTGACATTTCAAGAGATTAAGCAGGAAAATGTTGTGCTCTAGCAGGTTTTGCAAAACCGTGCACCGTGCTGCAAGAGAAAAGCAGCATTGCCGGAGCGAGGGAAAAAGCAGCTGGACACACAGCCCCGCCACAAAAAAAAAATTGCAATATCACCACAATATTTCATTTTGGAAGGCGAATAGGTGCCATCGCGCCCAAGCCATTCCTGCCGCGGCGGCCGTGTTTGTCCCGTTACGTAAGAAACCAACTCCGTTTGCCATTCAGTTGACTTTCTAACTCGGGAGACGGGACTTTACCTCTTCAAACACGGAGAATAGATTGCATTCTTGGCCCGCGCTTTAAAAGGTTATGGAGAATAAACGCACACCCTGGTAGTGTTCTAGTGAGCTCCCTAATCTCAGTTGCACTTTGTCAGAACGAGGTAACTGGTAGTTAAGTGAAATACCTTAGATCAAAGGGGGATTAATCGCCAACTGAATCCTTGCTGAATAAACCTGTCATTCAAGAAAATTATTTCCACTGAACTTAGCAGCGGATTGGAAGTATTTGCATAACAGGGACCCAACGTGCTTCAGCCAGGTTAAAAGGTTCGGAATTCATCCAGTGTTTAGCTTTTTGGCTCCTTTTCCTTTCAGCGGCCCTGTACAATGGTTTTTAATCTGATAATGCAGCTAACTATCTAAATGATGTCCGAACAGGAAAGTATTGCAAAGTTTGCATGAGGGATGGATCAATTTCACTTTCAGGAACTCCTAAATCTGATTTGTCGGAATTTAAGATGTAATCCGTCCAAAAAAAAGTCCCTTAAACCCGAGGGCTGTTTATTAACATCCTTTTCTTTTTTTTTTTTTCCTTTTTTTTTTTGACCTTTGTCTTAGGAACAACTCGTCCTGCCTGCTGCATTCGCCGGGATTGGAGGCAGCACTTGGGTCGGGTACGCATGCGGGTGCAGGCACATTTGGGGCTTTCTCTTTCGGGCCTGTTTTTCAGAGGTCACCAGGAATTCACACATAAGCCAGACGGATATAATTAAATAATGGGACCCAACAGGCTTCCCGCATTTTCAAGGATCAGCCCGTCCAAGAGCTCCAGCCCCAATGGGCTCGTTCAGGTTTTGTCGGGTGATTTGTGCTGTTTTTAACCCCAGCGAATTATCTCTTTTATTGTCGCTGCTTTTCGCTGGGACTTTTTGCAGAGAATTTGTTTGCAGGGAAGAGAAAATAAGGGGTCATCTGCAGTTGTCAGGCAGCGGCTTTTGAATCTGCACTATAAAAAATGGGAAAAACGCACTGAAAAATGTAGATTTGGGGAAAATGCCTCTTGCCATCTCCCTCTCAAGCCTCCCTGCGATTCATCTGCAAGCGCTTCCACCTCTCCTACCTTTTGGGCATATGGGAGAATGTCAGGCTACATGGCGGACGTCTGATTTCATAATCAGATTTTGACAATAAATGGAATTTAGCTACTTTGGCATCTAGAATGCGCCTGACACCATTCATTCTTTCAGGGGGAGCAGTTCATATTCATTGCAAACTCAAAGCATCTTTCAACTTAAAAAAATTGCAAAGAATGGTTATCAAAGAAAATGAATAAAATCCATATTGAGATAATTTTTTAGAAAATGATTGAAGTTTTAACCCAAGAAAGGACTCTTAGAGTTTCTTATAGCTTAGAATAAGAACATGTCAATCACGATTAAGCTTCTGGAATTGGAATCCCTTTGAAATGCAGCTGTTTCTTCTTTAATTGTGGCAGCGGACTCAAAAGAAAAGAAAGGTCCAGCCTTAAAGATGAGTAAGGAATACAAAATAGCTCAGGATTAGTTGAGGAGTTCAAAGGTCGCTAATTACACTAAGGAGTTCCCAGACACAGGGAAAACATTAAACAGGTCACCTACCAAACGGGAAACAGTCTTTGACTTCAAAAAAAATCCAAGAAGTTCCCGAAGAGACAGGTTTCTAGAGAAAATCAAAAAATCTAAAGCGCCGCAGTGAGAGCACCTGATCTCGGCGGGAAGGAAATGGGTTGGGTTTGGGTTGCTGGTGCTGCGTGTGGCTAGAGATGGCATCGGGCTTTGAAAAATTATCTAGAGCTCAGGCGGGTTTCTAGGAACCTCGGGAAGGTGGGAGATGGGGTTGGAAATATCTGATTCCCAGTTGCTGGAGGTGAGCCCTGAATTTTAGCCTCAAGGAGGGCTCGCGTGTGGCTCATTTGGCCAAGGATGAGTTGGTGGGCGCAGGTGGGAATGGCTGGGATGGAGAGCGTCCTGTTGGGCTGCTTGGATGCGGGATGGCAGAGGCAGTGCCTGGGAGCAGAGCGGGAAATGGTTCTTCCCAGTCAAGGACTTGATTCCCCTGGGACCTCTATGGATGCTCCAAGCTCCTCTCCTGTCACACCAGGACACTGATGGAGTGCACACAAGTGATGGGATACTCCCTGTATTTTCTCAGATGTCACTCTCCTTCCCAAATCGCCATTTTATTTCAGCAAATATTGGTGGATCTTAGGGGGAAATGAGATTTGTGGAAATAAGGAAGGGGAATTCTGGATAATCTGAGACGTATCTATCAGAGTAATATACACTGGGTCTACACAGGATCCTACTCATGCCTGTGAGGGCCACATTCATGTGTGGAAGGCAACAGGAGGGACAGCGATAGGAAAATAAGGCACTGAACCCCGTCAAAGAAAGAAGTGCAACAGAAGCAAATTTCAGTATATTCAGAAATTTGGTAAATAAGTCAAAGAGACAAAGCAGCCCGGGGGAATGGTTGTTTTTCAAAGCAGCAGTAAGAAAGAACATGCGGAGAGTAGGCGGTGGGGAAGGAAAGGCAGAAAATACAGGAAAGGACAAAATGGACCTCCACACAAGCTCAGCTGTGACCAGAAGAACTTGTACAAATAGCACAAAGTGTCACAAATTTCTAAGAATATGCATAAAAGATAAAATATATAAGTAGAGGAAAGCTGCTGCAAAAAGTAGAGCAAAGCTGCTGCTGTTTAATGCCCTTTTATTTGTTTCAATATATGATAAATTGCTTAACTGCGACCAAATTGCCAAAGAACTTAACACTAGAAAACAACACCAACAGCACCCACAAAAACAGAATAAAAATGCAGAAGAGGGAAGAGGAGGGAAGGAATAAATTAAGAGACAATTCAGAAAAGGAAAGTGCTTATAAATTATCTCAGGTAACAGGATTTACCCCAAAGTACTTGTGGAATGGGCAGAGAGTATCTTGGAGGTGTTGCCACATACTTTAGGACCCTGTGGGAGGAGAGGACCTCCAGAATACCAGAAAAGTATAAAATACCTCCAAACAGAGTAAATAGAACAGGGATAAGTAACAGCCAGGATGGATTTGCCAACAGTCGGTGCTGTTATGGGCACTAATTCCTTTCTGCAATGGCAGGAACAGGCCCTGTGGACATGTTGAGGACACTGAGTGTGGTGAAGCTGATGGCCATCAAGGTTGGTCGGGCTTTGGAGGAGGAGGAGAGCACGAAGGACGTTGAAGGTGACCCTGCTCCTCACCTTGACACCTCAGGACAGCGTATGGGACACAGCACTGGGAAAGAGAGGTAGGCCGGACCAAGGGAAACGTGGTGGCTTAGGGGTAGGCAGGTGTGGAAGAACCAGGCCACGTTAGGAGGAGTGTATTCCATGACAAGAACATGAAAATCAGCTAGGGTCAAGTGCTGTGGAGGTTAGGGAACATCCTTTGGAAGGTTTAGGGATAAATAGTTCCTTCAGAGGGAGGGTATGTGCTCTCTAACCCTCCTCCAACCCTGCACTCCAAAGCATTTGTCACCTGAGAGTGATACATATTGTGTGTGTATATATACATATATATACATATATATGTATATATACACACACATACATACTCCTGCTATGTTTTACCCTAAAATATGTCTTTTAGTCCTTGAGCTCCTCACAGCTTTTCTCAGGAGTCCCCCAGTAGTCAGGTGCTCTCACCGTGGCCAAGTGCTCCTCCTGCTGTGTTTTTCTTCCATAAACGTTCAAATTGGTCCTTCTGGCCACACTAATGCACACCTCAACCTTGTACTAAGTCTTTTTGGCTCCTATATCCTTCTCGACCCTCTCTTCCTCTCACTCTATATTCATGGCATCTGTTCCAGGTAGATACAAGTGACTGCTCGTGCTGGAACATCTACTTTTGGTTTTACCACATCATTCTGGATGTGGCTTTTCAGTATCTTCATTAATTATCACTTCTCAATCATTGCCTCATCCACAAATTTCATCAATGCAAATTCTGTTTTCTTCCACAATTGTTAAGTCACAATAACTGGGACTAAAACATTTTGATGACTGTTCCTTATTGCTATTGCACTCTGAAATGTCAACTAATTTTTAATGTGTTTAATGGGTTACGCGTGGACTTTGTTGTCCTTTAATTTCCTAGGGGTCTGCTACATCGACTCTACTATCCTTTCCAACTAAACCTGCAATTTCATCCAAGAAGTTCTGCTATAAATTCATGTTAATTGGCATTACTTATATTACTCCATAATTTCATGAAATTGAGCTCATTTTTATTAATGAAGTGAGTTCATTATTAACTTCATGCTTATTTATACCCACCATTTTATTTGGGATCATGTCAGGTCAATAAGGCAATGCTTTTAAGTCTGTTTATTCTTGTCAAAGACGTGCACGTTCATTTTCTTCTAGTTCTTTGAAATGCAGTACTAAGTTGGAAGAATTTTAGAGAGCTCTTTTACAACTCTTTATGCAAAACTATCTTCATGTATTTCCATGCAGTTTAAACCATTGAGGAAATTAGATATCCCAGGCATTTGAAGCAACAAGAGTTCATGTTGAAGAAGCAGTGCTCTGTACTAAAAGAGAATTCTTAATTTTTCTCTTTAAAAATGAGTGTTTTTAAGCAATTTTACCATCTTCAAAGGACATATTAGTACTTTAAATACTTAAACACCAGATACAGCTGTCAACCATCTGCCCACCAGAACTACTGCTAGATGCCACCACTGCTGTGGGATCCTCAGACACTGGTGAGCTTATAGTTGCATCTTCCTTGTTTATTTTTAATGCTCTTTTATCCCTCTTATGAGAAGATGGAAAATGGCCAGAGCAAGTAGAGAAACAGGAGGAGAGCAGCTCTGCAGAGAAGGACCTGGGCATCATGGTGGACGACAGGTTGACCATGAGACAGCAGGGTGCCCTCGTGGCCAAGAAGGCCAATGGGGTCCTGGGGTGCATTAAGAGGAGCGTCTCCAGCAGGTCGAGGGAGGTGATCCTGCCCCTCTACTCAGCCCTGGTGAGGCCACATCTGGAGCACTGTGTCCAGTTCTGGGCCCCACAGTACAAGAGGGATGTGGAGCTGCTGGAGAGTCCAGCGCAGGGCCACGAGGATGATCAGGGGCCTGGAACATCTGCCCTATGAGGAGAGGCTGAGGGAGCTGGGCTTGTTCAGCCTGGAGAAGAGAAGGCTGAGAGGGGACCTGATCTGTGTCTATAAGTACCTCAAGGGAGGCAATGAGGAAGATGGGGCTGGCCTCTTTTCACTGGTGGTCCCTGACAGAACTAGAGGAAATGGCCACAAACTGAAGCATCAAAAGTTCCACGGGAACTTAAGGAAAAATTTCCTGACAGGGTGACAGAGCACTGGAACAGGCTGCACAGAGAGGTTGTGGAGTCTCCTTCTCTGCAGATCTTCAAGACCCGCTTGGATGCAGCCCTGTGCCACGTGCTCTAGGCGACCCTGCGTGTGCAGGGGGTTGGACTAGATGATGTCCAAAGGGCCCTTCCAACCTTAGTGATTCTATGATGCTATGAAACCTCCACCCACATCACTTCTTTCTCTCCCATGTTCTGTGCTCTGCAGGGCCTGAATAAAGGTACCTCCGTCATGATGCAGCCGAGTTGCTCGTTGTCTGCTTTGAATGAGATCAAGTGCTCCTCTGCTCATCTCCTCTGCATAACACAGCAGTGGTTCAAGCAGCTCTCACAGATTAGTTGTTATGGAAAAGGCAGCTATTGCCAGAGAGAAAAACAGCTTGTTCCTTCCTTCTCACAGGGGATGGAGGATGCATGCTCACTCCTTTTCCATGAGGATGCAAACCTAGCTCTTCCATTCACAGAAGACACCCTCATTTGAACTTACTAGAGCTCAGGTTTCCTAAGCATCCATGAGATTCAGCCTTTCCCCTTCCCAAAACAGAAGTGTAGCCATCAAGTCTGGAGAAGGGTTTAATCAGAACCTCTCTATAGCAGTGCTGATGTCTCACGGTTGTTGCATGGGTATAAAGCTGCTCATGGAGAGAAGGGAAGCACCAACCACCCTTTCCCTCCATCCAAACCCACAGTGGTAACTGTGCCCAAATCTAAATCACTCACATTCCCGAGTACTGCAGATGTCTTAATCTCAAGAGAAGCTGGAAATATGGGGAAAACGAAACCCCCAGAGGAACATGGTTTGGGAAGGCCTCCATACTTTGAAGTACAAGGAGACTCTCTTGTTCTAATGCCCCAAGAGTTTCTGCAGTCCCATCACTGCATAGCATTTCCTGGGGAGGGTTCTTTAGATACCTACGAAGCAGAAAAGCCTTTTCTCCAATGGGATGCTGTGCCGAAAAGCCTTTTCTCCAATGGGATGCTGTGCCACATAGACAGTGTCCATGTTTCCCATGGGAAGACTGGAAGCAAACACCGCATCCTGAGACGTGCCTAGCACACGGTGCATCATCTCAGCTGTTGCAGTAGAGACATCCCCTGTCCCCATGCTCACTGTGGTGTCAAGACACACAGCTGCCTAAAATGAGGGTTGGATCCAGAGCAAATTCATTAATTCACCTTTTCCCTGCTAATCACAAGAGACTCACAGCATCTTTGTGAAATGGGTCATAGCAGAGCCCTCCTTGGTAAGTTTGCATAGCAGTCACAGGCGAACGGCATGTTTCACGTGAATTAATCCACTCTTTAGAACATTTAAGCAACCAATTAGATTACTATCTCAATCTAAGCATTTTTTAAATTATAGCTTAAAACTTTTCTCCTTACATAATCACTAATCTTATTTATCACACAGCGTACAGTTAAACAAGAGGTAGGGCAGGAGCAGCCGGCATGCTCAGTTATTAGACTGCATTCTTCTCTTCTTTTGTGCTGCTCTCCAGGTTCCCTCAGTTTTTCACCAGCCTTTCAGAATTTGCTCATTTCCTGATAACTCCATTTCCTGTGTTCCTGCAGATACCAATTTTCTTCTCAAAATTAAAGGTTTCCTCTGTAAGCTGAGTCCTTTTCCTTTAAGCCTATTTTTTTTGCCTGGGGAAAATGGCTCATTGATGCTTCTTGGAACCTCCAGCAGACGCAGCTGTTTTTGTCTGCTCAGAGTTAGTCTTGTGCCTTTAAAAATCAGGTTCACACTTCTGGCACTCAGTAATTCCAGCTCTCAGACAATGCAGTTTGCAGGCAGATATGAAAACAAACTCATTAATTCTGCAGACGGGAGCAATAAGGACTCCTCTATCATCTCCACTTGTAAAACAACATCTTGTATCATTCCGCGTCTCTTAAAATCCTTTTACATTATTGGCTCCTCTATACCTGGTACTCACTTCTGCACAAAATCATCTTGTGTAAAGAAGGGAACTCTCTTGCTTTTAACTCTCCGGTTCATCTGGGTTTAATAAGATTCTTGTAACTTCAGGACAGGAGCAAGACATTGAAAGCTTTCAAGTCCTGGTGAAGCCTTTGGTTTACAAAGGCAGTGAGTCCTCTTGGGAGGACGTGCTCAAGCACACCAGTCAACATCACCTACATCACTGGGTACTTATTTTGCACCAGTTAATCTTAGAAAGGCCATAAAAATGGGCAGGACAAATACTCTCCCAACTGCCTTCTCTAAGCTGCTATCCAGGACTAAGAGCTAAGTTGTTTTTAAATGGTTAAGAAAACCAAATTTTTTCAGTCTTTCTCACGACAGATATTTTAGGAGACATACACATGAAAAATGCTGCAGCAAATTTATTTTTTACTGTGTCACTAACGTTAATTTAATTAGCTGCTTTTATTGTTGTTTATATAAAAATCATTGATTTGTAAATAAGGTTTTGTACATGATAGGTGCTGATGCTTTGGAATTCCAGATGTAGTAATCATAGGAAATCAGTTCCCGGGCTAAAAAACAGGAAAGAAAAATAAGCATTATGAGGTGCCTTACAATCAGACATTCCTTCATCCAAGTTAAGAGACTACTAATCCAATCTTACTAGTTTACAGAAAAGGTTTAATGGCTTCTTTAAACCCTAACACTCTTATTATTATTTGAAAATTGTTTCTGATAATGAGACATTCAAAGTCTCAGCTTCAATTACCTTTACTAATATATCAGCCATAAGCTTAAAATTCAAACAGAGGTTAAGTCAAAAGCAGGTGGATGGCTTGGATTTTGTTCAATGAATATAAATTACATATTTGATATAAAATATACAGTGGCGTTATAACTGAGGACTGAATGTGACCCGTCACAAAATTAATAGTCAGTTTTTAAATGTATTTCTAGTCTTCTGCTAAAATGACTAGCACAAGTTATGAGAGATGCAAAGCAACACACAAAAATGCTTTCAATAGACACTACTGCTTTAGCTACTTAATTTTAGTCACTGACATCCAATTCGTAACTTTAATACAAGGTTTCAGTTAAATCAACATGCTTGGCAACTCACATGAATTGATTTTTGGTTTTCCTGGTGAAAAGAGCTGAACAGAATGCTGGTCTACGTAACATCCAGTAAGCGTGAAGTCTGGAATCCTAAAATACAGCTGCAGAAAGAGAGGAAAAACATGATCAGACGCATGGAGTTATGCTTATTGTAACTATGTTACATGCTCTTGGTGTGCAAGTGTATCTCAAAATGACAAGGATGCAAGAAAATAGAAAAGTCCATACTGAGAACAAAGAGGTCTGGTCAAAATCAGTGTTATCTTCATAGCCAATTTAAGGAAAAAAAAATTACTAAGGCATCTTTTCTGAGACTGCAACTTACTTTTAAATAAGCAGTGTTCCCAATGCAAATGATATCAGTTGGAGTCTCTTCAGTTTTAGGGCCAAAAGTCACAGTTCCAGTAAGAGAAATTTCCAAAGACTTAGGGAACTTTTGTCCTAAAGCCAGAAACAGCATCTATTACACATCTGTGTTTCCAATATGGAAAACTGACTGGGGGATGAGGTAGGAGGGTGCAGGGGCGCACAGCTTACCTATCACCCAAACCAGTAAGCTCTTCTCTCGTGACAGATCCAGTTGGCCATAACTAAGTTTGTATTCCAAATGAGTGATCGGGCCCCTGTAGTATGGGAGAGGAGTATTAAAGCCATCAAAATTAGTATTATTCAGTATTTGTTAACAGTTGCTTTGTTAAAGAAAGTAACAAATACCGAAAGCCATTATTTATGTGCACACAGACAAATCATACCAATCTAAACACACCACTAATTTATGGAAAGAAATTACAGAGCAGGAGGAAATCACTGTGGTTTCAACCTAGTAATCATAAGAGAGCTGTTGATATTCCACTGTCTTCGGTTCACTGGGAGTATTTTACGAACATTTTTATCAGCACCAGTAACTTTGTATCATTTCATCTTTAAATTTTCTTGATAATTATGTGGCAATATACTCACGGCAGTTGTCATAAAGGCTTAAATGAAAATGATCGTTTTAATTTTAAATAACTATATTTTTGATAAGCTGATCTATAGCTAGGATTAGCAGACTTAAGGAACAGGTAACCCTGGGTTGGAAGTGATCTCGAGACTTAATCCACTCAGAGTATTGCGAATACACAAAACGGAAAAAAATACCCAGGAAAAAAAGGATATGTAAAAAATAAAAAAGGAGAAAAGTATTCAGAATATCAAGAAATATTCTAAGTGGAAATTACAAGACTTCCAAAGGGATTTCTTGACACCTTACTAGGTCAGTCTCCTCTGCTATTGTTTTATTGTTAGCAAAACCTGTAATATTGACTTCTGATAGGTTCGTTTTAGGAAGATTACAGAGAAAAGAAAGACATGTATTGAAGAGTTCCTATTCTTACCTGTTAAAAAATGGTAAACGAGCTTCACAGTAATCAAAAGCATTCTTTACACTTTCATGAAGTTTTAAATTAACCAAAAATTTTAACTGTGATCCCTCTTCATTCAGCTGATAACGTCCCAAAATTGGTGGAACGGGCACCTGAAGAAGAACATATTTTTATTCCCTTGTGAAGCAATATCTCCCTGAAGACCAGAAAACAATGAGGATCAGGGATGTTCTTACCTGGGAAGTGTAGGAACACAAGTCGAACGAATGTGATGGAGGAATGAAAGGAAATTTATATGGTCCACTAAAAGCAGAATCATCCGACGTATCGATGCTGCTCGACATGAGCATGGCGGAGTCAAGGGAAGTCACACAATGATGGACCACGAAATCTTGGAGGGGAGACCCATTAGTAGGGAGATTCAAACTGAGCGTTACATTTGGTGCAGCTCCCTCTATATCACACTTGAAAAAAACACAAAGTCAAGAAGTTATCCTAAAGTATTTCCCTCAGATCAGAATTGCATGTTTAAAAACCAAATGCAAACATTAACACACTGAAAAAATTCAACTGGTTTCAAACATTAGTACTGAAAAACACTTTCAAAACAAAGTCCCCTTCCTTCTTCCCTTTCACACAGCATGGCTACTGGCCTGGAGCCTTGGCAACATGGCTTTTATTTTATAAAAATACTTTATCTAGAAAACTGCATACAAGAAAGTCAAGAACTCACTGTTACAGCTAAAGCATTATAAATGTTATATAAACACACTCAGTGACAATCTAATTCAGCTAGTTTCACATCTACTTAATAGATTCAAACAGGCTTTTAATGGCCACTGTGGTCCCACATCAGCTTTTTCTCAGTCACCACATGCAGAGCATCCGTTGTCTCGGCCCTTTGCGTGCCAGCTCAGCAGCACATGGTTACACCAGGGCTTTCTTTTTATTTAAGGCCATCCACTCTGCAAGATGACCTAGAAACTTGTCCCTTAGGGAGCAGGAAGCTGTTCAACCCATAATCCCTGTCACCATGTCTGGTGGAAAATACTCTAGACTTCAGAAGTGCAGGACTCGGGTTGGCTTTCTTGGCTGGTGAGGATCCCACCACCTCTTGCGAATGATTAAATGAACATGATTTCCTTTATTAGAAGGTCTTCCTCTTGTTAAAACAGCAGCAGTTACAAATGCAGTGTACTGTGATAAGGCACTGTGCTTCCCAAGCACACTTTGGAACAGAGTGCTAAATGTTGTGATAAAAGCTCCACGATAATTAGAGAAGATACACCTATTAACATATTTCATATTATATTATGATTTTGTAATTATTACTGATGTCTTTAATCAACTCCCTGATTTCTAGTCCTGAACAATGAATAACTTTGCCATGTACAATAATACTCAAGAAACTATAAAAATGTTTTTGTTCACCAGACTATGTCAACTGTTTTTGTTAGTCATAAAAACTGCAATGCGTCGATTCAAAATTTTGTTATGCTACAATGAAGCAGGTCAGAACATAAACTTTTGTTTGGTGAAAAAATTAATAATAAAAAACCACTCATGTGAAGACATGTGAAGACATGCTGACCTATTCAGGAATTCAGTTTCTGATCATTATTAAAGACATCATCTGTTAGTTTGCTAAAAGTAAGCTTGGCATGATCATCACCATTTCTTAGTCTTTATATGCAAACACTGCACTGAATTTCTCCCTATTCCATTAAAAGAAAAGAAAAACTTGGAGAAATACATAGGATGTAGCTACTGCTGGAAATGTAACTCTCACAAGTAGTGAAAAATGCATGAAGTATGCAGGAAAGTAACAATATAGAGCAAAATAAAATTCCCTGCTAGTATGTTATGGTCTGTGACACTTGCCAATATTACAGTAGTAAAAGACCTAGCAACAAAGTAAAATGAGCTGAATTTTACTTTACAGCTTGCCTGAATGGTAAGTAGGCAAACTGGCCCTACTTTAGAAATATTCTCACCTTGCACGTTACAGTTCCATACACTTGCCACACATCCATGATATCTCTTTGGTCGTATTGCATGCACTTGACCTTTTCTGAGATGCAAACATTAATGTGCGGCTTGCCTTTATACGTGTTGGTTCTCCAAGCTGGCTGCTTCGGATCACTGTGCGTAGAAAAATCCTGAATGTCATCAAACGAGCTGTTTAAGCTGCGTAAGTTTGTCTGCAAGGGGGTGCCAAGGGGACAGGCCTGTAGAAGCAAATTCCGAAGCTGGCCTACTCGGGCGCTCAACTCGGCTTCGTTTTTCCGACTGGGAGCGATGTAGTCCAGAATGCCTGTCAAAAGATCAAGGCCTTGCGGGATCCCACTAATGCTGAGGATGGGTGGCCGGGGATTCAAGGCCTGCTCGACCAGTGGAAGGCACGCGTAGATGAGATCGCTCTTCTGGAAAGCGACCACGGGCCAGAGATCCCCTGCTTCGATGTGCACTGAATACACGGGCGAGGTATCGAGGCGAGTGCAGGTATCCCGATATTCCACGAAGTTCTGGTCCGTGAGCCTGAGCTCAAAAAGCAGGGCTTTAAGAAAAGCCTCATCCTCCGGCACAGCCACATGCGTGGATCCATTGAAGGTCTTTGCTCGCACTTCGACAGTGGGGTAACGTCTGTGACATAGAAATAAGAGCGTCTTAATGCTACTCCCACCCAGACCATCATGCAAACATAATTCCTAAAAACAGACTCACACAGTCCCTTGCTGGTTGACAGAGGCAAGGAACCTTTTAAACATCTTTGGAATATTGACATAATCAAGGATGGGTTTCTCTTAGGATCAGAACATCACTGTCAATAAAACTTTTGCATGCGTAATTTGGATTCAAAATATCTGGCAGGTTTTTACTGGGCACTTTGAGCAAACACATTTATTCATTTATTTAATGAAATGCCCATCTGTCTCCTTTTCCTGTGGCACAAAGATGTAGGATGTTTAAGCAGCACTAACGAAACTTAAGCTACTTGCATAGAGGTTTTCTGAGCTTGCTCAATTGCTCTACAGTGGTGGCTTTAACCGAGTTGACAACATTAACCAAAAAATCTTCACAAAATTATAAATCCCAGAAGATTTTACTGTACATAACTCTAATTTTTCCAGTAATGGTTCCATATCTTTTTGTGGGAGTGAAATGAATTTTACAGGCTACGTGCAATATGTATAACTTAAATCTGCTATGATTGGTTCATCATTTAATTTTTCAACTTCTTAGTATTTGAGATGCAATCGTAGTGTCACAGAGATGCAAATTTTGGGATATTTTAAAACTGCCATATTACATCAATATGTGCACTTCACTTTAAAATTTCTACAGATAATACTTGAGAAAAATCACATTAGCTGTTCAAGGGAATATCTGAGATTTTTTTTTCTGTATTACTAGTATGTAATGCTAGTAACGTAAATAAGAATGTATTTCTTCTGAAGGTATCTTAAATCTATCAAAAAGTTGTCTTTTAATAAATAGCTGAGAAAAGAAAAACGATTATTGCTACTAAGGCACTGTTTGTCATCTTTTGGGGAACTATGAACTTATGTCTTAAATTAAGCTTGACCCAGGCTACTCTTTTTCTGTATTCTTTCTTGGGGCTTTCCTTACTACTTATCTCAAAATCCCTGGCACAGGTTACACACTATAACCTGCTAAATCATTTCCCTATCACCTTGCAACAGATCTCAGACTGCATGTTGGTTTGTGCTTAGGCCCACATTTATAAACACATTTATAAACACATTTGCAAATGCCTTCAATTAGTTCTCTTTTTTAAACCACCTTTTCGATAGGCTGTTTCTTAAATTGCTTTGGAGCTTGTGATCACAGCAGTGCAGTACATCTATGGCCTCTGTACATGACATTCCTCCACTGTTTCTCAACACTCACATGTTTTTCCTGCTGGTTACAGTCCTTCCTACATCTCCTTTTCTTAGCTGAGTAGCAGAGTCTTTTACTGCAGGCAGCTCTACTTCCCTCCTGCTTATTTTTAGTCACTGTGCTGTTTTTGTCTGAGTCTTACTCAGGCGTCTCGAGCGTTTCAGTAAGGAAAGCGGAGAGAAGCCAGGGCTCCGAGATCCGTAAACAGGATGCAGAAGAGAGCGAGATGCATCCCGCAGTCCCCGCTCTNTTTGGAGCTCGTGATCACAGCAGTGCAGTACCTCTATGGCCTCTGCACATGACATTCCTCCTCTGTTTCTCAACACTCACATGTTCTTTTCCTGCTGGTTACAGTCTTTCCTACATCTCCTTTTCTTAGCTGAGTAGCAGAGCCTCTTACTGCAGGCAGCTCCACTTCCCTCCTGCTTATTTTTAGTCACTGTGCTGTTTTTGTCTGAGTCTTACTCAGGCGTCTCGAGCGTTTCAGTAAGGAAAAGGCAAATCTAAGCAGAGAGAAGCCAGGGCTCCGAGATCCGTAAACAGGATGCAGAAGAGAGCGAGATGCATCCCGCAGTCCCCGCTCTATCCTGAGCAGTAGGGGAACAGGGGGGATTTGCAGCTTGCAAGTTTACAAGGACTTTCCTGAGCAAGGCTGTTGATAAGAGGCCTGTTGTCAGCTTGGCGAGCATTTTATTAGCTGGAGATGTTTCTAAAAACAAGGGAGGGGAGATATTTCAGCCTGAATTTTTGCTAACATCCCAATCCAACCGCTCCATTTGCAGAAGCTCCCCCAGGCCATGAGAATCTTCTCACGCTGCTGCTGAATCTTCAGGTTCAGCTGGCCCATTGGGTGCTTATTGGCCCTTCGACCCTCCCTTGGTTGTCCTTTCGGAAAGGGATGATGAATTAAAAAGGGGAAGATCCTGGGATGGGTGCACCTTGGCAGCTCAGGAGAGAGCACACATTCTTCGCTTGGATTAAGTTATGATTAGCTCAAAAACGGGAATGCTTTGATGTCCCAGATGCCTTCTCTAAGGTTAAAGACCAGGGCTCACGTATCTCCAGCTGGTTGCCTAAGTCCTGAAACCATCAGTTTCCCTGTGATCCAGCGTTATTTATATTGTCCACGTCCCTTGTCAGACCTAGGGATAAACTTGGCTTTTCCACAACTCTTATTATTTCCTCTGGGAATGTGGAAGACGTAAGCCTGGAAACTCACGCCAAGGATCAAGGTTTGCCCCGCTCAAAGGGGCTCCGTTTCTTGCCGCCGTCGTGGCCATGGCCTAAGGGACAAGTCGCTTCAGATGTCCCCATCTCCAGCCCTCTCTTTGCACCCTCCGCCCCGCACACGATGGCTTCATTCGGAGCGAGGAGACCTCATGGCTGGTCCTGGGGGTGCCAGCAGCTCTCCAGCGCCCATCCCGAAGGGAATATCCAACGTGGGGACCTGGCTGTGCCTAAGGAACAGCCCCAGCTCGTGTGTCCTCTCCTCCTCGCTTCTGCCTCCCCTCTTCCCTGCGCTCATCTCCAGGTCCCATCCTCCCGCATTTCCCAAACTCCCCAATGTTTGTCCCGGGCCTCGCCGGGCGCATGGAGCCAGGCACAGGGACCAACCGCCAAAGAAGCCAGCAGGGCTTCCAACAACCCCTTTCCAGGGGTGCATTAGACTAAAAATCACCCCAAAACAACCAGTCATCCCCCTCCCCAATAACTCTCGGGGCGGCTTCCGCGGCGGCACGGGCCTTGGGGGAGCCCCGGGGGCGGCGGGCACGGAGCCGCGGCCTTACCGGGAGAAGAGGACGGCGCCACCGGCCGCCGGCTGGAAGCGGAGGAGCCAGAGCGCGCGCAGCGCCATGGCGGAGCCGGCGGCCGCGCCGGGGAGGAGCCGGCAGCGCGGGGCC
>VWPW01016632.1:83373-225873 GCA_013389825.1 Crypturellus undulatus
GCCCCGCGGTGCTGCGGGAGGAGGAAGCGTCGCGGCCCGGGCGCCCGGAGCCCGAGACCGGGCGCGACATTCGCCCAGGCCGGGCGGGTTCCCGTGGCCAGGCCTGGGGGAGCGAGCGGGGCCCGTGGGCCCTCGCGCCGGCGCTCGGAGCGCTTCAACCTTCTGGTTTAAAAAAGAGCCGCGTTGAGAGGCCCTGTCGGAAGCAACTAGGTGTTGGCCGGGCGTTTGGGTCAACATCGGTTCCGTGTTCCCAGTGCTGTTAAAGGTAAAATAGAGGAGGCCTCGGCCTAGGGGTAGGGTTGGAAAAGTTGTTTTCCAGTGCGGTGACCTGGTGTTTCCTTCTCTCCTCATTTCTTTTTCACCGCAAAGGCAAGAGAGCCAAAACGTAATTTAGTAACGACTGCTGCTAAACTGGATTTTAGTGTGGTGAGCCCTGCCTTAGTTTCGCTTACAGAGACCGACCCAAACTGTGTTATCGTCTGTGCCAGGCGTATCTTGTCCTAACCCATTGGTGTTGGCTGGATATGTTTGTATAGCAGGAGGTTGGAAGCTGTGAAGAGATGGGGCTGCTGGGCCCCATCTGATGACAGGCCGAGGCCTCACAAATGACACTTGTAACAGGCGCTTTTCATCAATTTCTGCCAAACTGAGGGAAATTTATAATAGGAAATAGGCTGTCAGATAGCTAAAGGTATCCGTATTAGCAAGATTATTAAAAAGACAATACAAACAAAACTATACAAAGTTATGGGTTTGCAGTGGAATGTGTTGTGTCTTAAAAGCGATGTCAAAATTCATTTATTCTTTATAAATCAAAGATTGTTTTAGTGTAACCTCTGGCGGTTTGGAGAGAAAACCACATTTTATTTCTGCATTGGTCAGTATTCTGTATGTTGTAATATCCCCTGTGCGTTAGCATTTATTAAATAATGCAGAATGTGGCTTATATAATAAATACTAACAGAAACGGATGGACTGGTGCTCCGTATAAGTAGACTTGGAACACATTTCCCAGATTTTACCCCTTTTCACGATATTGCTGTAGCTGTATTAAGTTATGTCAGAATCACTGCTGTATGCCAGCTGAACTAACTAATGCTCTTTGCTGATGTGTCAGAATGGTTAAAATTAAATGCAGGTTTCTGCTTTACGCGGAGCAGCGGGTGTTGCAGGAGGGGACGCCGCGGGAAGCGCTGCAGAGGGACCGTCCGCTTCATCCACGGTGGCCCAAGGGCACGGGGTAGTTTGGAAACTGTCACGATGGTTGTTGCCATTTGCCCAAGCTAACGGGATGCACGGGTAGGAGCTCCACACACTCCGTATGCGCTCTGTATACGCTCCAAATATAGGGAGGTTGGCGCTGTTTCTCTCCGAGGGGTTAGAATGTGTTTATAAGATTTCCATAGATGATGCTGTGATACTCTGGCATGCAGAATGACTCTGTAAAGGTTGCATTTGCTGAAGGGGAAAAAAAAAAACACCCCCAAAAATCCCAAGGTCATATAGATATGTGAGGAATTATCTTTCATGTGTGCATCTGAAGGAAGGGAGAAACCTAGAAAATGAAATACAGCATCAGTGAACACTCACACTTTGCATATGGTTCTTCTGTAGGGTTGTATTTGGCATGGAATCCTTGCTCCCAGACTGGTTCTCCATCTGGATTACAGGGTCTTCAGAAAAGACTGTGGTAATGATTTTCATATAAAGGAAAAGGGCAGAGAAGAGCCATAAAGTAATTAGGAAGCTGGAGGGTTCTCCTGAAGGGAATGTTACTGCATGGAGTGATTTGTTTAAGTTGCAAAAATATTTTCCAACTTTTAGATGTGAAGATGACAACAGGGGAGAATTTATGCATAGTATGAAAATAGTGCATTATAACTTAGAAGGAAAAGGATTCACTTAAGGGAAATTCAGGCTGTGCTTCAGGAAGAACTGGTATGAAGATGTGAGTGACTTGGAGAAGAAAGGATTTTAAGAGTAAACTTTTATTTGCCTTCCCATTACTTCTGTTGAGATTTTACACCTACCAGTACTAGAGCCAGTTTGATACCTGTGAACTTTCTTCGTTGTGGTGATTTTGTTTTATCTCAAGCATTATGGACAGTGGTGGTGGCAGGTTTCATTATGAGAAATGATAGTGGTAGCAAGAACCTCTATTAACCATAGCTGATTTTGGCCCTGTGCTGGGCTGCATCTTACACTTTGTGTATCAAAATTTTAGAGCTCTTGCTGCTTGTAAGTTGAAAACTTTCTGAATTGTGGGAATATTTAGCAACCATGGGTATGGCAGGGTTGTTAGCATGTACCAATGCTGTTAGATTATCAGGTAAGTAGAAGTGGTGGATGCATTCTTTAAAGATGGGTGTTATTGGACTTTATTTCAATTTTGACTTTAATATTGACGATGTGAAAAAAAAAAAAGTGTTTTGAGCTGATTTAAGTATTAGGTCAACTGAAGTAAGAGCTCTTGGATTTTATAGTAAGGTCTCTGCCCTCAAATAACACTGTCAAGTGAAGTGTTCTTCTGGAAGATTCAGCAGATAGTATAGAAGAAATTTGTGTAAACTCCTCTTTTTAGCATTGTTAATGTGCTGCTTTTCGTTCTTGGGAAAGTGCAGTGCATTGTTTGGTTTGGTTTCCTTTATTTTTCCCCCTCTTTTTTTTTTTTTTTTTTTAATCAGCTCCATTCTTGCAGCTGCACCTTCATGTTAGATGGTGCCCAGGGGCAATCCTGGTGTAGCTCTTGCTGCGGGGCAGTGCCCTGGTCAGTGCAGTTTGCAGGACTGCATCCAAACACGGAGCAACTGCTGAGAAAGCTGCTTTTGGCAAGTAATTTTTTCACCAGATCTCTTGGCCACTTTGCAATGACCAGTGATGAACTCACCTGAAAATGAGGATGGGTAGTTTAGAGCTGACTCCTAACAGACCTGCAACAACTTTTTGATGGCACTTTGGCAACCTCTATGCTAGATGTCCAAACTCACTATATTAAGAAGAGGGTTCTCTGCATTAAATATGTAAAGGTAAGAGGTGATGGAGTAATTGTCAGCATTGTACTTGTTCTTGATTGCAGTAAAGCTTCTAAATGCTTTTCAAATGGTGTGTAAGCAGCTGCTTAAGAAACTACCTGCTGTGGCCAATTGTAAGGAGTTTTTATTCTGTGGCTAGGAGCCCTTTGTGGCAGATGAATACATTGAGCGCCTGGCATGGAGAACACCTGGAGGAGGTTCCAGAGGTGGAGAAGCTTTTGATCCAAAAAGGTAAAATAGAATTGCATAATGGTCCGAGTGAATGTATCTCTAATTGTACTGTTTTATTACATGTGCAACAAAAAGCCTGCGTGCAGTTTCGGTGTGTGTCCAAGCAGGTTTTTGACTGAGAGAATTGCTAGAATTTGTGACCATGAGCCAATTGTTCAGAGCCACTGTTATTCAGTAGCAAGAATAGGAAAAGTCACTCTCTGATTTAGACCTTTTGAATAAGAGCATTAATACTGTTCATTGTGATCAGACATGGATGTTTCCAAAGCCCTAAACTTGCTCAGTTAAAACTTAATGGGAGGTTTTGCTGCTAGGAAAGTGTAGGTGAATTTAATAATTTTTTTTGCTAGTTCAGCTCCCTGAACTGAATTTCTGCAGGACCTATTTCCCACGTTAGTGCATATCAAAGGACATGGACAAGCAGATGGGAGGGGAAGAAAGGCGGTAATATGGCAAGCTCGACCCAGATTGTTTTATGTACTTGTGTGCTATAGGGTCCTATAGCAGTGAACTAGTAGTTTGCTGTTCCTGAATGGAGGTGGTCTTAGGCCCTGTTTCTTGCTCCTGGCGGCAATGGCTCTTCTCAAGCTAGGTCTAGGCACTCCTTTGATCTCATGGTAGACTGGTTTAACTCATTAAAATGTCAGAAAACCAACCCATCAAAGCTGTGTTTTGTCAAAAATAAAGGTTAGCAAATTTTTGTGACTGAGAGGCCTAAGAGCAGATACAGAGAGAAGAGGCTGCGTGTCTGTAAGCTGGTAGGAGGGAGGAGGTGGGCGAGGAAGGAACAAGGGCAGGGTAGGGAAGTGAGCAAGGAGGAAGCAGAGGGGAACCTGCCCCTCTCGTTTGTGGTGAGCTGTTGATTTGGCCTGGCCTTTCTCTGAAACCTCACCCTAAATCTAGAAACCGTCTGTCTGTGTTCTGGGCAGCCCTGGGTGGTGCTCAGATGCGTGGTTTTATATGGCAGAATTAAACATCTAGGCTTCTGAATTCCCAGCTCCTGTTTTGCTTTCAAAAGAGCTACTATTTTTCAAATAGTGCAACTTTTAAGCTTGATGTTTCAGTGTATTCTGTGTAGAGATGTGTTTTGGCATCTCAAATGAGAATATCTTTGAAGATGAGCTCTACTTTGCTACTTTTATAGGCCCTGGGATGCTTATAAGCTAGTCAGCTCAACAAAAGGTTTAGCTACCAGAACATTAATTTAGTTTATGGTAGTGGGTGAATTCAAAGTGCAATAGCTGTTTCCTAGTGTCTCCTTACCCCCAGAATGAGATTGTGACCTGACCTAGAACACTCGAGAAGTTAAGCTGCTTTCATTCAAGCACAGTTATGAGAAGCCATACTAGTGTGGTCGGAGGACCAGCCCTTTGGAGACATGCGAGCGCAGCAACCACCATGGACTTTGTAACGAGATGCTGAACCCTCAGTGTTCATCATGGGCTCTGCATCTTAAAAGAGCTTTGTATTAATCTTACCCCCCTCATACTAGAAATTCCCAAGAGAAAAGTATTTACAGTTTGTGAGTTGCATGGGAACTAAGCAGGAAGAAGCCTGGAATTATGCAGAATTACTTCCTCTAGCTCTTTCTCCATAATTGTCCCTGGAGAATAGTTTAGTGCACTCAGGGATCTGTACTGTTACTTGCTAGGTTTAAACTATCTGCTGTTTTCCTATTGGCATGCTTGTGTTAACTTCTGCAGTGTACTTTGAAGTTTATCAGGACAAGTGAGAGCTCCTAGAGCTGTAAATATTTTTCTCTTGGGAATTTTCTAGTGCGAGGGTGCAAGATTAGTACAAAAAAAAAACATAGTGTGAAGGACATGTTTTTTCCGACTCTGTTTTTGGAAGTGGTGTTTTTGTTGTTATTTTGTAGAAAGGTTATTGAATTCTTACCTTCTGTTCTCAGAAAACAGACAAGTAGCCACCTGAAAAAAGCAAACTGAATTGAACAGTCCATTAAAATGAATAGAAGCCCTTTAAAGGTATCATTTGAAATACTGATATCTTTAAACTAAAACAGTGAACAGAAATACAGTTCACATGCTGCCATGGTTCATATGCTCATTTACTCCAGCAAAGTAAAAGCTAGTCATTTTTAGCAGCAGTAAATACTGAAAATTCAATGACCTTCTCGTGCAGCTGAAGTGATTCACATGTATTATTAGTCTCATTTTGGTTTGGAGAGAGCTCAAAGTGTTTGCAAAGAGAGGAACTCTCTTTGTAGTTGTCCTGGGAAGGAGTCATGTGAGGATAAATTAACAACCTTCCCCTCTTCCCTTTGTGGTTGCTCAAAATCTCCAACCTGAGTGTAGGGAACTGGGGGGGAATGGGATGCACCTCCTGCCTTTCAGCATTTCTGCAGGTTGGGGGGACTTCAGGGTCCTTGCATGTATTCTGAATTCAGTGCAAGGTGAAAATGTGGCACCCTGAACAGTCTAGAAATACCTTCCTGGAATGGACTGGGTTTTCCTTCCCTCTTCTGCTTTGACATTAAGCCTTGATGACAGAGTTCTCTGATATGTTTTCAGCTGCTAGCATTAGGTCTGTGGTTGTGGAGGATCTGTGAATAATTGCATATCCTATGCATCAGGGACTGGGGATTTTTAGGAACGTGTGAGCTGAAAGATAACTGGAATGAGATAAGAGACAAAAAGAGGAATGAGAGAAGGAAAGACGTTCCAAGTGTGGAAGGAGGAAGAATAGACAGAACTTGAGAATGTGATTGAAAATACTGTGTTTGGAATGAGGAAAATGCGAGTGTGAAAGAAAAACAGAAGCAAAACAAGAGAGGGAAATAAATAGGTATTTCTTATAGGAAGATTGTGGTGCTTTGTGTTTTGTTTTTTGTTTGTTTTTTGGTTATAACCAGTGGTAGAGCCAGGTTCTTGAGTAACTGGTGTTTAGCTTTTTTTTTCCCCACCACCTACCATTTATGTGGTCACATTTCTCCTGTGTAAACCTGGACAGCTAGGGCAGTTGAAAAGAAAATGCCATTGGTAGGTTAAGAGTGATGCTATTGGTGAGTGATTTTTTTTTTTAAGCTTTGGGCACAAGACAATGTCTTTTAAACTAAAACCTGCTTAACTATCTTTTATTTTAAATCAGATTATTGGAAGAATTTGTGAATCATATCCAAGAATTACAGGTAATGGATGAAAGGATTCAGAGAAAGGTGGAGAAGCTAGAACAGCAGTGCCAGAAGGAAGCAAAGGAATTTGCCAAGAAAGTACAAGAGCTGCAGAAAAGCAATCAGGTAAAATCCGGAGCATATAGGCAGTGCTAAGCTGTAAAAGTTTCAAAAGCCTCAAATGCTCTGTTAACATTTCTTGGTAGAGTGAGCCAGTATTTGAGATAAAATAAGGAAGGTTTGATGAAAAACAATTTCCCCTGACAGCAGTGCTTATCTGCAGATTCCGTTAATGACTGTCAGTGTTTCTCAGAGTCTCCCCAAGTTTAAAGGAACACACTGAACTTTAAGCAGTTGTGTGTACTGATTTAGTCCTTCTGAGTAGTCTGAGATACAGCACTTAAGATGCTGTAAGATGAACTCAGATGCCTGAGTTCACTGTGCTGCTTATTGAAGTGACGTGGTATTTCTTAAAGTAGAGTAAGTGGAAATCACCAGTTTTGTGTCTGTTCTCGCAGGTTGCCTTCCAGCATTTTCAAGAACTAGATGAGCACATCAGCTATGTAGCAACTAAGGTCTGTCACCTTGGCGACCAACTGGAGGGGGTAAACACGCCACGGCAACGGGCCGTGGAGGCTCAGAAGCTGATGAAATACTTTAATGAGTTTCTGGATGGAGAGCTGAAGTCTGATGTTTTTACAAACTCTGAAAAGGTAAGAGCTGTCAGCGGGATGAAAGCAGTTCAAAGCGAGAAGCAGGACTGCCCTAATTACAAGCTGCTACCATGACTTGCCATGGTCAGACTTCAAACCCAGCGAGTGACTGACTTGTTAAAGTTGCATTGTTCTGAAATGTAAATTAACAGCACTGGGCTGCCGATCGCTGATAAAGCATTTGTACTCAGCGATGCCTAATGTGGCAATGTGGCATTTCTTCATTTTATAAAATTATCAGAGATTGAGCAATGCTGGGAGGGCAACCTTAAAGTGCATACAATATCTGCCTTTTCCCTTTGAACCCCTTGCCTCAGATCCACCCTGTAATGCAGAACGTTTCTGAATGCAACTTCTTTGTGAAACTTCACTGTGTTGGGTCAGTCCACTGGCCTTGGATACCTTTTTGTCACAGCAGGCCTGTGGGCTTTGTATAGTCCTGTGGTTACGTCTCCACCCTCTGATTTAGAGGAATCGGGCAGGAAAACTTCAAAGAAACCTTTAAGCATTTTGTTTTTCTTACGCTTTGAGGGTATGTTCGTAAACCATATAGAATCTGAATGGTGCAGAGGGGAACTGAAGAAAGAGTCTCTAGCTACAGGCAGGAGGGCGCATGTAAGATTCCCCCATGCAGTAGATAAGATAAGTAAAGTTTTTGAGGTGTGTCCCAAAGACTTTTGCTCCTCTGCTTAAATCCTGTGCAGTGGTGTACTCGATCGTGGTCAGAAAAAGTTGTAGTATGTGGGAGCTGCAAAAATTTAGCTTGTGCATTCAGCAAAAAATATGTCTGCACTTGGAATATATCTCAAAAAGGACCTAAGAATAGGTTAATAGCCATCGCTTCACTACTTAGCTGAAGGTGCCTCTCTGGGAAATGAAAAGCTAATCACTTCATGTACTTGTACTTCCAAGCAGTCATTTCCACAGTGACTTTTGAATGATCATTTGTGGATATTTGGTAATTACTGGTTGACAGTTTGCCTTAGTGAAAGAGCGCAGAAAAGCATTTCTTACTCTCAAGGAATATGGACAGGTTTCAAAAGAAAAAAAATGTGCTACGGGCAGTCTTTTTCTAGACCTGCTTAAGATTTTTATTAATTTCTTTAATTAGTAGAAATGAAACATATATTTAGGAGAATAAAATGCTTTTTATTCCTGTGAAAAGTATTTTATAATGTCATACTATTAAACGGAATAGCATAAGTTAAAGAGAATTAATATGCAGTCTGTTGAAGGGTCTCTTATTCAAAATTCTTCTTTTACTCTACCAGTAACTTAAGGATTCATGATTTCTAGTGAAGGATGTCAAAAGACTCTCGTAGATTAATAGGTTAAGCCTGGAGAGCGACAAACAAATTAATCCTTATATATCCTGAAAAATAATAAGACATTTGACGAATCTGGAGGATGAGAAGCGTAGCAAAGTCCAGGCATCTTCTATTAGTCTGTGCAGGAACACAAACAAGATTTTCCAAATATGAGTTGTCCTGTACAGTTCTCTTTTAATCAAGGTAGGTTAGTTCCATTCAGTAACTTTTTGCTTCTCAAGTTAAGAGAGAAATGTTTATAGAAGAACCTGCCCAGACATGTGCTGTGAGATTTTAATGCATCTCTGAACTAAAAATAGTTTTATATTATGAGCCAGTAATAAATATCCTTAAATGTTAAAACATCAGTGTTTTCTGATCTCCAAACTGATGTGACTTTAGACATTTTTGTGGCTTCTAATGCTTCTAATGTGGCTTCTAGTGCAATCCCTCAGAAAAGCCTTTTTTTCCTGCATTTGTATTGTTGCTTCCCCATTGCGTTCTGAGCAGTTGTTCAGCTGAGCAATTTCTAACGTCTATGATCTGATTATTTGTTTTCTGCTGGGTCCTGTGTTATGTATCGCAGTCCTTGTCCTCTTTAACTACTCCTCTGTAGGAAGAGTGTAAGAGTGAGCAAATTCCACCAGTTAATTCAAAATGATCTAACGGTTTGCTTGTACTTCATGCGATGATATTGTCTTGTGCTCATATTTAACATGTTTGCTATTATTCTTAAATCCTTTTCTCTGTGTCTGTTCAGTGCTCAGTATTGTTCTGTTATGCCTTTTAACTTCTTTTTCATAATATTATCTGTTGAAGTTTTTCTCTCGTTGTTCTTTGTCTATATCTTTTTCTGATTTCTTCTTTCAGATATGGTATAGCCTTTAAATTATATTTTACAGAATCCATATTTATTTAGATTTAATAGTTTACAGGAGCCTGATTCAATTAAAAATGAAATATGTTCGGGTTTAAGCAGAAACCATGGAAAATTGATTTGTCATGGCTTCTGTCGTGCATAAGAAAGGCCCTGAATTCAGTAAAATTTCAGAAGTTAGTTAACATCTATTGTGCGAAAGGGTGGATGGAAAATGTTCTTTTGTAATCCCGGCAAATAACTGCTAGTACATCGACCATCCTAATGCCATCAGTATTGATTAGGGTACTTAGTTAGGTATTAAGGTTGCTGTAAGCTAATAGAAATAATTGCTGTTTTGTTGAATTTGAGGGGCAGAGCTGCTTTTGGCTTCAGAGGCTGTTGTAAAGTGACTGTTCGAGCTCCTGTTTTTGCTGAAGAGCCAAATGGGGTGATTGTGCTACGTATCATTACATGTGTGCCTTGACCTAGTCTTGAAAACTTTTAAACTAAGCACCGTAAGTGGTGCAAGAATAGGGTTTCCTTGCTGCCGTCCCTGCCCCTCCAGTTCTTTGGAACACGATTAACAGGAAAATAAGCTTAATTTCAATTTTCTTCATGTGTAATCATGAGCTAAAGACTTGGCTTTTGCAGNGTTGTAAAGCGACCGTTCAAAACATGAGCTTGTCGTATTCGAGCTCCTGTTTTTGCAGAAGAGCCAAATGGGGTGATTGTGCTACGTATCATTACATGTGTGCCTTGACCTAGTCTTGAAAACTTTTAAACTAAGCACCGTAAGTGGTGCAAGAATAGGGTTTCCTTGCTGCCGTCCCTGCCCCTCCAGTTCATTGGAACATGATTAACAGGAAAATAAGCTTAATTTCAATTTTCTTCATGTGTAATCATGAGCTAAAGACTTGGCTTTTGCAGCAGCTAGACCAGAGTAGTTTCCATTGCTGCTTCAGTGTCCTGTAGTCCCCATCACAAACCATGCCCAGCTTGGAGCAGGCAGCATCTGATGAGCAAATCCACTTCAGTCCCAACCAGCTCTGTTCACCACATTTTCAAAAGTGGCGATTGGTGTTTCTGTAGTTTTATTAACCTAGCAAAACAGCTACTAAAACCTGCTTGCATGCACTTCTTATGCTGACTGATTGTGGAAAGAGAAACACTAAAAGCTTTTGCTCTCCAGGATAGAGCAGAAATTTGCATGCTGCTTTACCTCTGTTTGATAGCTTTCTGTGTCCATGAAACTACTTGTGTTTTGTAGATAAACTAGCTTTTGTCTTGATTCGCCTGCCCGCTCCTTGCCTCACCATGTCCCACATTGTCTGCACACAGTTGTTCTCTACTTTCTTCAAATTTAAAGAATTCACCATCAGGAACCTGAAGGTGCTGATCCCTTTCATGAGTATTTCAACCAGTTGTAGAAGTAGGAAGCTCGTGTGTGAAAACAGAAGTGGAGAGGTAAAAAAGGAATAGTGCATCATCAGACCATCTTTAGTAATTCTGTCATGTTTTTTCCTAACAGATTAAAGAGGCAGCTGACATTATTCAGAAACTGCATTTGATTGCACAGGAACTGCCTTTTGACAGGTAAAATCCTAAAATCCAATCTGAGTATCTTTTTGTTTAAAAAACAAACAAAAACCTTTACATAGTTATAACTTTTTCTGATGCTTCTCCTGTCTATTTTTGATGCTTTATTAAGTGATTCATGTAGTAGCTTTTGAGATGGATTGTGCGCTTATTTCTGTCTTCTATTGTTGAATTTGTGTTCACATACTCGTGTTTTAGGATCATCTTTACATGCACATCTTAAACTGCTTAACAGACTTCTAATGGGATAATTTCACTATGCTGACTTAATGCTACATGTAAATTAGATGCCTGTAGGTTTGCTATGGCTATAAGACACGCAACTTTTCTATCATCTTTGTGTTATGCATTTCTGTTTCTAAATAATTGGGTCCCTGTTATTAATGTGCTAGAGTTTCTGTGATTTCTTGTGATGTGGATTTGAATTTAAACATGGTATATTTTTTCATGTTAACAGGTTTTCTGAAGTAAAATCAAAGATTGCAAGTAAGTTATCTATGCAGTTCAATCCATATTACTATATTTGAATTTTTAAAGCTGATTAGAGAAATCTGCAATACTGTCAGTATTACAATCTTTGTCAGTACTTGCATTGCACAGCCTAATGGTTTTTCGTTTTTCTCCCCATTCCTCTGCAGGTAAGTACCATGATTTAGAATGTCAGCTAATTCAAGAGTTTACCAGTGCTCAACGGAGAGGTGAAATCTCCAGAATGAGAGAAGTAGCAGCAGTTTTACTTCATTTTAAGGTAAAGACCAAAGGTTTTAATGCATTTGCAAAAGCTACAGTACATTCTCATTCTAAGTGAAATATTTCCAGAGGCACAACTCCTATATCAGATAACTTGTATGGCTTTAAAATTACTATGTTGTTCCATCTGAAATCAAATTTAGGGGGATAAAGGAGGCAGATTATAAGAGATCAGAGGCAGCGTTATTAGAGACCTAGTTCTGAGATAATCTTGTCTCTTGTGTGTGTGCGGAATTTGGGGCCTGAGGAGGGAGTGTATATTCATAGAGAGTCCTGAGAGTATGTCAGATTTGTGACAAAAATGAGTTCGAAGGAGTTCATGTATCTGATGAATCTATTTGTTTTTGAAAAAAAAAAGCATAGGAGTTATTTCCTTTATTTCATTGTGTAATGAAAGCATAGAAAATGGATTTTAATTCTGAGTTGTTTTGCTCCTTCCATAGGGCTACTCCCATTGTGTTGATGTGTACATAAAACAGTGTCAAGAGGTAATGCATTTTATTTTACATGTAACTCTTTGGGTGTTTATTTAGTCTTAGTGTTTTGTAAATATATTTTGCAATGTATTCCTACAATTCTAGGGTGCATTTTTGAGGAATGATGTATTTGAAGACGCAGCCATCCTCTGCCAACGAGTGAACAAGCAAGTTGGAGAAGTCTTCAGCAATCCAGAGACTGTGTTGGCCAAACTCATTCAAAATATCTTTGAAGTTAAACTTCAGGTATTATAAATTTTAGCATGCTAAAGTTAGTTGGGGAAACTGTCTTTCATACGTGTTATTTTTACTAGTAGCAATTACTGAGAATGTATAATATTTGTAATCTTACATAAGTTATAAAACCCAATCTGATTGATCTATAACAGTTCACAGATAATTTGAGTTATTTCAAATGAAGATATTTGTACTCTGAATGCTGTGGTGCAGATAAAAACTAAAATTTGGTTATGTAAACTTATAAGGAAATGAGTGTTTTTTATTAACTAGTTCATAAGATGCTATAGACATACTTGATTTCTTCTGTAGCTTTCCTATCCAAAACATGCCAGAAAAAGAATCTTACATTTAATAAATACCTTTAATCTGTTCGTTCTTGGAATTAGTTTTTTATATTTGGGGTTAGCACTTGAGTAAGCAAAAATAACATCTCCTTTGCTTAGTGTGAACTGTAGAAAAGTGTTTAGTTCTTTGGTGTTGATTTAGTTTTTGTGTTTGTAAGTAAAGCATGTTTTCAAAACATTGTGTCTTTTATGTTTAACTCGCATGCTACTCCTTTTCATTTTCAAGTTATTCCTTATAAAAGATATGTTAAATCTGTATCTAGTATCTGTATCTATCTGTAAAGCTAGATCTGTAAATTAGAGTTTGAAAAACTAAGAATTGATGAATGGCATTACAAAGCTGCATAATTTGTGGGAAATTCTGTGTAATCTAACAGGTAGGGGAAATGAACTCTGTTTGACACATATTATTCAAGCGGATAAATATTGTATCTAAATTTTTCAGAGTTTTGTAAAGGACCAGCTAGAAGAACACAGGAAGTCAGATGCAGAACAGTACCTTAAGAACCTCTATGATCTATATACAAGGTATTTGCACACTTGTGATGAAATTATTTTTGTAGATACCCTCCTGTAATAAGTTGATTTATTATCATGATAGAGGAGGACAGGCCAAAAATGTAAGATACTCACACAAAAAAAGCCTTTATAATAATTTCATTCCTAAAGAAACTTTAAAATAGCCATTGTTATTTGCAACTGAAAATATCTGGGTTGGTGATCACGGAGGGAAAGAGTAATTTGTCTTTTATTCTTCAAAAATTATACTAAAGCCACTCCTCGACATGTCACCTAGTGACTTGTGTGATTGTAATTGTATTGTACCTAATGAAATGTGAATTATGCTGAGTTCTTTACTTAAATGTAGAGTTGCCAGAAGTCCTAATTGTGATCAGTATTCTGTTGTGCTGTGTGCTTTACAAACATGTAATGCTGCAATTCATACAAATTCAACCTTCTCTTCCTCTCCCTCTTGTTTCTTTTGCATAAAGAACAACTAATCTTTCAAGCAAATTGATGGAATTTAACTTGGGTACTGATAAGCAGACTTTCTTGTCTAAGCTTATCAAATCCATTTTCATTTCCTACTTGGAGAATTACATTGAGGTGGAAATTGGTTATTTGAAAACCAGGAGCGCTATGATTCTGCAACGCTATTATGATTCCAAAAACCACCAGAAAAGGTCCATTGGCACTGGAGGGTGAGTTTCTTCTGTGTTTTTTTTTTTTTTTCTTTTTAAAGTGGAAGGGAGGTGGTAAAGGGGATAAATAAAATGATTGCCTTGTCAGTTGTGTAGTGATCTATTGCAAAAAAGCAGGCTTGTTAAATGACCTAAAGCCTTTTATGTTTTATTCTCACCTTATTATTTATATTACCTCTGGTAAAAATGTGCTGCTCTCAATACATGTGAAAGGTGATGCATGGTATTTATACGCTCCCGGGAAATGAAAAATGCCAGTTAAACCTATGTTTTAACTTAGGATCCAGATCCACAAAAGGACTGAAGCAAAACTAAGGTACCTAAAGCATGTATATGTTTGTATCTAAAAGCATACGTTTTTTTACACCTGCCCAGGCCTTGTGGCCCTCGCCTAAGACCTAGGAAGGGGAAAAGACCATAGCAATATCAGTGAAAAAGCTCTTATTAAGCCCAGAAGATGCAATGGTCTTAGAGAGAAAGGTAAAACATGACTTCGTTATTCTCAGGGTAGAGAAACTCTAATAAAGCAGTAGTGAAAGGTGGGAGAGGAAGAATTAAAACTTGTATGAAGCAGAGGTGGCAAGATTACTGCTTCTGTCAAAGAGATGCTAGGTTTAGTATGTCAAGAATGAAAAGTGGTTTGGATAGAAAGACAGCAACACCGAAGTAATTAAACGAATTAAAAAACAAAGATGTGAAATTTAATTTTCTCGGGGAAAATTAAATTGATTGTAGTGACTGAATTTATGGGTTGCTTTATGCATGCAAACGTGTTTGAGCATGCTTGACTAAAAAAGGACTGCCTAGACAGTGGATGTGGATGAGAGGATTTCTGGGTATGGATGAGGTGGAAAACTTGCAAGAACATTTAGTAAGTAGAATGTGGCACAATGTATGGAGGCTGAACTTCCTTAGTGGAGCAAAAGTCCCATAGGATTCAACTGAAAAGACTTTTATTCCACAGTGCGGGGCATAGATGTTCCCATGATATGAATGTGCCGTGGCAAAATACGTCTGAATCTGTGGTCAGAGGTGCTAGTTTAGCATTTACTAGCAATGTTTTTAAGCTTCGTAAGACTGTCTTAATGCTTGCACATCCTTAATTGTGTCTTGGGTTCTGTTTTTTGTAAGTTAACATCTAAAATGTCTTAAACATGTTTTTGAATTGGAACATCCATATTTCCATCCAGTGAAATTATCCTTCTGTGTATCTGTTTTCTAGTATTCAAGACCTCAAAGAGAGGATAAGGCAGCGCACTAACTTACCGTTGGGTCCAAGTATTGACACCCATGGAGAAACTTTTCTCTCACAGGAGGTGGTGGTTAATCTTCTGCAGGAAACTAAACAAGCTTTTGAAAGATGTCACAGGGTAGGTGTGGTTCCTCTGCTCTGCGTTAGTAATGTAACTTTGTACCTCAAATTAAATCTGAGGTTGAACATGTCGTTTTTCGGCTGAAGTGTAGCAGGCAGCAAAAGAACTTGAGCCTATTGAACAAATGAATTGTCTCTTGTATTTTTTTCAGTGAAACAAGGGTCATGGTGAAGGCTAAGGATTTGCTTTTGAAACATGAATCTAATTTTAGATTGCGGTTTTTAATACCATGTATTTTTAAAAATTATTTGGAGGAACTGGGGAGCGTTAAAATTGTGTATCTGTTGTTTTTGTTGCTTAACACAAGTACTGGAAAGATTAATGTAAAAATAAAAATCTTACTTTAAAAATATAAGAGTTTCCCAAGGAATGTTCTCCTGAGTCAAGTGTATCATATTCTCTTGTAGTGGAGAATATCATCAGTAAGAAGGTGCAAGGTGTATCTTTACTCTTGCATTGTTTACCTTGGTAATCCTCTACTGTTCTTTAAGTGCTTAAGTCTAACAAAAATATATTTTCCTGTTGATTAAGCTGCTGGTTTTACTGATGTTTATTTTCTTTTTTTGTCTGGTATTTTAGTGCAAGTGCTAAGTGAGACTGAAGGACATTTTATTTTTTATGTAGTAGTGTGACACCAACAGAAGATCAGCTACATTGAGTGACACTGGAAGTCTCTCTACCCCAGTATCTTGGCTCTATGTTTTCTTAGGAAAAGACAAAAACACTGAGCACTCACAGCATGATCTTTTCCATGAACCTCTTCTCAGCATCCAGCAGGATGCAGTTTTGGTACTTACTGAGCCAGAGTTTACACCTGGACCAATGTATTTTAATGACCCTTCCTTAATCTGTCCAATTACTTATGTTTTTTTCTTATTTGAAACTTCCTTATGCTTTTACCTTCCATAGCATCCTGTGGCACAGTACTGTTTGGGTATCACTAAGAAAGAAATAGTTTCAGTTTTCTTTTTTGATGCTGAAGAGTTTGTTGATGTAAAAGGCTGTTCCTGAATAGTTCTGTATATGGACCTCTCTCATTTGGAATAACACTCCAATTATTCTGGAATACTCGTTACCATTTAAGCTGATCCCCTATCTAATCAGATGATAAACTTTCCAATATATGTAAAACTGACCTTTAAGATCAAAACTTTTCTTTTTCTTTAAAGCTCTCTGATCCATCTGACTTACCGAAGAACGCTTTCAGAATTTTTTCTATGCTTGTAGAGTTCTTATGTACTGAACACATTGATTATGCACTAGAAACAGGCCTTGCTGGTGAGTATATTTTTGCTTTTGGTGGGCTTTGAATATGTGGTACTTAATCAAAATCTTTTCTGAGCACTTCATCTCATTGGCCTTTTAGGATCTGTAAAGATCCTTGTTGTGCTTAACTGATTGACCTTGTTCAGTACCTATTGGCTAAAAACTAGTGTTGTGCATTTGGGGCATTTAGTGTCCTCCCAAGTGTAACTTCCATTTGAGAAACTGGTACCTAGGCAGGAAGACAACACTGGCTTCGGAAAGATTAATAACGCAGAGGACAGGACATCAGCACTCCCTAACTCTTTTCATTCTTGTCTTTGTCATAGCAGGGGAAAACAATTATTAAGACTTAGTGTTTTATGTTTTATAAGGATTTGATGTATATTTGTATAGCTATGCATTTTAAAAGCTCATGGCAGCAAGTAAGAACATTGCTTAATGTTCTGATTAAATTATCTATAATTAGATTATTTAATTAATCTAAAATTATTAATTAAAATGGCTACATATACACACACACACACTATATATATAAACAATTATTAAGACTTAGTGTTTTATGTTTTATAAGGATTTGATGTATATTTGTATAGCTATGCATTTTAAAAGCTCATGGCAGCAAGTAAGAACATTGCTTAATGTTCTGATTAAATTATCTATAATTAGATTATTTAATTAATCTAAAATTATTAATTAAAATGGCTACATATACACACACACACACTATATATATATATATATATNAATGGCTACATACGCACACACACACTATATATATATATATATATATCTTGACAGTGAAGGCCTTCCCTGAATCAAAGTGTGAAACTCATGCTCTGAAGAAACGCTGAATTTGGTTGTTCTGTTTTGCTTTTAGAAATTTTTAACAGCAAGATACCCATGCTCGTGGTTATATACCTGGTAGTTTTATTGCAGCTTCTTGCCTTTTCTACTGATTACAGATTTCCTATTAGCTCTAGAGAGGCAGAGTAATGTTACTTGGTGTATCATTGAGAAGTGTTCTATATATTGAACATCATGGTAAACTTTTTCAAACTAAGCCTGTGATTTAGACATTCATGGGAAAAATGTGTGTATTTTAAGAGTCATCATGCCAACTGGAAAACTGCATGTCACTGCTATACTGACGAAACTCCTTTGCTTTAGGCATTCCTTCTTCTGATTCAAGGAGTGCAAATCTCTATTTCCTGGATGTTGTCCACCAAGCCAATACTATTTTCCATTTATTTGACAAGCAATTCAATGATCATCTGATGCCATTGATCAGGTACTTCTTTATTGAATGGTCACTTTTGGTGAAAAAAGCAGCATTTTTTTTTTTCTGATCTCGCTCAAGAGNGGGAAAAATTTGTGTATTTTAAGAGTCATCATGCCAATTGGAAGAACCGCATATCAGTGCGATACTAACGAAACAACTTTGCTCTAGGCATTCCTTCTTCTGATTCAAGGAGTGCAAATCTCTATTTCCTGGATGTTGTCCACCAAGCCAATACTATTTTCCATTTATTTGACAAGCAATTCAATGATCATCTGATGCCATTGATCAGGTACCTTAATTCCGATCGCATTTCTTTAGTGAATGGTCACTTTTGGTGAAAAAAGCAGCATTTTTTTTTTCTGATCTCTCTCAAGAGGAGTTTATTGTTGGAGTGGTTCAGGTTGCCCTTGTGGGAAGATAAAATGCTGCAATGCATGGGAAGGAGGAAGGAAGCTTGCAGGAATCTGTATATTATGGTAATACAGAGTGAGAAGGAGCCTCAAGGGTATTGATAGAGGAGAGAAGCTGTTGCTCCCCAGATATCTCACTACTGCTTTGCACGACTGGGCTAGCAAGGACTGTTGGCTGCTCCCTGAGGTCAGCAAGGGCCATGGGGGCTGCTGTGATTGCTGGGGTCTTCTGAGCAGCTTCTGCAGAGGAAACATCCAGCTGTGCCACGGGCATCATACGTGAGCTCCATGAAAGCTGCGTGTTGTTTAGGAGCTGCTGCTTGGATACACTTGAGGCAGGTACCCCGGTGCACTGTGAATGGGAGGCATTTTGCTCAGTGGGGACAGCGCTGCTGCAGCAAGTGACAACACTGCCCATCAGCACTTGGCAAATCCCAACTGGGGCAGCTGTATGTTGAGACTGTTGAATTGTTATTTTAAAGCCAGATAGCTTCCTCCAAACTAGTCCTTTCTGAGAATAGCTGAATGGGAAATCTTCACAAATCCATGCTGGAAGAGCTCCAGCAAATAAATTTGTTCTGATGTTTAACTCTCTTACTTCCCAACCCTTTATGCTCTTGTAGTTCGTCTCCTAAGTTATCTGAATGTCTTCAGAAGAAAAAGGATATCATAGAACAAATGGAAGTGAAGCTGGATATGGGCATTGATAGGCAAGTAAAGATTTGAACTTTCTGTTAATTACCGATTCTCATAAAACTCCTTTGTGATGTATATTAACTTTCCATTTAAGGGTGAAGTTTTTCTGAACACAAAATTTATTTATTTTCTTTTTCCTTTAAAACCATAAGCACACATATCCTGTCAGGGAAACAAAGATTTTTGTTTGTTTGGAGGCTCATATTTTCCTTGGCAGATTTCTGACCTGATACAGTTAGTTTTGGAAGGACTTTATTAAATGTTTTTGATTCTGTTGAGAGAATGTTGAATTCAATTCACATTGTTGAGAGAATTCGATTCACATTGAGTAATTCTCATTCTGACATTGACTTGATTGAAGTTGTGGGTGATTCATTTAGTCTGTGTCCATTAGCCCAAATAACCAAGTTTAATACGAGTAAACAGAACTGTACTGCAACTGCTCTGCTTTCCCTCGAGAAGGGTGTAGTGCTCTTGAATTTCCAAATGATATTACTCAGTCTAGAACAAGTTAACTCAAATTTCTGTGGCTCTATTTTTCTTGCCATGGTAGTAGAAATAAACTTTCCTCTGAGACCTGAGGACAACTTTGGAAATTATAGTCACAGTTCTTATACAGATCAGTCTAACCCAAAGAGGGATGGGAACAGCCCTGTATAGGGAAAGGAGTCTCTGCCTTGGTGTCCTGCTGCATAATTTCTGCAGAGAGATGGGGATTTGATGCAGTTTATTTGTGGAGGGCTCAAGAGTTTGGTTCTTAAAAGAATTTTCTGCAAAAAGGTGGAGATGGAAGATGTACAAGTAACATTTAAGATTTTAACTGCTCCTGCTTTAAGCTGGACCTATTTAGCTAAACAGAAAATTTGAATTCCGTGATCTACTGAGGCAGCAAGTCCAACTAGGCTTGGGTCAGTCATCAGCATTGGAATAGCTTGCAACTGTTGGTATAAAATAATTAATCTCTTAAAAGCAGTAGTAACACTTAAGTGTGTTCAAAGGTTTGTGCATAGAGCCTTTAAAAAGTTATGCTTCAGTTTATATAAAACATTAATTTTGAGATGAGCGCTCTATATAAGATGTGTTCGTGTGCCTGCTTACGTGCTATTTCTTGGTGCTGCTGATGCTTTTAAGAACTGATTGTCTTGCTTAAAGGAATGATGTCACCTAAAGAGAGAAAAAAGGAGGGGGAAGGAACATCTAAATGTTGGTGGGTTCAACACAATCCGATGTGACTAAATTCAGCTGCAGAATTTTGAATGGCATTCAAAGCAATTTTCTACCCCTATAAAAATGATTCATTAGCTGAACTGAACTGAACAAGTTCAGCTATTTTTTTCTCCATCTGTGTTCTGTGCAAGGGGCCTTCTGTATTTTTATCAGAAATAAAAATAGGAAGAATACAGAGTATAACTTTTTTTCTTTTATTTCTGGCTGTGGATTGTTGAATGAAATACGCCTGAAATGCAACTCAAAGCTCCATGCACAGAAAATTTATTCTCTTTGGACACCTCCCCTGTCCTGCAGAACTTGAATTCTTCATAACTCATAACATCATTATTACTAATTTCCATCCTTAGAGGAGGTTTTCATAAAGTGCTTTATTTGAATATGGGAAAAATGGGGGAGTTCCCAGCAAAGGATGGGGGAAAAATGAGTTGTCCCTGTTTCAATTGCTTTGCTGTTTGACCTTTGAGTGGGACTTAAAGTAAATCAGTGCCTTGACCTTAGATAATGCTCTAAAAAGAGAAATCCTGTGGAGGATGTAAAACTCTATTAGATTTCTGAAAAAAAAAAAAAAAAAAAAAAGACAACTACCAAGCCCTAGCAAAGGACCTTAATTTTGCAAGTGTTTTCTGATGCTTTCTTCTGACTAATACGCAAAGCAATCTAATTCTACTACCCAAAGTCTCTGGAATGCTTCCTTCTGCTGTCAGATTCCCTCAGCAATGAAGAATGCTATCCAGTTTCTGTGAAGAGTTGGATTTAAATGGATTACTTTCCAATTAATGTGTCCTCCTTAAAAGTCTCTGGCCAGGATGCTGTGTGCTGTGCTCCAAGGCAGTGACCTTGGAGCAGAGAGATTTTAGGAGATTTTTGTTTGTTTGCTTTGTTTTGTTTTGCTAATTCTCCCTTTCCTAGCTGCTTAGAGAAAATCAAACTTCTCTTTTCTAGAGAATTACATAGTAATTTTTGGAAGAGTGTGTATTTTTGTGTGGATATCTATTACATGAAGTATTTCTTTTGACATGTCCTAGCAGCCCCAATTTTTTTGATAGCCATTCAAGTTTAGTGTATGTTCTGTAGGCTAAACAAATTCTGGGTTGTGAGTTTTTTCCTTGATGCTTTGTGTTATCTGCTTTTGTAGAGAATTGCTTTAGTAGCTGTAATATAAAAATGAAGGAAATGAAAGTGCTCCCCTCAAAACGTGGTCTGTTTTTTGTAACTTTAAAGGACACTGAACTGTATGATTGGACAGATGAAACACATCTTGGCTGCAGAGCAAAAGAAGACAGATTTTAAACCAGAAGATGAAAACAATGTTTTGATTCAATATACTAATGTAAGTAAACTAAGCCCAGACTCATCACTATAGTAGTATCAGATAGAAGGGGCTTGGATTAAACGTATGCATTTAACAGCATGTACATTTGATTAATGTGCTTGGCTGCCATTTTTCCCTATATTCTGTTTTGCTAACAACCTGTCAAATTCTTTCCCTTTCCAAGAAGCCTGAATTAAACTGCCCTGTTCTGAACTGATATTAGCTATAGTTTAATAGAACATTGTCTTGCATCTGTCTACTTGAGTATTTCTGTCTTTATGTGACAATGGAAAAGTACTGGTGGAAAATTAGTTGACTTTGTGAAAAAATTTATGAAAAGAACTAATATCTGCTTTTTTACCCTTGTTTTCATAAAACTTTTTTTTTCTTTAGGCCTGTGTTAAAGTCTGTGGCTATGTTAGAAAGCAGGTGGAAAAGATTAGGCATTCTATGGATGGTAAAAACGTGGACACAGTTTTGATGGAGCTTGGAGTTCGTTTTCATCGACTGATCTATGAACATCTACAGCAATATTCCTACAGTTGCATGGGAGGAATGTTAGCTATTTGTGATGTGGCCGAGTATAGGAAGTGTGCCAAAGACTTCAAGGTAAGCATGTGTAAGTCACTGATGCACATTCATGTGGAAACTATGTAGTAGAAGGGAGTATTTTTATTCAAAAGTTATCTTCTCATAAAGTCTTCTGTTTCTAGTTGAACATCGTCACATACTGATGTTATATATTCTGTTGTCATACCAGCAGTTTTTAGTCATGTCCTAAAGAGTTTTCTCCTTCTATCACTTCGTTGTTCATGAGCTGTAAGAGACTTTTGAGTATTTCCATGATTTTGTGTTCTATGTATGATTTTTGAATTGAAATAAAATCTAGGGATTGTCATTATGGACAAGATTTATGGTGCCTGTGCTAGTAGTGCTTTTTTCCTACTATTGCCAAAAACTTCAAGAACCCCAAATTTGGGGTATGTGATATAACCTAATCTCTCTAAGCCTTTTCTAATCATGTTTAATTAGAGGTGAGATCTCTTGAAATTTAAATTAATTTTTTTGTTTTGGTTGGGTTTTTTTAGTCTTTTAGTTCTTTTTTGTGTTTTATCAATGCTGTTTGTGGCTTTGTGAAAGTGTTTTCCTTCTGTTAAGAAATCAGGAACCTATTTCTAGCCTTTATTTTACATATTTGAAAGCAAATCTATTCACATTTTAATATAGAGTTGCATACATATCTCATATTAAAGGTATACTTACTTGGAAAGCATTTTTTGCTTCCAAAAAAAAACCTTCTTCAAATGTTACAGATACTTGCCCTTAACTCATTGCAAACCTATTTTCTTATTTACTGCATTCTGGAGCATAAAAATCATCTCCACATTGTTGCCTTTAACATGACTTTGTGTGGTTGGAGGCTGCAAATGTTGCCAAAACACTTTATTTTTTTATTAAGGAAAAAAAAGGAAATGTGCTGCAATTAGGGGCTAAAAGAGCATGACAGTCATAGTAAATACCACTAGTCTGACATGGCAACAATGAAAAAGTCTGTGTGTTTATATATATATTATGTGTATGTGTATATGTATGTAGGAGCATGTATGAAGAGAGAATGATCAAAGAGGATCCTCTAAGGGAAAAAGTGTTTTGAGAATCTAGATGGAATTTGCAGAGCTTGAGTCCTAAGACAAGTTTTCACTCTTAATACCTGTCTCTCTCCTCTACCCACAGATTCCACTGGTGTTGCAGCTCTTCGATACCTTGCACGCACTTTGCAATCTCCTGGTTGTCGCCCCGGATAACTTAAAGCAAGTTTGCTCTGGAGAACAGCTTGCTAATCTGGACAAGAACATCCTGCACTCCTTCGTTCAGCTGCGCGTTGATTATAGGTCTGCTCGCCTTGCTCGCCACTTCAGCTGAGAGCACGGAAGGAATCGCGACACCCTGGAGCAGGCCACAGCTGTTAGAAAGCACAGGGAATGGTTTCTTACCAAGCCGTGGTTGTAACTTTTGTGGAATAATGACTGTTCAGAATAAAACAGCAGCCATATTTAAACATGACTCTCTCTAGAATGTGAGCAGATGAAAATTGGAATGATGTTTTGTGCAAGCTAAAGTTCTCCCGGTGATGAATTTCTGCAAAACTACTTGCTGCTGATTTTGTATTGGAGACATCTTGGTGTAGGAAAGCAAGTGGTGCACTGAAAATATTTTAGTCTTCAATATTGAATTATCAGATACCATTTGTTAGACTTTAAGTACAGAGCATAGCGTAGGTAATGGATTACATAGAATAGGCCAGTGTAGAAACATTCTTCATCAATTTTAATGACTTAGACTTCAGCACAGCTAATCATAATCAAATTATCTTTGATTGGTGTTTCTAAGTCATTTCTTTCTTTTAAAATCTTATCCCGCTCAATGTAATTTCTTGCTCTAATTAATTAGCTTGGAATTTCTTTGAGATGTAGGAGCAACAGAAACGCTATCCCAGAAAGATGTAATTTATTCATTGTGAAGCTTTCTAAACAGAACTAAAGTGATAAAAACAATATTTTTTTTTGGTTCTTTAGTATTTTGGGTTTTTAACCTAATAGTCATAGGCCCACTGGAATAACTAGTGTTGTATGATCTGAGCCTGTGGTTGATTCCTGTTTATTCTGTTTGATACTGGCATACACTGAATTTAATATATAATGGATTGCAGCTGCCTTGTCTGAGGTGTCCACATTGCAAGGTGAAGGTGCCCAATGTTGGGCTAACATAAGAGAACTTTTTCTCCTGTCTCTTGTTTTGTATGTAAATAAATTCAGATAATAACCAAGAGAAAGGATAAAATGTGGCCCAAGTGTACATTTGTATGGGGGAGGAAGGGAAAGTGGCTCTAGGAAAACTGGGGAGTTGAAGCTTCCTCTGCTGAAGACTGAGTTCTCAGTGCCTGAGCACTATAAAATGTCATGTGCAGAAGCTTCTCTTCCATTGCTTCTGTTTTACCATTGGAGACGGGCAGCTTTTGAGTTCATTGGGCTTCAGCATTTATTCTGGGTGCTTCTGAGTGTGCATATAGAAAACCGAAGCAACAGTGATGCCTGAAACATTTAGCTTTTCCACAAGCAATTGAAGATTCCTATAAAATGGGCCTCTGTTTGGAAGGGAACTCTTGTGGAAAACAGGTCGTACCTGCCGTGTTTTCTGTCTTCAGTCTGACATCCCCAAGCAGATCATCTATAACACTTGATTTGATTTCTACTGTGGGCTCAGCATACTTTATGAATTTTATTTTCTCTCCCACTGTCAGAGCAATTTCTATGAATTTACTTTATGGATAAAATAAAATGATTTTCCTTGCGTTAATGATTTACCGGGTATAGTCAATATTGACAGACTCGTGGGGAAATTCTCTTGTTCGGTTGAAGTTTTTGCACTTCTTTTTTTTTGTATTTAGCGGAGCATTATTTTGGTAAACAGGAGAACGGATGCCAGATTTTCTCAAAGTATTTCTGGGAGACGGGGTGCTTTGTTCAGCTGTGTAGCTCTATTCCTCGGCCATGGCAAAGCCACAAAGAGTTTTGGACACTGGAGGAGGCACATGCTTGTACTGCTGCCATTATTTTTTTCTCCAAAAGCTCTGATGTGAATTCAGATGATACCTCTTTGTTACCTCTGTAACTGAAAGCCAACAATTTTGAGGCTGTAGTTTACTAACTAATATAAATTCTTTATACAAAAAAGTGTCAATTTGTAAACACTTGAGAACAGTGAACATCATCTTAAGACTGCAGATCACAGAAGTGCTTCAGAATTTGTTGTATGGTTATTTTGAATTATTTTAAGGTTGTATGTAATGTACTTACAATAATTTTTGCTTTATTAGCTGTGTTTCCCATGCATATGCTCAGTGCAATATTTTTCATTATGCCTATTTAAAAAAGAGACAGCAAAAAGTAGGTGAATTCTTAGAAACGTAGACTCTTCCTCAGTTTAAAAAATCCCTCCAGATACTTTTTTTTTTCATTTCCTCATTCTTCAAATACCTTTATATTCAATTGTATAAACCCTTCTATTAAAAAACAAACAAACAATAAAAGTAATTTTACTGACCAAATTTATCATTGGTGTGAACTTTCCCTTCTGCTTTTACATTGGAAAATGTGCCCATGTGTACACTGCAAGTGTTTTTATTTCCAGAAAAAAAACAGGTTGGTAAATTCACTTTACAATTTGGATTGGGATGGGTGTATAATCTTTAAACATTAAGCATATAACTATTATAGCATATAATTTAGGAAAATATTTCCAGTAGCTTCTGAATACAATAAAGTGCTATCCAGAATACAAATATGGTTTTTAATGTTCATGTAATGATTTAAAGTATAACCTTTCTAATATTCGCTTCTTGAGCATTGGCATTTAACAGGCTGGCAGCCAAAGGAGTGCTTGGAGGAGGTGGGTGCATGTGTGTGTAATTATGCTGTCTACAATTGGTGAAAATGGCTTTGCCAGAAACTGTTGCAAGCTTGAAAAAAGCTATATTTTCACAAGTCTTATAATTTATTTATGTGCTTTTATATTGTATTGTATTTGCGTTGGCAGAGAGAGCAGGAAGGAGCTGGTGTTCTGTAAGATCATTCCTTGGGACAACTCAAACATAAAATTTTGGAAATTGAAGTATTTGGAAGAAGAGCACATGTAGATATTTAGAAATAGCAAGTAAAAAGTGAACTTAAAATCATCCAAAGAACAAGAGTTTTAAATGAAGTAGCTTAGCACACAGTAGGGGAAGTTTAAAATACGAGTAGTAGAAACCTGCAATACGCATGACGTAGGCAAATAAGCAAGGTTTGAATTAATATCTCTTTACAGCTATGTTTCCATCCTTAAATGAAGTGACCTTCTGGAAAAGGGAGACTGGCTTAAAGAGCCTGTCTTGGAGCTGTCTTTTTCCATCTTGAAACCCCTGGATTCAACAGGAAAAGGCTTTCCATACGTGTGAATCTGCTCTGCTGGGAACGTGAGCTCCGCTTATTCCTACTGGGAGGAGTGAAAATGCAGCAGCAAAATCTCATTGGAAGGAATAAGAATTTGCCAGAGCTGAGCTTATTTTATTCTCCGGACTACAAAGATCTGGCTGATGGTAAGTGACTGCTTAACTTGAGATTTATCAGTTTATCTTGTGGTCAGTAAGAGAAATTGAGTTGTCCTCCCTTTCTCTCAGCGTCCGTTAAATTGCTTTAAATCACCGGTTGCTTCAGTGTTTAACTGGAATTTCAGTTGTCTAAGGAGCAATCCTGTATCTCCTAGTTGGTGCTGGGGTGCTGTGCGAGTTTTGTAGGGATGGATCCCTCCAATTCTGTAGGAAACGTGGCAAATAGATGCATCTTCCAAAGTGCCCTGAGGATGGAGAGGCTTTTCAGTTCATTTGGAACTCTGTAATAACCATTGGCTTGTTCTTCATAAATCTACTTCTAGATTTCTCAAGGCAAAACCTAAGGGACACTGTTTCATGTTGTTTAGAAAGGGATGTTTAGAAAGATCTGAAAAAGAGAGAGGCGTTTGTGTTTTTTCATGGCAATAATTATCTTTACCTGGATTGGGTTTTAAGTTGAACAGTCAAGAACAAGAACAGGCCAGGCTGCGGTGTGAGTCTTCCTATAGGAAAATTACTGATACTAAATAATCCCGTGTTCTTGTACTGCCCATCCCAGGAGCAGTAGGAAGGATAAACTAGTCTGCACAGATCCTGCTCTTCTAGGACAACTTGATAGAGGTTTCTTTGCTGACCTGTTTTCCTGCTGGATATTGGCTTCAAGGCAACTTCCCCCATCCGCTGCACTGACTTGTGCTTTGCTCTCTCTGTTGTTCTTTCTCTAGACATCACAGGAGGGAAGTTGGCAGGTTGGCATATTCTGTTTTCATGTTGTTTTGGTGGTTGTTTCTACATTTGTTTTAACGATAGGAGGGAGCTCTGTATCCTCCCTTGTTTTCACAGCTTTGCTTATCTTTTTTTCCCTTTTATTTATTTTTTTTGTAGGAGGGAAAAGCAGCATTTTTAATACCATGTCTTCTGCTTATCTTTGAGTGGAGAAGGAGCTGTGTTTGCTTGTCTTCTTTTCAGTTGTGTGGGGCACTACTGGAGATCTCTTGTTCCGTATCAGTACATTTAGGATGCAAATAAACTATAGGCTTCCTGATAACTTATCTCAAATCCTACTCCTCTTTACTATTATTTCTCTTCTGTGAAGGGAGGGGACCTTGGAACAGATACTGCAAAACTGGCTGAGTCACAGGTCTGCCCTTGTTCTTCTCAACCCTATCCCGGCTTCATTTCTCGCCAAGGAAAATCCTGGCATTAACAAATCCTTGAAGTCTATTTTATGCCTTTAGACAAGGTCTTCCCAGAAGCAGTTCACAAGCAAGCAAATTGCACAATATTAGACAAAATCAAGGTAAATAACTTTATTTGAAGGAGAACGTTGCAGTTCACCCCAACTGCCAGTTTGAAGTCAGTCATTTTGAACTCTGCACTGTGTTGGCACGTGGTATTTGGCTGCTGTAGAGAAGCCAGCTAACATGAGCTTTTGTTTGAAACATTTTTATAACATTCATTTTACTGTAAACAATTCATTAAAATAACTTGCTAAGTCTCAGACAAGTGGATTTTTGAAGGTTGCTCATTTTACTTATCCACCCAAAGTCAATTTGAGTATGAATATATAACATTTTACTCATAATAGCAAACAACTTCAGAGAAGAGACATTTATTCTGGAAGCATAGATTCAAAGTAGACAGCAATGATGCATTACAAATATATAATTATTTGCACTAATATTTGAGCAGGTGGAATGGATTAGTACATGGTCAACATTACACTGCTGATAACATGTATTTTTCTATATTAATATGTACTGTGCAACATGTATTAAAATCGTCAATAATTCACTCTAACAGCGATGGTAATATTTATATTGCTAGTTCTACAGAGGAGAGTGAATTGTTAAAATGTGCAAAGCTGGGCTAGATTTAACTTTTTGTGTTTTTTTTTTGGTTTTGTGAACAAGCTAACTTCTCTCTCCCTCAATATTATTTTCTAATTAAATGGCAGTTTAAAAAATGGCATTTTTCTGAATTACCTGGCTGAAGAGCACTGTTATAAGTCTTACTCTGTCTTGTTCTATGCTGGCTGTAGTTTTTCCCTCTTAATGCATTTTTCCAGAAGCCTCAGAGGGCAAAGGAAACATGACAGCTTATAGAATGGAGGAACACGAGAAACTGCTACTGGTATTTGGTGTCACTGGAAAATTTCAAGTAGAAAACGTACCATGGAATGAGCCACTAAGCTGTGCAGGGACATCTCGCATCATCACATCTGTGAGCATCTGCTGCTCTTTATTTAGAAACACATTCTCGAGGCACATACGCCTGGGGTAGGGATGACCTTCAGGAGAAAATGGACTTCTTGCTCCTTCCCACCTGGGACAGTAGAGTTCAGAGCAATCAGAATCCATGCAACCGCCTGAAGAATTTCAAAATGACTTTGCTGTGGAGTCGGACACAAGTTCATGTTCAACCAGACTTGTCCATCTCTCCCTCTTTGTATCTTCATTTTTAGTATACGCAGATTTATGCGTTAATCTCTAATTTGGCCAAAAGCATGGATCACTCCTTCCTTTTGTCTCAATAACTTGTTTATTCCGAAATAGTGTTACTCTTGCAAAGCTTAGAGGTATAATGGGGTCCTCATGAAGCATCTGAGCACTTGCTAGAGTTGCCTGCACAATCAGAGCACCTAGTTAAGACTAAAGAAAGGAAACTCTTGCTTAGCTGTTTAGAGTCAGCTTAGCTCTTTCTAACTCCTTTTTTTTTTCTAATTTCTTATTTTTTACCTGCAGCAGTGAGCCTTAAATAGCAATTTTAAGGCACGACTTGAAGTCCGGATCTTCTCAAAGAGACCAGAAATGGCTGGCAAGTGTTCACTCAAGAATATAAAACACTGCCAATTTCAAAGCTGGCATGAGCAGCTCTGACTTTGCCAGCTTCAATGAAAGTATGAATTTTTAAAAATCCATAAGCATGTTAGACACATACCTTTGTCTCTTTACAATTAGTTTTGTTGCTTGCATAGCATGAGGCTTTCTGTACTACACAATCCAGTGCCTAAACATAGCACTTCCATAGCACTTTCAATCAATTAGATTGCTACTTTTAAACTCAGTTTTGCCTATAAAGATAATGTTTTATTGCCAAAGGGGTTTGTTATTTAAGGTGTCTGAAGAAGCCTAAATGGCTCTTGGGCATTCTAAGTTTTATTTAGCTGTTTTTATTACAATCATTAATCAAATTAAAAAGTACCATGGATAAGGTGTAACTCAGCACAAACAGTGGAGCATGCTTAGCTGGCAGTCCTTAATTTGAGTTAGGTGCTGTGGTGGTGTTTTTGTTAACAGATGTACCTTTCTGCAAACTAAAATGCAGGTTAAAGTGCCTTTTGGAGGGATAGAAAGGCGTAAACCTCAGGTGCAGTCTATGGTAGTCGCTGCAAAGATGGCTAAAGATCCATTTGAAATTCTTATACTGTGGAGACACTTTGCTTTAAATGAAATTACTTTATTTGGTCTTAGTAAGTTGGATAACAATCCTGTAAGTGTGATGTTGCAGCGTATGTGTGTGTGGAGAGAGGTGTCAAAGAGTTCTCAGTTCCACTAGGAAATTATTTCCTAATGTACCCTGCAGTCAGACTGCCAGGGGCAGCAGGCCTTGGCAGTGCTGGTATGATCCAAAACACAGTTTCTTTCCCATTTAAGCTGATGCATGAAAGCCCAAGCTATTCTTTGGGCAGCTCTTAATTCAGTCCATGTTGTAGTTTCCAATTCAGATTCACCATGTGAGGTAAAGAACAAGGAGATGGGCAGTTCTGTAGTTTATTTTTTGTGTGTGTATATATGTAAATATAGAAAAAAGTACTTTTAGAAGTGTTAGGAGGCCTAGCTTAAAAAGAAGGCAAAAATAATTAACTATGAATTATGTTCAACTGTTAAGTCATGTTGCATTTGTAAAAGTGTCAACTTGTCTTAAATGTTAGTTACACAGAGTGGTTTAAGATTCATCTTAGGCTTGAGGTGAACTTTGAAGTGAAAGTGTATTTTTTTCTTTCTTTTTTAATTTTTAAGTGCCAACCAGTTGCTTCATGACATAAAACACAAGGACAGTCATCCTTGCACCAAACTTACTGTTTATAAAATAGACATAGAACTGGATTTGCAGAGGAAGTCAGAGGTGAGTGACATAACAGCATCTTTTTTAGTTTAGTGAAGTGTTAATTTTGAACATAGAAGAGTTCTAATAGGAAATTGAGACAGAACCAATTCTGTAATGAAACAAGTGTAGAAACAAGTGTGTGCAACAGAACTGGAAAGAAAATAGTTCTCGGACTACAGTAACAGGAAGGGCCGAGCAAACCTCCTGTTATTTTGTTATTTTGACTCCTGAAGACTCTCTGTGATGGAGCCAGCCCTTTCACTTGGCCTGTTGGCCCATTGGAAGTCAGTCTTCCCCTGCAAATGGGAGGCTTTCAAGCTGATTTGATAGGAGGCAAAGACTGCCTGTTAGTTAGATAACAGCAGTTATCTTCATGCAGGCTGCTCAGTACCTCTGGCCGCTATGGAATGACTCTACTTAAGGATTTATCTCTAAAACCACTGCTGTGTGAAGAGGTGTGTTAGTGTACGCAGCGATGCAGGCACTGAAACCCTTTCCAGGTTGCTCTGCTCTTGGTCTCTGTGGTGATTTGAAGGCCAAGGGATGAGACTTTTTCTGGAGTGGCCCTTCTGTTGCGACTGATGAAGGAAACAAGCAAACACAGGAACAAGAGGAAGGGTAAAAGTGGACAAAAGGCTTGGACCAAAATCTGAAATATGTTTCCTTTATTTGGTTTTGCTTTACTCTGAACAAGTCTTTGATTTGTTTAATCTGACATTGGCTAACTTCAAACAAAATGAGTTTTCTTCTAGCTTGGTCGCCTTCTGCTTGGCGTCTCTCTGCTCCCACCCCTGCTGCTCCTTGGCAGAGAAGAGCAGGCCCCTCTTGCTCCCTCTTGGATTCCAGCTCTGCCTGCATGAGTGACAGCTGCTGTCTGACCATTTGGTCGACTGATGATTGAGCATTTCTCTAACACTGCACAAGGTACTGTACATGTTAGACAAGCTACAGATGCCAGCCATCTATTCCATCACTGTCATCCTTCAGAAAATAACTTCCTTCCATTGCCACTGAAAGTTTCTTTTCTGCATCTTTTCTTCTGCACAGGGGATGGTGAGCATTTCTTCACAGTTAGAGCTCTGCAGTATTAGCCTGAGTGACTTCCAACTTTTTCATCTCTGAGAATTACCCTGGCAGTCCATCGGGGTGCACCTCATGCTTGCTTTCTCCAGAGCTGCCCTCATATGTCCTTTCTACTTTATTGTCATGTTTTTCTGTAACCTTCCAGCCAGTGTTCATCGGGTTATAATAATTATATCTACTGTGCTTCCCAAAGCATCTGAGTAATTTGAGANCTCTACCTTTATTGTCATGTTTTCCTGTAACCTTCCAGCCAGTGTTCATCAGGTTATAATAATTATATCTACTGTACTTCCCAAAGCATCTGAGTAATTTGAGAAATCTTTTCCTATGCAATAAGGAATTTGATTTTTAGCCATTATATTTGTTCCTCTGTGTCTGTGTTGTGAATAGACAACCATGAACCATCTCTTTGCCCCATCAGATGATGTAGCTGTAGTTGAGCTGTTTCTCCCCCACCCTGGCTGCCCTCAGGTTAAGATTTGGTGGCTCAGAGTGCTGAAATCCGAAGGGTACCAACCCACATCAAGCAGAAATTAGCAAGTTTTCTCTGAAGGAAATTTTGGGATTGGTTGAATATCCTCTCAGGTGCCCAGACTTCAATGGTTCAAAGCACAGTCTTTCCTAGGCTGCTTCCATCTGACCCTTCATCCTCCTTTGACGCTGCCTTGGACCTACCTTACCTGGAGATAATTTTGATCCTGAACACTTTGTCCCCCTCCCAAGACACTACACACTCTTCATCCAAGGCGTATTTGGCAGGATGTAGAGGAACTATTCCAAGAATAGGATCTTCATCATTGACACAGTTGCTTGTCATCTTGTCCCCTCCTGATACACAGGTGGCTTTGAGCTTTCCCCGTCTGGCAGTGCAAGAGACAACTGCTAACAGAGCCTGGTTGATTTTGATTCTGCTCAATAAAACAGAAGGATTGGGAGTGACAGGGTGAAAGACCATTTTACACTACAGTACTGTGAAGGTTTCTTATTCTGCAAAATCTTGGAAACTGTGGTTGATATCAGCCTTGATGGAATGAAGTTGGGCTCCCATCCAAACCAAGGTTGCCTTGTTGTACTTAATATTTGATAATTGGTTCATGGGATCACTGTCTGTTTCCTGTGCTTGCTGAGAGCATGCCAGAGACTCACTATGCTTGTTTTTCCATAGGTGAGAGCTTAAGCCTTATCAGCTTGGACTGTTCTGTAGTCTAACCTGTAATTGGCCAGTTCAGCTATGTCTGTATCAGCTGCAAGGCAGATGTAGATCTCACAGCTTGCAGGGCTAGTTACATCATAGAGAATAATTCGAGGACTTCCAGAAATTCATCTACTCCAACCTTCTCCTTTTAAAGCAGGGTCAATACTGAGTTCAAACCATCAAGGGAAAATGAGTCCAACAGCACTGACAAGAGGGTGCAGGCTGTTTTGCTGACTATATAACAAAACCCTTCTTTTGGTTATCATTTTTGTAAAGTTCCTCTTTGAACAGTGGGGTCATTGAAGCCTGGTTTCCAGGGGAATCCTGTTCAACAGCCTCCTTTCCCTGATGCCTCCTAGAATCCCTGTGTTGCAATGCACCCAACTTTATTTCCATGTCATTTAGGTCACTTCGTTCTGTACCCTCCTGTTCTCCCAACTTCTGGCTGCATGAATGGCACGCAGTGTTGTGGTTGCTTGGGAGATGTGTATGTGCAAACTCACCAGCAGTTCATTTGTGCGGAGCAGCTGGTGGGCAGGCTAAGAGCAAGCTACTGCTGAGCTCACCCTGCAGCATTTGCTTCAGCGAGGCACTAATGTGTTTCTGTGGTCTTTGTTGGAAGTTTTGTACAAAATCCATGGGGGCAGAAAATATTGTTGGCTTCTGTCTCTCTGCCTTTCTTGGTTAAGATGCCCTAATGGGTTAAAAAACAATTAACAACTTGGAGAGAAAAATCAATGTGGTTATATTCATGTAGAGGCCTTGAGCTTATGGGCTGGTTTCAGTTTTTGGAAGAGTTTTGGGTATAGTCCCAGGAAGAATTGCAGGGTGCATAGTGGAAACAACATACAAGGCAGCACAAGATCTGCATATTAAAGAAACAACTAGGCCTGTACTTGATAATTTTTGAAAAGTCACTTAAGCATTGCAGCTACTGGATCTTGTAGAAGAAGCGTCATGTATAGATCTAGACCAAGTGAAACAGAGACACAAAACTCCCCATGGAGAGTGATAATTTTTCCTGCAATAGTCCAAAGACATAAGAACTAATTGGCTCTTGGTCTTGAGGGCTCAAGCATCAGCTGGTCTATATCACAGATATTCAGGCTAGCTCAGGGATTGCTCATATGAAGGACAATCTCTTTTTCCATAGTAATAGAACAGTAGCTTTAAGGCATGTTTAGAGTTAAGTGCTCCCTTGGTCCAAAAGGGAGGCCAGGCATTTTTGAAGTTTTTAAGCAAGGATCAAAAATATGAACTACCTCTCCAAGCATTTTAGCTGTTTAACTTTCTGATTCTCCAGTGAGAATTGCTGTTTTTATTATTTTTAATTATTGTTTTTGTTATTAATTGTTTCACCCCCATGGAATTTGTTACAAGATTAAACTAATGCAATGTGGCTGTCATCTGAGGCTGGGGAAAGTGGCTGGTGATCTTCCTTTCCAGTGCACGAAGTGGGGATAGTACCTTGCTTTGTAACCTGAGCAGAGAAACAGTTAAGCATCTTAAGCTGTGTAAGCAAAATAAAAATTAAAAAAAAAGAAAAAAGTTGCCAAGATATTTTTGACAAAAGACAAGAAAATGACAGGCTGTTTGGGGTATGCAAAAAATTTTCCCTTTCCTACTTATTGACAGTCAGAGGGGGGTTATTATTGAGAATATGGGTAAAGTTACTGCCAGTTTCTGCTGGTACTCATGTCTAAAAAGAAACTATGGAAACCAGGAGTAGGAATATTAATTAAGTTCAAATTTGGAATGCCTTTGCCAGGAGTGGCTGCATGAATTCAATGAAGCAGCCTGTTGGGTTGCAATTCAGTACGTAGTTTGCAATTTAATAGAATGCTGAACTTTTCATAAATTAACATGTTGTTTCAATAATCTGATTAAAAGGTTATATGTTGATAAGATTAGCCTTAGCTAAGTTTTTTTCCCCCCTTCTTGCTTAAAGAACCAGTGTATATTTTCTTTAATCTGTATGCACTCATAAACTGTTCCTTAGGGGCAAGATCACTGACCCATTTAGATTGTGGAAGTGCAAATGAAGATGTTGGAGCTGTGACAGTTTACGCCAGCTGAGGATATGACTCTTGTCCCCAGTTGCTGGTGAGGATCTTAATTATAAAGATATTCCAAAAATGCAATTTTTTGATTAGCTATAGAAGTTGAGTTGATCCTGTTTTTGTAAAGTATGTTTGCAGGGGTGATATTTTGGTCTCTTTCAGTTTGTCTTTTCTTCCTTTAGCTTGATGCTATTACACCCCATGTACTTAGTAATAAATGTATGTGTGTATATATTGTAAATACACACATGTATGCACGGATGTATAGGCATCCTATGTACTTCTGGAGGATCATGGCCTAGGAGACCTGAGTTCCTGCGATGAAAAATGGAACAGACTCAACAGAGCTGCATCCAGATGAGCAAATCAGATCCACAGAGCTGTGGATATGGGTGTTTATTCCCTTCTAAAGTATCAAAAGTCCATAGCAGAAGGGGGTTAACTTGCTTGAGTGGCTCGGTGTGTCCCTGCCCTAGTGTGGCACCTCCTAGAGCTGTGCAAGGACTAGTGAGGACTTCTAGAAAGGCTGCCAAGGACGGGGTGCACGTGGTTGCTTCCATTTCTCTCAGTGTTACAGGTGACTCAGCCATAGGAGGAAATACCCTCACTCAGAGCCGATGGGTCGTCATTCCTGCCGTCACCTACCTGCCCTAGGAACCGGGCACCTTCCCTTCCACGTGGATTCGGCCACACTGCTGCATCCCACGTCTATTCGTCTGTGTCCGTCTTGCCGTGAAACTGGCACCTGCAGGTACCTGAGCTCTCATGATGGCTCTTGAGCAAATACCTGGGAATGATCTGCCTTTTCGCCCAAAACATGGTTAACCAGACATGTGTTTACCTGGAAAATCAGGTCGTGAGTGATGACTTAAAAGACAGAGTAGCAAGTCCCTGTTTGCAGTTTATGACCCAGTGGACTGTCACACACAGGTACCATTAACATTTGTTGACCGACCTCCCTCTTTGGTGGCATTTTTGATAGAGGAGAAGAGACTTGGATCTAAGTGGCAGCTGTAGCTTTGCAAAAGCACCTGGTAGCTCATGCAGGTAGGAAACATTGATGTGTAGCAGGGAGGGCACGGAGGAGGCTGGGGGCTTCGTGTCGCCTGTGCAGCAGAGCAGGTAGAGCTGCCCAGGGGATGCTCCGTGGATTTTAGGAGTGCAAGGAAACACATTCCAAGCAATTCTCTCCAAACCCTTCTTGGGCAATGCGGTGATCCAGGAAGGTTGCCAGTTTTGTGTAAAAATAGGGTAGCTGCTTTGGTTTTTAACTGCCTTACATCCTTGCCATCAGAATGGTGACTGTGTTCAGCAAGCACTTATTAAGCCAAAAATAACCCCCCATTTTTCAGTGAAAAGCGAGTTATAAATATAATCACGGCCAGCAGTAGATCTCAAATCTGAATTTGCTTTTTCCAAGCAGAGTTTAGCAGATGGCAGCAATGCACTTCCCTTAGATGGTAGAAGGGAGGCAGTCTTGTTTCAAGTAATACTGTTTCTGGGCGATAATCCAAAATGCACAGTAGGCAGAAGTTAAAAGGAAGTGCTTGCTTTTAGGTTTTTAAACTATATCCCTTAATCCTGGGTGATGATTGACAATCATGATTTAGAGTATGAGGTGCCCCGTTCTAATCCGGCAAGTTTGATGTTATTTGCGTATCTAGTATGGCTTTATTCAACTAAAACTAAATGGGAGCCTGTGCAATTGATGCCACATTTCAGAGATGAGTCCTGCACTGGGAGTCTATTTACAGATTAGTGGATACACGGTATCCATAGTACTCGCCTTTTTTAATGTGTGTGTGCGTGTAATTTAAAGACTCTAAAAGGCAAATTTACAATTAAAATGTTTCTTGCTGGGTAAGAATACTAGTAGGAGACTTTTTACATAATTTAAATCACCATGAAGGAAAGCAATATACAAGATTATATTAATCCTAGTTTGATAATTATAGTAAAATAAGAATGCATCTTTGCATTTAATAATGATTAAAAAGCTATCATTTATTGGCTTTGGGTTTTTTATTATTATAACATATGTGCTTGATCCTAGTTTCCACTGAAAAGCTTCTCTTTCTTCTTGCTTAAGTTTGCAGTGAATGGATGCAAACGGAAAGGACAAAACAGTTAATGAGGATTGGCTGACATTTGTTATTTGTTAAGGTGAGGTGACACTTCTTATCTTCTGTGATCAGCAGCCATTAAATCAATTTTCTTTACAGAAAAAAAGAAGTAATAGATCATGATACACTGGAAATGGCAAAGAGAGCGAGTGTTTGAGAAAAGCTGGTATGACTTATACATGCAAAGCTTTGCAGTATCTTCTGCATTTTATAGGTTTTACTGTTGATTTACCAAATACAGGCTGGCTAAGATGCACACTCTTGCTGATTGAAGCTTGGCATGTATATTTAGCATTAATCACAAGCAGCTGCAGTGGAGGGAAACCTTCTTTCCAGCCAGCCAGATTATATTAGATTAAAATGATCCATATGTAAGGTGTTGCAATACCTACTAGTGGGGCAGGAGGGAAATCACATTATGCTTGCAACTAGATTAACGCAGGGACTGAGCTGACAAATAATTCTCTCCCGCTTTTTATTTTGTCAGGTGGGAGGAATAAAATGCTGCTGCACTGGCGCGCGGCCGGGAATGCGCCCATGACCGCTTTGGATGCGCGTGCTGCTTCCTCGAGGCGACCGAGGAGCCCAGCAGAGCCCGGTGCCCTAGGATGAACGTTTGTAGACCCCATACCCTCACGTGGGAGCAATGCCACTGTGCTGGGCTGCTGTGGGCACATGCATGGATGAGGTTGGGTGCATAGTTTTGCATTCAGACACGGCACGAGCTGGTTAGGTTGGCAAGGGGATGCGCACTGATGGGATGGTGACGGACACGTGCGTCGCGCTTGCTTCCTGCAACGTTACTGCACATCGTAGCATGTGCTTGCAAGCACGGCGTGAGCACAGGTTTTGTGCTTGCAGAACGCANATTCAGACATGGCACGAGCTGGTTAGGTTGGCAGGGGGGTGCGCACTGATGGGATGGTGACGGGCACGTGCGTCGCGCTTGCTTCCTGCAATGTACTGCACATCGTAGCATGTGCTTGCAAGCACGGCGTGAGCACAGGTTTTGTGCTTGCAGAACGCATCCGCTGAGGTCTGTTTCCTTTCATGGCTCAAGACGGTCAGCAGAGGACAATACGTGACGCTGGGAGCGCTGTCCTCGAGAAGCAACAGTTCAAGAAAATGTTGCGTAGAGCTCGGGAGGGGAGGGAGGCTGGCGTTGATTTGCATCAGGCCCGTGTAGGAATCTGGTGACTGGGGGGCAGGGGAAAGCAGGGGGCTATAGAATTCAGGCTCTTGATGGTGAACAGTACCAGGGGCTCCATGCTGAACGCCTGGGATGGAGCTGTGGTGGGCCTGGGCATTCTTCCAGGATGTGCTCTCGCAGAGAAAATTCCTCTCTCCAAGAGTTTTCTCTGAGCAAAGAGCACAGGATTATCAGGAGACCCATCTATATTGCAGTCTTGCTGTAGGTTTTGGTGTTTTAACCACAGCCTCTACTTGTATCAGAATTTCGGACACCGTTGGGCCCTCTTTGAACCAGTTTGGAAGCTGTATTCAGGCCTCCATCCGTTACCCTGCAAAACCCACCTCTTCATTAGCTCTGCAGTCTGCAAAAAGCACCTTTTTATTACTGCTCCGTCCTGTCAGCTGAACACTTGCGCTTTCCTGGTCCTCTGCCCCATGTCATGACACGGCACATGCTGGGGAAAAAAAGCCCCAAGTACCAAGTACCTCTGGGCCTTTCCAGGCTCAAGAGGGAGAAGGTTTGGGCCAAAATCCAAGTGTTTCTGCCTTGCCCTCTTGCTCGCATGACTCTAGTAACAGCCTTTCTCTTCTACTCCTCTCCTACTGGTCTAGCGCAGTTGACCATTTCACTCAACAACAACTTGTTTTCATTTTTCTGCTATTTATTTGTCTCTCTATCCCTGTCAATAAGCTGCTTCTCAGCTTATTTTTCATTTTCTACCTGGCTTGTGTCTCACCTAAGGACTAATGACATATGAAGCTTGAGTCCTGCTATAGTCAAAGAGTGGTTTGCTCACCACTTGTGGACATGTTATTGTGCCCTTTCTAACCTTATTCTATCTTTTCTATTCTCCTCTGGCCTTTGTCCTCCAAAACCAGTGTGTAGCCAAAAACCTGTGTTGTCCTAAAACTATCAATAAGCTGTCACCAGTTAGAAATGCCACCGTATAATGCAACCATTACATATCCTGGTGTTTGTGCATGAGCACTGCTACGCTACATTCACCTAAACGTTGCGTTTCCAACTTGCTTACTCCAAAAGGTTAATCAGCTCTGGCTTTTTTTTTCTATTTTTTTATTTTTATTTATTTATTGTCCTCATCTGCTGGAACAGAAGACGATACTTATCTTGGCCATGCGATCCTGCAGGTATCAGATCCCAAAGTAGCAGGGAGGTTAAGGGGGGTTTTTGCTGTATCAGGACAACAGAGTCGGGTGTGTGGGCTGCCTCTGTGCTTGCACAGCTGCTGTGGGCTCGGCCACGTCCGAGCAGTGATAATGCTCAGCTTGCAGTTTATTTTGGCTTCGCTCTTTTATGCGTGCATGCCTGCTAGTTAGCGCTTCGGCATTTAAAAGACGTAACCAAACATATTGGGGCAGGAATTCCTGGAATGCCAAACTGGGGAGATGAACTTGAAGCTTGCAGAGAGGTCACTGGAAGCTGATTGATGTATACTGCAATATATCTGAAAGGTCCTGCCCAGGGCTGCTGGGCAGGATACTATGGCTCTATGTTTGATGCTTTAGGCCATTTACCTATGCAAAAGGCAGGGTATCATTTGGTTTATATCAAGACTGGATATCTGGAATATTTTTCAGGCAGTGCCTCCATTTTATATAGGATCTTGAACAGCCTGAATCTGCAGCACGTTGCTGCAGTATCACTGCTGAATAACAGCATTGCAGCTGGAGGCGAAGCAGGGCAGGGGCTTCTGGAAGCACTCGAATGAGCAGGAGCGAAAGGATCTGCAAAGCAACGGGGTTTGGACTCCTGATTCCACTCAGGAATCCTTGAAAATTGAATTTGAGCTCAATTAAACCCTCTCTTTTTTAATGAATACTCCGGGCACCCCAAACACATGCCAGTAAACCTTAATACCATATTCCACAGCTTATGGGTGATTATTCCCCTTTCCTTGTGCTTCAGAGTGTGCCAGTGAGGTATGGTGTGAGCAACTTTGGGATTGCAATGCTGTTTAAGAGTGAAATGTGAAAGGCCTTTCAATTGGTGCCCATGAGACCTTTGTCCTTGCAATTATTCTGTCCTTAATTTAAGCTACATATTTCCCTCAAATTCTGTTTAAGAAATAATATTCATATTCTCATGTTTATTAGGGCTGCTTTGAGGTGTGTGCCTGCCTGAAAACCAAGCGTCTTCATGCCAGGAGTGCAATGCAAGCCAGCTTCAGGCAATGATAAGTAACCTCAAGAAATGCCCAGAGCAACCGTCTACAAATTATAAACCTCCATATTCAGGAATTTGATCTCTCTTAGCCTGGGACATGGTACTTGTATAAGCCTTGGTAATGTGTTGAGAAAAGTGAAATCTGTGATGATTAAGAGCTGTTATTTTCTCTATATGTAGGTCATGACTTGTCACTACTCAAAGATTAAATGTTAATATTCGCAGTCTTCTAGGTAAACTCGCTTTTTCCACCCGCGTGAGAAACACGTACTTCTTGTAAATGTGTAGCTTTAAACAGGGGTTATTTGGATAACTGATGTCTTTAAAAGATGTCTGGTTCTGTAAATCTCAACAAGATTTAAAAATCAATCAAAGTCTGAAAGCTATATATTCTCCGCAGACCTAATGAATGCATGTCTCTATGAGAAATTTCAGCTTGCATTATAGTTTGAATTAATTGGCAAACAGTTACATAAAGAGATCATATTAAGGTCTCTGAAGAAGGAAGATGGGTTAAGGATGAGCTTTCATCTCTAAATCTGCTTTTCCTGACTTTTTAAAAGCTCGATTTGTCAAGATGTAGTTGACTCCACTGTTTTGTGTATAGATTTTCTTTCTTTGTTTTTCTTTTAAATAAAGAGAGGGTGGAAAAGCCAATGTAACATCAAAGCATTAAAATAAAGAGCTTTAAGGGAAGGAAAAGAGATGTTAAGATTAGGTGAACGAGGGAAGCAAAGGTGTGGGGGGAGATATTATCAAGTAAATAAAGACATGGCAGTGAACGACTCTAATGAGACACAGGGCTAATTAAAGAAAAGGAATAGATTTAATTATTCTCAGATGTTTTACGAGGCATGAGAATGAGGCTAGCTGAAATCTCAGTCCTGCTGTAAGTCCGAATTCCTTATTTATTCCTCTCTTTTCCTATGAAGGAGCTGAGAGACCCTCTGAGATCTGGCTTCATGAATCATGCGCTGCTTTCCTTGTGGTGACTCTTTCCAGAGGGATGTTTTCCTGGCTTGCTTTGCTGATGTTGAGACAACCAGTGTCCTGGATTGGAAACAATCTGCGGTCTCTGCTCTACTCCTAGGTAGGATGTTGCCTATTTTGGGGTTCTGCTTGCGAGCTATAACACTATTCCCTCTAAACCCAAGGCTACTTCAGAAGGAAGCGCGTGTTCCTTGACCCATCCTGGGTGGAGGTAGCCGCTGTAGCTATGCACTAGCCTAAACGGATGTTGTTCCTTGGGTACCCTGGGGAAAGGATGGAGAATAAGTGGAAATGGGAGTTATTTGAGCTGTGCTGAATAAAGGTGGCGAGGTTGCTGAGCTGCAAAAGGTTTGTCGGCCAAATTCAGAGGCATCTAGCGCTGTCACAGGACGTGGCTTTAGGGTCCCTGGGGATGAGCTGCCTTTGCAGCCCCCAACTCATCAGTGCCTAAATGCTTCAGTGACTCCAATGTGCAAGTCTGAAAACTTACACCTCTCCTGAAAAAGCAACAATTTTATGAAAACCAGGCACTTTCACACTGCAGGCCTGACCAGGGATAGGTGCGTTTGCAACACAGAGACACAGGGACTGCTTCTGCAGAAGGCAATCCCTCTGTTTCCTGCCCTGGTCNGCACGGGGACTGCTTCTGCAGAAAGCAATGGCAATCCCTCTGTTTCCTGCCCTGGTCTAGATCATTGTTGACCCGTTCTGTTATCCCCCAAAAGAAGGAAATCTATGAGAGGTTCAAATTTCAGGCGAGATGCTTTTTTTCCCCCTCTTTACTCCCTCCTCTTTCCGTTCCCCTTGTGCTCTAAGGAAAACTGGTGCCCACTTGCCTCTCTTGCTGCCTTGGCACCGCATTAGAATCCTTGCAGCAAAAGGAAAGAAAGGAAAATCCCACAAGCCACGCTTTCCCCTGCAGGTTGGCACCATCGCTCCGGCTTTCATCTGTGGGAGCAGCGTGCCAATCTCACGCCAGCACAAACAGATGTGACTCCAGAGCTTTGAGTGCCCAATGAAAGACACGTTACTTGCTGAACTAGGCTCTGAAAGCGGCCAAATTCCCCAGCCTTTAGGATTTTCCATTGAGACGGACGGTTTCTCAGAGCTTTGCTTCAAGGTGCCGGGCTTTGGGCTTTATTTATTTATTTATTTCCCATTTCTTTATACGCTGACATTATTCCAACACTCGGCATCCGATTTCTGTTTCGTAAGAATGTTATCGGACCAGGGTAAGTGCATGGGAAGGCTGTTTGCTGCTCTGTGAAAACTGCTATATACATAATGCAGGCCTGTATGTATAGGTGGGATGAAATGTATTCCACATGCATTGGGAGCTCACGTGTATTGAGAATTTGTGCAACAGATAAACTGTATTTTAATTTCCACAAAACCAGCCAGTTTTCATGCCATTTGAAATATATAAAGCAGTAAAATACATACAATTCAGTACGCTCCGCTGAATCAGAAAAAGGAGGTGCTTAGTTGGCAAAACCACTTAATCCGGACATCTACAAGGGAAATCATGTAAGTCCAACGATGCTTAGTGGCAATGAGTGCCACTTAATAGGGATTGCAGTTCTGCTTAACTGGGACACCTCCAGATGATTTAGCAGGCTTAGTGGAACGGGGTGAACAATTTGCAGACTTTATTCTTCAAACTCTATCCCTCCTTCTGATATGCAAAAAGTCACTGAATGACCTGCAATATTTGGAAAGATATTTGCTTTTCAGAACTGTGCTAAAGTTTCCCTATGACTGCACCTTGGGTGGTTTGCGTGCTGCTACAGTGAGAAATTTTTGCTCGTGAGCCCTGCCTAAATGTTGGTCACAGCAGATGAGCCACTTCTTTTTGTAAGACTATTTGGATCTGTTATAACCACCTGCACTGACCTCTAGCCTGCAGGAGCCAGAATTTCATCCTGAAGTATCTGCAGAAGACCCATTATCTTTAGGTTGAATTACAGATTAGCTTTTGTTGGGGTTGGAGCCACAAAACTGACTTGGTTCTTCAGTAACGCATCTCCTGTTGTTCATTGCCCATATGGTTAAAATGGATGCAAAGAGAAAATAAGGTGCTGTATCCTGCTGTGTTATCTGGGCAGGTCTTGTTTGATAACTCAAGTCTTCTTCTCCCTTCTAGTTTTGTCCTGAATGCCGTCACTGAGGCTATCAATATTAAGAAGCACCAATGCAGTTAAACTAACTGCTTCTACACAAGACCAATTCTGTTTAAACCACAGAGATATTAGTCTAATCTGGCTTTAAAAGCTATATATTCTGTTCTGGACAATTTATTTAATTATTTAGGTACCTTTTCTAATATTACTACATTATTCAAGGGCCCCAACTGTACTTTGTGTCCCACTGCACAAAGCAAAATATGGTAAGAAGCTATTTCCCAAATAACTTAGGCTCCAGAGAAATTGAAGAAAGAACCAAAAGCAAGTGGTACTGTCCTCCTGTTACAGACGGAAAGCTGCATCTTGGAGAGATTAAACAAGTTCTTCCAAATTCAGAAGCAGTGGTGGGACTTGAGCTCTTGCACCTTTACCGCCTGGTCCTGTTGTAACTACAGGACTAACTTCCTCTTGAGAAAACGAATGCTCCAGGTAAGATTAGATTCAACGTCTGGAAAGCGAGTTGGATGTTGAGCAGGGTGACAAGATGTTCTTGTGAATTTTTAATCATTGGCTGTGCAGACGTGTTGTGTGTAAGGCAATAACCTGAGGAAGTCTGCCCTACATTCTGGTAACTTGTAGTTTTGCAGCTCTTGGAATGCATCTCAAATGAAAAATCTGCTCTATAGCACATTCCATATCTTCTTCCCTCTAGATAAAGCATCTTGTCAGCTTCATGGCTGTTATTCCAGGAATTTATGCTTGGAACCGACTGACAATATCCCTAATATTTGGCTAGAAAGAAATCTCTTCTGAGTTAAGACTAGGATGGTGCAAGCTGGCCACAAACTGATAGTTGCCTTTTTCTTTGTTATACAATTCAGTGCTCTATGATTTTTCTACTAGAGAAAAAAAATCAACATTTAGTTAGTCTATTGCAAAATAAGCTTGAATTGAGTAAGTGGGAGACTGATGATGACAGGTTTTATGTGGTTCATACTTCTTTGTTTTGATAGCCACGAGTGGGATTTTAATTTCTGAAAGTTAAAACTTTCTTACCTTGTTAAAAGAGGGGAAAAAATGAAGAAAAATGTGGAAATGTGCTGTTGAAGTTCCCCCAATCCATGGAGTCTCCCTGAAGAGTTGATTATATAGTCCGCTGAAAGTAGCCACGTTTTGGAAAAATTATAGAAATTGTTCAACTGTTCCGCTGGATCTAAACCTTAACTTTAAATACGTGGATTGCCGGTTAGCATAATGACAATATTCATGTGCTCTTGGTCAATAGTGTTTCCAATGCAAAACTCCACAAAAATTTCTAAGTTTCTGCTTTGTAGTTGCCGACTGTGTGAAAAGCCATGGTCCCTCTTGGTGCAACGCAAGCCGCATGGTTTGGGTGACCAGTGAAGTAGCTGAGAAGCATCTTGAGGAGCTGCTGCTTCACCCTGGGTTCCTCAGATGATTATTTCTACCTGTGCCATCTATGAGAGGAGTTCAAGTCCTCCCAGCTCCCCAGAAGGGTGAGTTCTGCTACCCCCTTCTTCTTGAAGACCTTCAAGCATCACACTAGGTGCGTTGAGGGTTAACTACACAAATTATAAGTGAATTAACGATCAGGTTCAGACCTAAGCTTAACTAACTGTGTAGTCACTGTGAATCCATGGGAAGCTTTTGAAAATCTCACTTTAAACGTCCAGTACATCTGCCGTTGAACTCAAAGCACTGACTTCAGTGGAAGCTGGATGGGACTCTTAGCAAGAAATTGTATGCATGTCCAATAGATTTTACAGTGTTTTTTTGAAAATTACTTTTAAACAGGCGTAATGTGCTGAAACGCCATGTGTGTGTGTTCAGAATAATTAATTAGAAGCAAATGGAGAGTTTTTGGTTGTCTTAAGGAAATGTGGGACAGGGAAGAGAAGCTGCAGTTAAAGCTAATTCCTATGTTTCCCGTGAATTTAGTCTAGACCCACATGGTATAAAACTTTTTTTTTTTTTTTTTATCTTATATTTTAAATACATCTTTAAAAAAACATCTGCTCAGTATAAGGTAAAGGCCCTATTTCTAGTCAAGGATTCTTGCTTGGATTGCTATGTCCTAAGAGCTGTGTTGCTAAAGCAGAAAGAAAAGTCAAATTCCATTGTATTGTAATCTTCTCTCCAATCGTGTTATATAATCAACTATCTTCAAAACTGCACATATAAAATGTATATCTGCTCAGGCTTCACTTATCTCCCTGGAATGAGTCAGGAGCTAGACCTGACTATGAAATCCTGTAAAATTTTGACCAGTTGTGAAGTCTGGAGGAGAAATAACTTTTCAAAATACACGAGTTGATGTGTTGCAATTTATTTTATTTATATGCAAGTGTTCACCTGTGTATATCTGCATGTATCAGATGTAAATGCCCTGTTAAAGTTTAAAGGGTCAGTGTATTGTCCTATAGTGTCTGACGTGTCCCTTGCTTAGTGTCCCTCCTTCCTACTTAGACTACCCCCTCCTCCATATAATGTACAAATGCAGTAGCACTGCTGGTAAGGAACTGTGAAAAAACCTATTTGCCGATGAATTGGTGTCAAAAAAAAGGGACAGAAATTTCCATTGAGTGTATTAAGCTCTTAACTTTGTTGATGTAACCCCTTTTTTGGAATACTATGAATGATTTTAGCTGCATCGATTAAGATTCAGAGATACAGCAAATATTCAAGGTTGAGCCAGAAGAATAAGTCAATAGTGATTAATAGCACAAAATGATTTTTGTGTGTAGAGATACTGAGCAGATCACGTGTTTAGCTGGAAAGAGACCTGAATAAGATAGTGGTTCACCAGATAAGATGTTGGTTCACCAGCAGAATGCAGAGAACACTGATTGGAACCATAGGTTTTTGCTTAAGACAGAGGGAATTTTATGTCCTTACCCCTTCCTCTTCCCATTGGCAGGAATAATCTAAATCTGATGGACTGCTGGTTGGTGCTGATGGTCAGTGTAATGCGAGAAGGGAGGAGTATGTGTGCCTTGATCCTTGTCTGAAACCTGCAGACCAGGCAAAAACTTTCTTGCTCTTCAGTGACGTTAGACCTGATTTCCACAAATATGTGTTTTATTTAAGACTCCATACATACATTTTAGTCCATATATAATAGTTGCTCAAAGCATGGCTCTCTTTAGGAATCAGACTACAAGCTATACAACATAATGTGCGATTGACGTTCGTTTTGATAAGGAAAGCAGTGATTTATGCCCTGATGATCCCAGGTCCCTAGTTGACTGCACAAATCTTCCATAAGCAAGAGATCTTCTAACTAAAACTGTCTTTTTGCTACTTTTGCTAATGTTTTAAAATACCGATGCCACAAATCAGTGTCATGAGCAGCTGAAATGTGTGAACGTTGAATCACTTAAGAGTTGCTATGTTTGAAATCAACTAGTTCATAAACCGCGTCGGCAAAAGGTCTCCCAGTTAGTCCGGAGAAGTATTTTTTTTTTTTTTTGCTGTCATTTCTGTCCTGTTAATTTGAGCAGAAACTGTAATTAGATGTAAGTGGTCTTGTTCCCACAGAAATGAATGGCAGCATCTGGAGAGAGACAACCGTTCCAAATGCTTTTGGCTCCCAGCTCTCTGCAAGTTAGCAGTATGGAGCAAGGGCCTGCGTCCAGACTTCTGTCGGCCTAATTTTATATCTATGGAAGCACAACACTAAATCCAATATTCAAATGCTTTGCCGTGGTGGGTGCGGAACTGGGTGCGATCCAGACTTTTATGTCGCCTGCTCCTCTTGGGAGGCCAATCCTGCCCGCATCTTTGGGTGCGAGTGAATGTATTTCTCTCAATGACCTAGGAATAGGAGGGATACTAGGGCAAAGGGTGTTTTTTTTTTTTTTCTTTTTTTTTTCTTTCCATTTCTTCTTTCCCATTGCATTATATAGTTTGACAGTATCTGGGCTCTGCTTCCTCAGACAGGAGCGCGGCTTTGTGTGTAAACAGTAATTGAGTTAAAAGATGTTTTGTGTCAGCACTGAGCTCGTTTCTGTCTCTGCTTTCCCTGCAGAAGGGCTGCTCCTGCATGGAGTAAGTGTGTGCCTTGGAGCACTGGGTCTCCACGAGGTCACGCAGCTCCTTATCGCCACCAAAATACGTTTTCAATGAGCATTTATCATAATCAGCACTGGGGTGTTGCATTTTTATCAAACTTTCTGTCCCCTAAAGGAGAATCAGAGTTGAATCAGTGCTATTTTGGAGGAAATATTTCCATTCAGCTTTTCCAGGTGATTGAATGGGATGAGTTGCTTTCCTTTCTTCAGCTTTTTGAAGCTATATGTCCTGGTATGTTCAATATCTTGCAATTTTTCAGAAGTATTTTCATCTCCTGCCAATCTCTACGTGTAGTTAACTTTTCCTTATCACACATTGCTTTGTAACGTCACTTGCTTGATACCATGGGTGACAGCTAAGTGTGCAGGATAAATGTGATGGGATTTCCAAGAATGGCTTCTCTTGTTTTACCTTTGATAATAATATAGTTGCCCTAGGTTTGATTGCGTTCTCCGAGGCTGAACTTTTCCTTTTTTTTTTTTTTAATATACAGAGGGAATGGGAAGGAATTTGAACTAAGAATTTACTTTTTAGAACTGCCTGAAAGATTTACATGAACAATTCCCGTCTAATGGGACTCATGTATCTAAACCCTTTACAAGATTCTCAAATCTCTGCCTTCTGCTGTTGTGGAGGCATCAGGGATGACCCAATAAATGAGCGGAATTGAGATTTACAGTTGAAGGGTTGTCTCAAACTTACCGTTGTGTATAAAAGAAAATACAGTGTTTTCCCCTAAATCTACAGTGCTTACCCTGAGCACAGAATGAAAGTCTGAGCATTTACAAGTAAATCTGTTATTCAGTACGGGAATTAAACTAAAATATTCATCCTTTAAGAAATTTAGTAATGTCATACTTCCCTTTCCTTGATAATTTCTTTAATACAGAGTTATAGTTGCTTCAAACTTGCCATATGGCTAAGGTTCAAGGGCATATTTTCCCTATTCATGCATTCGACACTGCAATGTGCATACAAATAATACACACTCACACATAGGTATATGTTGTGGGTACTAATCCATATCATTGTTTGTAAAGAACAATCTTCCTGGCACAAAATAGTATTTTTACTCTTGCCTTTGCAAACGGTAGAAATCTCTTTGCTGTTCAAGTTTGTTTTCTCTTCTCTCCTGATAGTTCTCAATAAAAAATCATAGATCTCCATCAATTTTGTGTAGATGCTCAGTTCTTTTCCTTTTCCTGGTTGTCCACTTGGATGAATCCCTGTTATGTGGCCTTCCCAGCGATGCTCAGTTGGCCTTTCTTCAACCTGCACAGGCACAGTTTGAACTCAAGATTCATGTCAATGTTACGTTTTCAAAGGTAGTTATTTTGGTTCAGTAAACACCCAGATGTGACCCTTCAAATGAAAATAATAATCTTTTTATAATCTTTTTTTAATCTTAATGATAGCAGTCTGAAGATGCCCAGCTTTGCCTGGTATTTGCAAGGTCTGCTTAGTGCCTGGGTGAGAATCCATGACCACAAACAAAAGATTGAACATTTGGTGGGTACAAGAGTGGAAAATGTCCTTTCAGCCCCATTCTCCCTGCACAGGCAGTGGGAAGTAGTTATTTTTTCCATGATTTTGGGGAGAATAACAGGGATCTCTTAAATTATTCCCTTGCACAAGTATTACTGTGTATAGTAGCTGTGGGAACACAGGCTGTCTAAGCTGTTAGTACCTTAGCTCAGTGAAAGCGAGAGAGGTTTATCCTAATTCAAAGCAGTCTCTTGTCGTTTCTTCAGGTTTCATCATATTCTAGTAGAAACTCACTCTGAAGGCCAGGAGAAGCCCCATTTGCTGATGATAATACAGTTTTCATAGGACTACTAAGAGCAGAGCAATGGTCTAGACGGCTAGACTTTTCATTTTTGTTTAAAAGATGCTGTGAATTCCTTTGTGGAGATATTTCTCTTCCCTTTCATCACTAGGATAGTGATTTAGTTGACACTCTTTGCATTATTCTTCCTGGGAAAGTGGAGAACAGAGGTGAGATGCATGGAGAACCCCTTGTGCAACCAGAGTGAGGAGGGCAGCCTAAAGAGCCCCAACTATTCGCGCTGTTGGGGACTGTTAGCAGCTGAGCAGATGCTGCAGGACCCCTGAGAGCCTCTTTGCTGCCCTGCTCTTGTAAGTGGCTTTCTGAGATGGTGCAGGAGAGCTTTGCTTGTCCCCAGGACAACCTTGTGGGAGGAAAGCAGAAAAAAAAAGGAAAAAAGGAAAACTAGATGCATGTGGGAGAGCAGGAGCAAAGCGGAGGAGAGCGCACGAACCGTTTTGCTAACTTCCAGCACCTCAGAAAGCCTCTGAGGCTGTGCAAGGGACGTGATCTTCTGCAATGACCTCTACAAGTTGTCCATATGTATCAAATAAAACTGCTTTTCATGGAAGGCAATCATTTTCCTCTGTAACTCTGTGAGTTATTTGCTCTGTTGCTGACTGTGCTGCCTTATGCAGAGAGTGGGTGTCTTTGCAGGCTGGTGACCTACCCCGTGCATTGAGCAGCTTGCGGTGACAGATGCTTTTGGAGCAGGCTGGAGCTTTCCCCTGCCAGGGCAGCCTTCATGTCTGACCTGCTCCTGCTCCACAAAGTGGTTGAGGGCTCTCAAGTATCTCTGCTGGCTGGCAGTGATAATCATTGCCCTGCTTCTTGGTTGGCTTTGATGGTGTTGAGATGATGGGTGAAGACTTCCTGAGCCTCCAAGAAAGACCTTCATGCTTTGCCCTGGCCACTTCTTACTTGTATCCGTGCATTTCATAAAGAATTGATGATGAAGTATGGGGTGTTCAGTGCTGGAGATGATGTAAGGCTGTTTTTAGTTTTGAAGGGAAAAAAAGGCTTCTGTAATACTTGCCTATTTTAAAGAATACACTGGGATATTGCAGGTAACATCTCCAGCAGTTCTGAGCGTTATCTGATGTATTGCTTCACTTTCAGTCACATCTCTAGATCACATATTAGTGACTTGAGATAATGCAATATATTTATCTTCTTTTTAAAAAGAAAAAGAGAATGAAAGAGAGAGAATGAGATTTTCGTGCAAAGGGGGGAAAAATACCCAGCGCTTTCTTCAACAGTGCTGTAAAGCTGCCTGTTTCAGTTTGGCTATCATAGTCTTATTTGGCTGTCCACTTTGATGGTAAATATAAGAATAGGGGAGGAAGGAGCAGGCCAGGAGATGGGAATGATCTCCAGTGACCTGCAGACTGTGATCCAGTGAAATCCATTGCTTCAGTAAGCAGTAGAGCTGGGAAGTAGCTAATGTGCTGCTGAGAACTCAAGAACAGAAGGCACCTCTGGGGTCCCATAATCATCTCCTAGCTAAGGCAATGACATCTCTGCTGCCATTCATAAGCAGATCCATCTCCATTTTATTCCAAACTGGAGTTGGAGAAAGCTGTCCTGATGGTCCAGAGTGCCAGGCAACTCTGTAGCCTCTCCGATGTCATACACTGAAATCCTCTCCTAATTTCCAGTCCAAGTAAGATCAAGACTATTTTATGCTTGTGTGTTTTAGTCTTCTTTAGCTTCAGTAGTTTTGCCCACTAGGCATTCAAGTCTGCAGATTTATTTACAGAGAGCAGATCTATCCCCTTCCAGCCTTGATTTGCTAAGGCCGAGGAATTTTTCTTTATGTGCTCTATTGCACCAGCAGTCCCTGCGACAAAGGACAATCGCACTTGAAAAAATAAATAAAAAAAAGCTGTTATTGGATATTTGAAACTGCTTTAATAAGAAGTCACTTAGCTTTTCTCTCCACCAGCTTTTACATTATTCCCTAACAAAGCCACTTTGGTGTGCGGAGAGGCTAGAATTCGACTCAATGTCAGAGTGAGGTTCAGTGGAAGAGCCCATCCCTATAGCACTCCCACCTGGCACAACCTCTGCTGTCGCTGCTTTAAATTTATTTTCTTCTTGCTCCGCTGAGCAGGGCAGAAACTCGCCAAAGTCAACAGGGGATGAATGCGATGGCTTTCCTTGTCAGACCTGTCAATACACTCGAGTTTCCGCACAATAAAAGGGCGACTCCGTTGACGTCTGCGACTTGCACCTGTCCCCCTCCTGAAAGCGATACGTCCTCGAGGTGCCGAAATGCCGCTCTTAGGAAATCAGCGGAGTTAATCTATGGGGAACACGGAGGTCTTGGGGCCAGCTGTTCGGCTTTTCGTGGTATCGTAGCTCCGTTGATCTAAAGCAGCTCTGATGATGCACACCGACTGCTCGTACCAGATAAAATCCCCCCCTTTTTTTTTTTTTAGCTATTTTGTGCAAGGAGAATAGTGATTAGGACTGATCTGGGGACAGAGCAAAATGGATTATCATAATAAGTAATAACTAGAGAAGGGGAGGTCCATTTAATGTTTAACTTGAAGCAGGAAAGAGTGGGGGGGAAAGAGACCCAGACCAAGACATACACTGTTTTATTTTGTTTTGTTTTCCTGCATGTATTAAGTAGATGGATAAAATGAACCTTCTTTCCCACTTCCACATGGTCTCTATATGATTTTTTTTTCCATAAAAAGTTCCATGTATTCTGCTGGAATATGTGTCAGAAACTGATTCCCCTTCCCTCCCCTGCCCTTGCAGGGTTTGCTCACAGCATATTTCCCTCTCAGGGCTACTTTGCAAGGGTTTCTGCAGTAATAGAGAAACTTCACTTTTTAACCCATTTATTGTCATAAGCTTTTACCATCTTTTTCATTTCCCACCCCCACTGCCAAAAAAAAAGGTGTTTTAGGCTGTGGATATCAGGAGAATCACTGCCCTGGATGATTTCGTCATCTCTTCCACACATCTTCCAAACACAAAGGAGGGAAGCTCGTTTCATTTGAAGGCGCATTAAGTGTTTAAGGTAATCTGAAACCCTTTATCTGTCAGTATTCTTGACAACAATCAAGCACAATAGGAAAATAAATAAATAAAAATCCTGTAGCCATGGAAGCACACTTGAGATCAGATTTCTATTTGCATGCTTCATATACATAAAACATATTTCATGTACCAAGTTAAATAATGCACAATACTTAAACTATTCTTACTTTTTATCCTTTGGTTATTGTAATTACAAGTAATTTTGTGAAGGATTTTCTATTTTTAAGAAATCACACTTTTGTACTTGATCCAGCTAACAGGATTTTCTTACATTACTTCATAAAGAGACCATCTTTAAACTTCTAATGTTATTTCTTATTCATTAGTACATATGCCTGTAGGGTATGTTCATAAATGGGTTAAAGTTACAAAGTTATGCTTATAAAAGCTCATGGTAATTTGGAGTATCAGGAGGATTTATTAATTTTGAAATCTTAAAAGAGCAAAAGCTAAAATGAGATTGGATTAAGTATATTCTTGCATGCAGTTATTCTAAACACCCTTAAGGACCGCAGACTAACTTACAGAGGACATTATGCAAATATGAATATATCTCTAAGTGCCTCATAGGCTTGCTGATGTAATATTTTACATGGTTAGTTAAGTACATCAAGTAAAAGGTTTGACCTTGATATACTGTAAAAGGTACTTATCCCACAACACCCAATTGTTTTCGGTGCCATTGTGAAATGCATCACTCAAACGTGCAAACAATTTTGTGCATAAATCTCATTAAATGTAGCTCCAGCAGCCAAACATCTGTCCACAATAGCCAGCCTCTTTAGAAGACCAAAGCGCTGCTTCACAATTTATCTTTATCAGGATGCTGTTTATATTTATCAACAGCACCAGGCTGTTCTGTTGTGAGAAAACAATTTCTTGTGAGGACAAATAGTTTCTATGCTTTATTACTGACACCTGTTCCCATTACACAGTTTATTTTTGTTCAGGACATATAGAAGGTGGAAGAGTACGATGCCCTAAAGTTGAACGATGTTTTGGGGAAAGTTTCAGTTTTCATCTCAGCTAAAAATTTATATAAAGTCCTCAATTTACTTTCTGTTTTATTGTGCAGCAATAAGCCTGATTATAGGGACTTTAATGTGACGTTCTGCTGTGTTTTCCCTCCCCCTGCCACACTCCACTCCATAAATATATATATGCTTATATATATATGTGTGTTTGTGTATATATATTCCATTGAGGTGGTAATGAAACAGAACAGAAAATGGATTGCTAAATATAGTGTGTTATCTTTTCTGTATGTGTATCTGAAGGGAAGATAGGCTGATGTGGCACCTGCAGATTACTACTTTAGGGTAAATCCTTGTTTGTTCTATTTAGCATTTTTGTGGTTATCACTAGCTGAACTGGAGGTAGAGAGGCTGTTGATGGATGGGCTAGGAATTGTTCCTTACATTAATCAGATGGAAAAATAGATATTCAGTCCTGCACACCAAGACATCAGCCCTCTTTAGAGTCTGCATCATATCAAGTAATTCCTGTGGGGTTCGAGCAGGAGCGCGTTTAATCTCTCCAAAGTCCCTCCAAAGTGACCAAAGTGCTCCAAAGATATATATGGCACATTATGCTGGAATGCAAATACACTGCTAAAATTGCTTTTCTCATGCATTAGTTTGATAAAGTAGTTGGACTATAACACAGAGTATTAAATAAGGCACTTTCCTTCACGATGAGGTTGCTTGTGTGGGATACCACAGTCATACAGTATGTTTTCTCCATTAGGTTGGTCTTTAGAAAAACTGAATTTGATCTGAGAATATTTCCTGGGGAAACTTAACTTGCGGGATGAGTGATGAACTCAAATGTTATCCTGGGAAAAAATGCAAAGGCAAGAGAGGACAGAGAGGAATAAGAGCCATTTCCATGGCTCTCACTGCCATGGTGTGCTCTTGCTCAGGTTTTTTATCAGTTATAACAATTTTATATGAGATGAGTGGGCACTTCCACTTGCTCATCTTTTTCTTGTGTAGTAGGATGTTGCCCCTGATCCTAAGATCATGTTTTGTGGTGAAGCATTAGCTGTCAGATCCATCCATTCGTGTTGGGGCTCTTCTATTTTTGAGGATTATGGCCTCAAGGAGGAGGAGAATTTGGAAACAAGAAGTGGTTTGAGGAAATTGTGTTCGCCTTTGTGTTTATTTGTAGTTAAGTAAAATATATAATAGTTATGTATTATCAAATACAACACATTTGTCTCACAATTGTAGGATGGTTTTTTGGATGGTGTTTGCCAAAAGAATATGAAAGAATCTGTTTTGGGAAGGTTGCTTGAATTCCTTTGCTTTTGCTGAATGTGGAGGTGCCACTACTGGAGTGGGACACAGCAAGGAATGGGGCTGCTCTTTGAACAAGTCTGGTGCCTTGATGAAATGATAAACCACACATTGTCACTTAAGATCTGATTTAAGATTAGCAGTTGGATCCAAATAAATAATTGGGTGTCACATGAAATTGCAAACACAGGTAAGCAGGTTAGCATAGACTGGTAACTCTGGAAACTTGGGGTTGGTAACTGGAAATTTTTGTCCTTTTTGGCACCTGTCTATGACTTTCTGATCTTGATAACCTCTCTGGATATTTATCTATTCTCTGTGGTATTTGAAAGAATTTATTTTCTTAAAGTGAATTAGTAGATTGCTATTTATTTTAATCTTAGTATATTACTGTGTATGAGACTACTACATTTAATCTTTTTATCTACTAAAAGTTCAAATACAATAAAAACATCATTAATATACTCATAACACATGCACATACAAAGAATCTGTGTAGAAGCACATGAACATGATACATATTCATATAAAGTTCAGAAAACATTTTTCATCAAAATATTCATTTTCTGTGCGGTTTGGCTGGCCACAATTTGAGTGTCTCCCATGAAACCTGGGCTGGCGAAAGCATCCTCTGGCACTGCTCATTCTCCTGCTTCCTAGGTCCCTGTCACTGTCTGCAGATGTCCCTCCTTTTTCTCTCTCACCTGTTTTCCATTTTCACGTCCTCATTTGCCAACAAACCACACAGAAAGTTAAAGTATTTTAGCTAGAAAGGTCTAGATGATTTTTGTTTTTGTTTGTTTGTTTTTAATTTCCAGATTCTTTATAGTTTCTTCCCTAGAAAAAATGCAATCAATGCGATCAGTGCTTTGTTACCATCTCCTTTCCCTCATGAATCATTCAGACCTCTCATTTTACCCCTTCTAGCAAATGTCCCTTTATATTCCTTATCCAGACTCCTCTTCAGAGGTCTTTGCCTCTCCTCCAAGCTTTTATCTTGCAACCTCCCTCTTCCTAAGAGGAACACCTAACAGTCCCTTGGTTGCTCGCATGGTTGGAGACCTGGGTTGTCACTTGAGATTTGCTTTCATTTGCCTGAATTGCAGCAGTTTTATGGAATAGCGGTGAAGAAAAGCATGGAGAAAGGTGCAATGAAGTGTGGCCATGTGGTCATGCACAGACCAGCCTACCTAAGCACACCGTCCAGTTCTCTCTTTCTTGAACCTGCCTCAAAGGCAAAAGTCGTCATTATTAAACACATTATTAAACACAATATAAACACATTATTAAACACAAAAGTCGTCATTATTAAACACAGCCTCTGGGGGGGCTTTGCAGTCCCTGGTGTCTCCTGCCTGTGGGATGGGAGCTTTGGTGGCTCCTGCTGCAACAGGCAATCTGCTGCAATAGGCTGGTAAAGGAATGATATGGAGGTGCAGCTGAAATTTAATTTCCTTCAGAAGTGTTCTTCACAAGCTGTGCAAACCTTCCTTAGCTAAATAAATACACTTAGAGACAAAGATTTCCCATTTTTTTCCCTAGAAATACGCAGGGCAACAACTGCCTGTGCTTTCTCTCCTGGAGCCTTAACAAACAGGCTGCGTATTTGCATTTTCTCTAATAGTCTCAGCAGTAAACTTCCTTCCAAAAAGAGGGGAAAAAAGGAAATCTTATGTTCTCTGAATGCAGAATGAAATTACACATTCTCTCGCTGTCTCTCGTACATACAGATACACAATTTAGTACTTTACATCATCAAAGCAGTGCTCAAATAGGGACTAAACTGTGCTTGTAAACTCTCACTTTGGGAGACGAGTTCAAATGGGGCTCGAGTCCCAAATGAAACGTTGATGGTCGCAGTCAAGCTCCTAGTGGACATTTGTCACGAAAGAACAGCATTGTTTTCTTGTATCGATAGCAATTATTATTATTACTCTGTGTTGCAGCGCATCCTGAATCAAAGACATATTTTACTGGGCACTTGGCGTGCAGAAAATGTGAAGAGACGAGACAAACGGTAGGAAAAATGATGTATTCTTGCTTCTGTTTTGCAGAGGAGGAATCAGGTCCACAAATACGGTTAAACTGCTGCTTGCTACTGTCCTGATCTGTTACCTGCGATGCTGAATCCAAGGTAAAATTACTAAGTGTTGTGACCGTGGTCACAGAGGGAGTCTATGGCAAAGCCAGGAATAGACCCTTGCTCTCGCGAGCCCATAGCAATTGTGTTAACTGGGTGGTTACCCTTCTTCTCCAAATGGAGTTTAATGAATATAACACACTTCAATAGGTGTATTCATAAGAAGTCCCCATTATGGATGTAATGCATGAGTTTTTCTCTCTTGGAAATAGGTTACTCTTACTGGCCATTTCCTGGTCAGGTTTTGATGAGTCCTTTTCAGGCACAGTTGCCATTGAAATAGGTTTGCCTGAATGACGACTTTAAGGAACAACTGAATAAAGACCTCTATAATTGCTCTATAATGATGAAATGGTTCCCATGAGCAAGGCAGTTCAGAAAGACGTGCTTTTACTTAGCAACATTTGCCCTGCCAAAATGAAATAGCCACATCTATTGCGAGCAGAACTTAATTCATTGTCGCTGGGGCTGCTATTGTGGCCGGCTGGGGACTAGAGAGCATCAGGCCAGGCGAGTGGTGGCCCCTGTACAGACACATTGCACAGGGCAGGCCAAGTCTGCAGTCCTGGGGCTTTCACTCTGCTCCCTGGTACGTCCCCCGTGTGCTGACTCCATGCCCATTTGGAACAGTTTCCTTCATTGCCGTAGTTATGCCAAGTTTGCTCTGCCTTTGAAATGACATTTGGGCACAAATGTTGGCGCTGCAGTTTAGAAGCAGTGCTTCTTCAAAAGGCTTGGGCTGAAGGAAAACACGGATGCATGTACTTTGTTTTGGATACAAGGCAGGAACCCTTCCTGACTTCAGTTTCCATAAAAATGGCCAAAAATATGTTTTCCTCCCGCTTTCTTTTTCCATTCTGTTAATCTAAAGGCCATGTCCTGAAGAGAAAGAGTAGGAAGTGGCTTAAACTGTTTAGTAATGAAAACAGAGGAGCAGGGTAGCCCAAAGGGTTGATCAAAATTGTGCCCAAGGAAGTCTCCCATTGGACCTATGAATGATGGATCTAGTCCCAGGAGGACCATACGAAAGTAGTGGGAGATGTAAAATGGTTAAAACACTTTGGGAATAGCATTCTGTCATTCTGCATGCATCTTCCTTGAGACTTTCAAAGACATTTCTTGGAAGCCTGGGGATTTTCCCAGCTGGTTTGGAAGTGCNATGGTTAAAGCACTTTGGGAATACCCAAAAGCATTCTCTCAATCTGCATTCACCTTCCTTGAGACTTTCAAAGACATTTCTTGGAAGCCTGGGGATTTTCCCAGCTGGTTTGGAAGTGCTCAGCCCCCATTTGTGCTCCCAGACCAGGTGGACGACATCAGTGAATCCTTGTAACCCTAAAGGTGGAAATGGCAAACCTCAAAATACAACTAGTTTTGGAGATCTGCCTTGAAACTATGGCTACCAACTCAATGGAGATGAATCTCATGAAAATGAAGAGCTTATAAAAATAAGCTATGCGTTGTCAGCTGTAAAGAGCGTATTGTTCCTCAGGGCCATATTCTAATCTCAGATGCACACTGTGCATTACCATATAGCTTAAAAAAGCAGATATTTCCAAGATATTATGTATGGTTGTGTGCGAACCTCTCAAAGAAACTAGTATCCTTCAGAAATCTTTCATGTACTTAAGCATAGTCAGCAATGACATGGGCTTCTGATAGAGCATCTTTGGTTATGGGGCAAAGGGGTTAAAGCAAAAAAGGATGAAAAATCAAAGGGAATGACAGGCAAAAAAGCAGATATGACAGAAATGGAGCTAGAAGCTTCTGTGCCCCCTTTCACTTCTGGGTAGGGAATGCATCTGCAACAGGGTAGATTGAGACTATCTTCTTGTAGCGATAAGATATAATGAAACAGAGGAGCAGGGACTGTATTGAGGCTTTCAGTGCTACCGTCAAATTTGCTTTGCTTTTTAGAGCTAGTAGAGGGATCTAGTATATTTTGGGAGGCTCTAGCAGAGGCAATTTCATTTATTTGTTTGTCTTGGCTGTTTTTTTTCCTTCTTTTCTCCTCTTGCAGCAGGAATAAACAATTTGGGCCATCTAAACCTGAACTAATTGGTGCCACCAATTGCCTGGTGTCTGACCTCAATCTAGCTGCTCGTAAACAGCTGTGAGCATCACAAACCCATCCTGACAGCAGGCGGTGGTGAGTAATCACAGAAGCACCAGGCGAGAAGGAATCTCAGGAGATGACAGTATCAACAAGCAGGTGTCTTTTCTGCTCCTGCAAGCTAAATATCAAAGTGTTTATATGTCCAGGAGTAGCAAGAGGCAAACCTCAGACTTTGGGGGGCTTTTGGGAAATGTAACAGGAGTTGGAGATGTCTGGATGATGGTTCTGTGATGCTCTCCCAGCAGAGCTACCCTTGAACTGGTTTAGCACCAAGTAGCTGTTGCTGTCAACTGAAACTGCTGGAGAGAGTCCAGCGCAGGGCCACGAGGATGATCAGGGGCCTGGAACATCTGCCCTGTGAGGAGAGGCTGAGGGAGCTGGGCTTGTTCAGCCTGGAGAAGAGAAGGCTGAGAGGGGACCTGATCTGTGTCTATAAGTGCCTCAAGGGAGGCAATGAGGAGGATGGGGCCGGCCTCTTTTCACTGGTGGTCACTGACAGAACTAGAGAAAACGGCCACAAGTTAAAGCATCAAAAGTTCCACAGGAACTTAAGGAAAAATTTCCTGACAGTGAGGGTGACAGAGCCCTGGAACAGGCTGCCCAGAGAGGTTGTGGAGTCTCCTTCTCTGGAGATCTTCAAGACCCGCTTGGATGCAGCCCTGTGCCACGTGCTCTAGGCGACCCTGCGTGTGCAGGGGGTTGGACTAGGTGATCTCCAAAGGTCCCTTCCAGCCTTAGACATTCTATGATTCTATGGCTAAACTTGCAATATGGAGGTGTCCAGGTTGTCTGAGGGTGGTTGTGGTCCTATGGTAGCATTTCTTGTCTAGGCAACCGTTCATAACACACTGCTGTTGGACTATATGAAGAGTGTGAATATCTCATCCAGCAGTCTGGCATTGCTGGAGCAAGGCTGTCATGTTCAGGTTTGACTTTATGCAGCTGGGAGCCTCAGTTTCTTACTGCACTCATGTTGCCTCTTGGCTCACAGGGGTGGTGTGGGAATGGCCCAGGGANTCTATGGTTAAACTTGCTATAGTTAATATGGAGGTGGCCAGGTTGTGGTCCTGTGGTAGCATTTCTTGTCTAGGCAACGGTTTATAACATGCTGCGGTGTTATATGAACTATATGAAGAGTGTGAATATCTCACCCGGCAGCCTGGCATTGCTGGAGCAAGGCTGTCATGTTCAGGCTTGGCTTTATGCAGCTGGGAGCCTCAGTTTCTTACTGCACTCATGTTGCCTCTTGGCTCACAGGGGTGGTGTGGGAATGGCCCAGGGAACGTTTTGCAGGTGATCTCCTGGACTTGGAAGTGTGCAGAGACCTTGTGCAGCCACCAAATCCTCTCCCTATCATATTGTGAATCATGACAAGTTTCTCTTTGCAGTTCCCCTTTGGAAGAGCAAGAAGCCAACAGAGGCAGAGGCAGGGCACAGGAGTGGTTGCTCCAGGTATTTGAAAGAAGTTTGCGTTTCTCAAGCGATCTAAGGGTAAAAAAAACCATCATCCCGTCTTAAATGGGAATTGCCATGGAATACTGTCATCTTGATGATGTGTTGAATAAGTTGAGATTTTAGGATGTTCCCTTTGTGCATTTTCCTCCTTTCCAACATCAGCTCCTGTCGCCCTTACTGGGCCTTAGCCAGCCGCTTTGCCTTTCATCTAGGAACTTTTCCTTTACGGGCAATAGGACAGCTCGGGGAAAGAAGACAATTCTGGCTGTGGGAGGAAAGTGTCGCAGTTTGGCAGGCGCTGAAGTCAAACAGCATCTCTGAGCCTTGCTCCTGGAGCTCTAACACAACCTCGTAATAAAAAGAAGATGCAAGTTTGCCCTGTGCATCCTTGAAGAGACAGAACAGATGCTAGCGATGACCCTCTGGGATCTGTCTGAGAGGAAAAAGCAAAGCCAACTTCATGACTCCATTCATCTCGCCAGGCCTGTAAGAGGAATTCAGCCGTGTCACAAGCTGCTCTCAGGTCTAGGAGCTCAATGTGGGTATTTGTCATCTTCAGAGCTAGAAACTCTGCCTGCCTGAGGAGAACAGCTTTTGTGCCAGCCAACAGCCCAGTGCACCTCGCCTTCTGTTTGGGAAGTAGGGGCAATGGAAAATTTGTCTCCTGCCCAAACTTTTTTCCCCACCTGCTTCTTTCCCCACCTCCGAGGTTACTAATATGATCCTCCCTGAGCCGGCTCACACTGTGATGGCTTCTCAAACCTTGGCTGGACTACGGCACGGCTGGAGGAAGCCTCTTTAATAATCATTTTAGAACAGAGAGATGGTGACCTTCATGGCGAGCACTGACCTTCTGTTGTGCTATTTCCCAGCCAAAACTGGTGGCGTTCTGACCTTCAGGTCCTTTTCCATCCTCTCTATGAAGAAGTTCAGGAAAATAGGATAGAAAACCAAACCAAGACAAGGCTAGATTTTACTAAGAGATGGGGTTCTGCATTTCATTAAGTTTAGAGCAGCTCTCTAGTGCCTTAGCTTTGCTAAACCAAATGATGTCAAGGAATAGTTGCAATAGTTTCACTTTGTTTGGCCCAGCAAGGATGAGCATAACCTTAAGCCTCTGGGGTGCAATGCCCATATGTTGGATGCCGTTTTGCTGGACGTGGGTGCAAACCCTGCCCAAGCTGCTGCTCCACACCAAGATCCCAAGGCAGGGATCAACAGGAGGACCCCAAAAAACCCCTTCCTCTTCACTACAGCCTTGCTGACAACACACGGTTTGTGGGGAGCAAGGACAGCATGAGATCGGCAGAGGAGTGAGCTCCTTTCAACACCTGAGAATCCATTTCAAGCAAGAAAAAGAGAAAAACAGTGGCAATTCTGAAGCAGCACTTGAGTGTATTTTTCTTCTGCTGCTTGGTGATGTAGCACCTTTCTTATTGATGTTTTTTTTCTTTGCATGGAGAATATGTATTATCTTCCCATCTTTCTTCAGCGAAGTAAATCTAAAATGAAAACAAACCCTGCGTTTGGCCAACCCTGCCTTAAAATTACACATCAAGAATGTTTCCAGTGACAAATACTTTCAAGGCAAACAAACTGAAGAGAAATTAAAAAATCTCTGTGGGGCATAAATATGTAATTACACTCACACAGGGAGCATTTTATCAGGTAAACCATCCTACTTTGTTAATTGAAATGCTGCAGCACAAGGTTTTTTGACAAAGGGGCTGAATATGCATGCGTATTTCTCACTGCTGCTGTTCCATTTGTGTCTCTGCGTTCCCTGTGTGCTCGAGTGATGGGGTAGCGGTCACTGCTGGCCTCTTTGTTCAAATATCCTCATTTTTACCACCTCCACGTTTATGCTAGCGGGGAAAGTTTTGCTCTCACTGGAAACGCAGGTTTTGTTGTTATTGATTTCAGATAATTGTAATATTTTTAAAGAGCAAAGCAGAAAATAAATCTTTTTATTAAGTTAAAACGTCCAGACATTATAAAATTATAACTCCTTAAGAAAATTTAAAAAAAGGGAAAAGAAGGAATAGAAAGATCTCCAGAAAGAAAGTGCAACTGTGCTCATCTGATTATACTAAGATGATCTTGGTGAAGATTGGGTATGGGCATCAATGAGAACAAGGCTAAAGTTTTTGGGGACAGGAGAGATTTCAGGTCCGCGCACACCAAGTCTTTATTATGGAACTCTTTGTCAGTGTTTAGTGGCCATGGGCAACACTCAGTGAAATATTTACGGGGTGATCGCGTCCAAGAAGCGTGGCTGCTGGCGGGCTGGTTCATTGTCCAACTGCAACGGCAGTGCCAGCTGCGGGTTTGCTCGTCCATCTGTGGTGGCTCTGCCATGCCAGTCCTCCTGCCCGCGGGAAGGAGAGGGCTGCAGGAAAGAGGGGTGCCAGGTAGGATACTATATCAATGGTTACTCGGCGTTGGTGCCCGATGTGCTGACCATGATGCGAGCTCGGTCGAGCCAAGCCTCCCCCTAGAGATGCTGACTTCTTCTCCAGGTCTTCTCTCTGAAGCCAATGGAGAATCATATGTTGGTTTTTGTCTTTCATGACCTACTGCCGACTCTGATCTTTCTGTTGCATTTTCCCTCTCTCTGATATGCATTATGTAATACTCCAATAGCACAGCCTTTAGCCAGCCCAGCTTGAGGAAATTCTGAAGGGTTTCAGGACTTTTCTTAACATACCTGAACTTTAGACATTCCATGTTCCCTTTTGGCCTCTTGCACATCTCTACTCTGTATTTACCTGGGTCCCAGCACTGGCAAACAGCCCTAGGTCACACAGATTATCCATGGTTTAGTGTGTCGCGATTATTTTCAGTCCTACTAGGCTATAATGTTGGCATTAGGCAAGGACTGGATCTTAATATATAATTTGAGCGCCACATATGTTCCTTGTATTGCAGGTTCTCAAATGCGTAAGTCTGGAACAAGATGCTGATTTTTAGCTACTGTAGAAGTACAGGATAAAAACCATAATGCCCATCCCAAGGAGCTGCTAGGCTATAGATAAGAGTGGTGTGGAGAAGCAAGACTCATAAGGACGTAGAAATAAAAAGGAGGTTGTGTTGGTCAGCATGGTTTGCACTACTTACAGTGACCCGGCAGTCTAACAGCTCTCAGATCTTTTGGATTTACCACAGCACAGAAGAGAGATCTGCAAGGAAAGGAGCAGAGCCCGTTTCACGAGTCCCCCCAGTGCCCGTGGGGTGGGATGTGTCTAGCGCCGGGGCTGGTAGATGAGTGAGTGTCCAGCAGCTGAATTCCAGGTACGAGGAGGATTCTGCTTGTGGAAACTGGAACCAACTTGAGCATCATGAAGGTTAAGCCACAACTTGGCAGGGCTTTAATTGAGACATCCAGGTCCTCCTGTGGTTCTAGGTTGTGGTGCACCAAGTGTTTTATCCTTGCCCTGTTTTGGTGGATAAATGCTTCTGGCAACAGAGTATTTGCTCTTGGCTCTTCTGTGTCCTTGACTCATTCCTGTGTCTCATTCCCGGTGATACTCGCCCATCTCTTCTCTGCCCTTTCTTTGTCTTGTGAGCTGGCTGGTGGGTGTTTGCTCAATAAACAACGTTTGAAGTCAGTCATCTCCAGGTATCTGTGTTGACGGAAACCGCTGTACTGTGGCAGAGTGTGCAAACAGAGCAGCTTAGCAGATATTGTTATGGTTCGTGTGAGCCCCTCGAACACGGCCGATGAGGATTTCCTTAGTGACAGATCAGTGGGCGCTTGAAGGAGTTTGATGCCGCATGATTGTTTCTACTTTATGACCATTATGTTCCTAAAATGCAAGATTGGCTTACTCGAGTTTATAAAATGCAGATAAGACATCTTGCACCAATTAAGCCGGGAAGCTGGTTATTCAGTCATTCAGCTCTAATTCACCATCTGGTATTTTCCCAGAAACATCTTCCTTGGATATTTCAATATCTTGCAAAACAGAGCAGTTCTTCAGATAGCTGCAAATCGCCCAGCACTGAACGGTGAGGAAAATGAATGCAGTGGCAAAGGGTTATTGGAAAGAGTGGTGACATGATTCTGCAGTTCTGGTTGCCATTTAAAAGGTGCCTTTGGATTTTGTTGAAAATTGGAACATTAACTGCAATTTTTGTTACTGCCATGATAGCAGCAGACCCGCTGACCAGAAACATCTAAAGATTTTGAGTGATGTTTTTCCCTTACATTTTGGTTCACTGCATTAAAAATACTATGTTCTCACATTTCTTGCTTGGACTTCTTGTTATTCCTTACTGCAGATCTGTATTTATTTCAACGCCTGCCGCCTTTTACTTACAAACATTAGTTAATAAATCCAGACTGGGTTTTGTGAGAGCTGTTTTGAACTCCTGACTGCGGAGGACCTTACATTAAGCAAAACTGGAATGCCATTCAAAGTCTACCTGTTTGTGGCCATCTGAAATCCCTCAGAGTTTCTGTAAACCAGCTGATTTGGACTGGGCAAGTCCAAATTCAAGTTTATTCCATTGTGAAGCTTTAGTTGGGTCAACAGTTTGAGGGTCAGTGTGACCATGTTTCCTGGTAGAACTGTGCTATACATTCTCAAAAACTACAGAAACTCATCAGAAAATGGAAAATGAATTTCACATTTTTTTGGAAATATTTAAATCCCTCCAATATAATATTTTCCTGATGTTTCAGCAAGTGTTTTGTAGATTTTTGTTTTGTTTATGGCCTCGAGAACGCGCTGCAGCCCAAGCTGGATGGGGTCAGAAGCCCCGGGTGCTCCATGCGGTGAAGCAGGCGGCAGGACGGGCTTCCCGCAGCGTTCCTGTTAGCTGGCTCCATGGAAAAGCGAGCAGACAGGCTAGCAGGAGCGAAGGGGGAGCCCGTGGAGTCACTCCATGCACAGGTATGAGGAGCAGCTGTAGCTGCTGGGGAGCAGGAAGGAGAAGCCATGTGTGAACATCACACAGGGCTGGTGGGACAAAAGCCAGGTCTCCCCTTCCCTTCACATGATGGTCCAGATGTCAACTGAGCAGAAATCCAGTGCTAAGAGAGGGCCGAGACAAACTCCAAGCAGTTTGCTGTCCCAAATTGCCCAACACCTATTGCTAATTGAGCCATCACGTCCATTTAAAAATATTTTTAGCAGTGTATCCTAAGCCTGTTTTGCTTGTGAGTAAATAATGGAGATTTTTAATGCATTTGCCTCTGTTTTCTTTCAACCTGCTGGAACCTATTTTGACTGCATAAGCTTTACTAGCACAAGTTAAATCTAGTGCAGTTACTTGTGAGCAGGTATTAATTTAGAGCTACGAGAAGAGCCAGGTAGCAGATTGTGCATTAGTAAGAATAATCTTTACAGCAATGCTACCAGCAAACAAGGTGTCAGGCTTAGATGGTTCTGTAGGATGAATTTAGGCTCTCGTGAAGCTGGTCTGCCCCATACAAACCCTGGTTATAATCTGATGGCATCTGAGTAGAACAGAGTATCTGATGTGTGAGTGGACTAGAAGGATGCTGGGGCGCTCGGATGCTCAGCCCATGTGTAGCTCTTTGGCCTGGGAGATATAAGAACCTAAAACCCGTCTATGCGACTTGCTAATGTGATATATCAGTGTTAAGAGCTGTCCTTTGCTTGGCAATCCCTACAAGGACTTGCCTGTCTGAGCTCTCCAATTATGTGATTTTAATTGGCTTTTAATTTGGGGACATTATGAAATATAGTTAAATGGAAACCACAGAGATGTTGGTAATATATAGACTAGAAATTGCAAACAAAGTGATAAGTTACTGAAACGCTTCTGAGCTCATACAGGCAAATTTGCATTTACTTTCCCATGTATTGAATGTGAAATATACCCGAAAGTCCATAATTAGAAAATTATAAGGATTTAAAATCTATATTGTAAAAATACATTTCTGTGGCTTTCGAGGTTGCAAACATGCTTTCCGCGTAGAGCTGCATGTTGCATTTATGCTGATTTAATCATTCATTAAACATTAGTAAGAGGCCAATTATGCTGTTCAAGAATAAGATGTTTTACGAGAAAATGACAAAAAGATACATGTAATCATTGAAATGCCAGTTTACAATCAGATAGGATGGGAAATAATCCCTTTAGCAAGCTTAAGCTTTTACATATTAATGGCAACATTGGGAAGAGTGCAGAGAGGGCTTTAACAGCCTTCCGGCCTTCCGGTCCTAGTCAGAAAGCGAGTGCTTATGGACAAAATTATTATTATTATTATTAATAATAATAATAGTAATAATAATAATAATAATAATAATAATAATAATAATGTGTTGTTTTGTTCCATGGGAGCAAAACTCTTAGAGGTGCCCTTTAACCACCCTACCTGTACCTTAGCATATATGCGTCCAGTTATGGATACACAACTTTAGACCAAATAGGGTCTAGAAATACCACTGTGATATTTAAAAGGCTCTTAAGACACATTCTGGAGAGCAAAGAGAGTCAAGATCCTCTGGAACGTTTCCATGATTAGATTTATGAAGTCCTATTTCACTTTATGGCAAAGAACAGTGAAGTGAGGACACGGCTGTGAATTTGTAACTCTGTTTAAGGTGGGGAGAGAAATGGTTTTTTCCCACTTTTCTTCCACACAAGAATTAGGGGCACCACATGAAACTCCCAAGTCGTATGTTCAAAATAAACATAAGGAAGTTTTATTTCGCAGAGAAGGCTGTTAATCCATGGAACTTCTTGCTGCAGAATATCGTGTAAGTCAAAAGTTTGCATAGGTTTAAAATAAAACAGTGGATAAAAACATGGAAAATGGAAACATAGGAAAAAATACATTTGAGGGCTAGTAAATGCCGATTTCCTCTGCCCCTGAAACTGTGACTATTTTAGTCTGTAGGAGATCAGAGACCATAGAAGAAGACTCAGAAGAAGAAACCTCCATCATCTACAGAGATAAGCTCATAAGGAGAAAATAAGACACATTTTACTGCTCTCGTGATCTCTCCTCCAAAGTGACTCATCCTGGAAGCTCTCTGGGTACCTTCTGTGTCTCGAAATCTTGCAATTCGCAGGTTTTCTCCTATTTTTTCCTCTAAGTGCATCTGAACCGATGACTTAACAAAGCTGGGGCAAAGAAAATTCCATCAAGACATGAGCAAAGACATAACCCATGTGAAAAAGCAAGGGCAGGGAGTTGGACGCTGGGGATTTATTTGTAATGAAGTAAAAGGATGTGGGACTCAGTGGGCCTGGGACAAGGATGGAAACTGCAGAGCAGGGAGAATACGCGGGAGAGCTGGAGGAGGGTTCCGGATAAACTCCAGTGGAGAATATTCCCGCTTCCCAGGGCCATGCCAAAGCCTGATGTTCTCCAACTGCTTCACCAACTCGCATGTCTGGCTGCCTGAGCATCCAGCCTCCTCTTCCCAAATCCAGTCGGTCGGCTGTCCCCGTTGCCATGCCGGCCCCGGGGCAACCGAGCCGCGCGGTGCTGTTGAGAGGGACAAAAAATGTATTCCAGGGATAATATTGAAGGGTTCCAGCTGCCAACCACACTGTGTCTGTGGAAACACCTGTTGAGTGGCTGCTGCAGCGGGAAGAGCGGGATGAAGAAAGACGGCTGTACGAGTGCCAGCAGCAGTAGGAAGCTCCACCACGACCGCCTTGTGCCAGGGAGAGAAGTGCCAAATTATTTGGCCGCCGTTCAAATATCTGGGTGTCCACCGCGGTTGCCAGCTCGCGCTCCTGGGGAATACTGCAGCATTAACACCGCTGCGGCCGCGCTCCCGCTGCTCCTTCACTTTAATTTCAGGCTTCACCCTTCTGCTTTTATTGCTGGGTCCTTCTCACCTCTGGAGCGTGCAGAGGAATACCCGATATTGCAGGGCCGAGCCTGAAATAAGGCTTGGATCTGCAATTGGTAGTGAGACAAAGAAGCAATGTACAGATTTTTTGGCATTTTTTATGACATCTTCTGGGTTGTTCTTTTCTTTTTTCTTTTTTTTTTTTTTTCTAGAGAATAATAATTTTATCTTTTGCAAGCAGTTTGCTAACCTGCATGCTTCTCCAGCCTGCACATCCTGATGTTTCTGGACCTGCAGAGCTCAGCTCTAGGTTTACCAGGACAGCAGGGCTGCAGTTTTAGAGGTAGCGCAGCGAGAAGAATGGCAAGTTGGGAGTACAGTGGACAAATGCTACAATAAAATACTTGAAAATGGTTCCTATTAATCTGGAGGGCTATATACCATCCACAGCACTAGCCATATCCATCGAAGAATGAAAGAGCTCAAAGCTGGATGGAGAATTTCCCTCTTTAAAGCCCATTTTGCATGCATGAGGAGCTCCTACTAGCACAGATGAAGAAATGTGTGAAAGGGACTGTAGAATGAGAAGGTGCTTTAGATGCTCCTAGTTGCTTCCTCCTAGAGTCCTCAAAGTGCATAGGCTCATGTCCAGTTCTGTCTTTTTTTTCATCAAGTTTGTCTTGTCTTTCCAAATCCTAAAAATGGCAAAACCTCTCTTGACCAAGGAACTAAGACAGAAGCTGAACCAAAAAACTCTAGGAGCTTCCCAGGAAGACTGGAATTCTGTTAAATATTTGTGAGAAATAGTAATCTCCTGAGCATTTATGTGCATTTCCCAGATATCTGTATCATTGACGACTGATGAGTCTTGGAGGAAGGATTTCTTGGGGAGTGATACCCTCTCAGGACGACCCTTCTCAGGAATCGTAGCCAAAGAGACTTCAAACCTGAAGTATGAAGGGTACTAAGATGGTTTTGCAGATACTTCTGTGGTGGTTTTGCAGATACTTCTGTGGTTCTTATTGGTAGAAAGGATAGTACGGGAGAAGGGACAAAGGAGCTTGGCAGAAAACTTAAGCAGGCAATGGAAAGTAAAAATTGCCTGTGTTGAAAGGGATGACAAAGAGAGGAATTTGAACAGCCTCGTGTTTGCTCTCCCTATTTGTTTATGCAATTTTGCCTGTAGAAGAGAAAAATAATGTATGAGGCAAATTTAATCTTGAACTGAAAATGCTCCTGAGAGCAGCACGTGGTTTGTGGTGGTGCCTGTCCTGCCGCATTAAGTGCAGAAACTCTTTGAGATGAATGTAACTAAGTGCATCTCTAAATATTAATAAGAATAGTGCTATCATTAATAACATTAATTGCACATTAGCCCTGAGCCAGACCCTGGGGTTGCTTGAGCTCACCAGCTCGCAGCACTATCTGTCTCCTCATATTGTCTTTCCCTCTTGAAGCATCATGAGTTTCACAGGCCTTTTCACAAGCTGAGGGCTGGGATAGACTCCCATAACGTCAGAAACTTCATTTAGGGACTCGGTTCGCGGTCACTTTTTCAGGAGAGAACTGTTTTTTAGTGAAATAGGATCCCCTTTTGGCTGGGGTCTCTGGGCCAGATTGTAATGCAGATAATGACTGGAACAAAAATCTTCCACAGGCTTCATCTCGCAACACGACCTTTCTTGAAAATAAAGCTGCAAAAAAGCTCATTCATTCAAGAAACACTAACCTGTGCTTTTTAAATAAGAGAGGGAAATATCTTTTTTTTTCCCCTTTGAGCTGAATTTCCAATCCCCCTTTGCTCTAATTAGCGTTTTGGTTTCTCAAAGATCAGTGGACCTGTTCCTTTTCTGGATTCCTTAGGATTAGGACCTGAATGCCTCACTTATTCTGATTTTACCTGCAGGTGCAGGTCAATGAACCAGCATTTATACCCCAGTAGAGTTGCGAGGCGCCTTGTTTAATTTGTGCTCCAAAAATTGTTGTTTTACAACCAGAAATTGGGGCAGAAATTCCTGCCTCTCTGTTCCTGTCCCTGGACTAACCAGCTGGGGAAGGACAGAGCTATTTTCTCCCTAATGTTTCATAGGCCCAGTGGAATAAGAAAGCTTCAACTTCTTGAAAATACTTTGCCTGGATTTCGTGAATAATGAGAAAAGTCTCTGACTGTTGCCTCAGCCATATCAAACTTCTCTCCAAACAACCAGAAAATTCATCTTTCCTATTAATCTCTCCGACTTTAATGCCAGATCCATGCGCTGTGGTCTGTTCATCCTGAGAAAATGTTATCCGAGTCAATATTTAGATAGAATAAGCCTTAATCACAACATAGTTATGCTTCATTAAGGAGGTTTTCCATCCGCTGCGTTCGGAAAATAATGCGGAATGTACCAGAAGCAAACAAATTGTGTAGATTTCCTATTAATGCAAACCTTCCTCTTCTTCCATAGAAACAAAGCTAATTACTTGTGCAAAAGCCTTTATTTTCTTTCCTAATGGGAGGCACAGGAAGGTATTTCCTCAGCCTTGCTAGTGTAGATAGAGCTGGGTGGTGTCCCACAAGGGCATGGACTGTTGTCCTCTTCGTCCTTTCTTTAGGTATCACCCAAAAAAGGCGTTCGGTTAGGATGATCCTGAGGTCACAAAGATTGTGCTGAAAACCCTGTTTTTACAAATCCGTGCAATACCTGCCTATTTTGGAAGGGGGCTGAGCTGGCAAAAGGCTCCAGATGGCTTTTTGGCACGAGCTCCATGGCACACACCTCGTGTCACGTCTGAAGTTAAGACACAGACGGTCTTGGGGCTTAAATGCCCTTCCCACAGGGCTTGCACGGGGAAGCGGCGGGGCTGGAAGCGCTGCTTGATGTGACCAAGGGGCTGCACATTCCTGTCCTCCCCGATGTGACCCTGCTCGCTGCGTGCAGGGACATCCATGGACTCACCCAAGGAGCCTCTTGCACGTCTTGGGGGCTGCCCTGTCTCCTGCAGCATGGGGAAATTGCTGCATTTTCCTTCTTTCTTCCACTAAGGAAAGAGATTGCAGCTTCTTCTCCATTTGCTGCTGTTCTCCACCCACAAACGCAGGACGGACCCATGGTGGGGCAGGCGGCAGAGAAACTGGTGGTGGAGGGAGGCCAAGCAGCGTGTCAGAGTCTGTCCCCTTCTCTGGGGCATGGAAGAACAGATGATTTTTGCCTCCAGTGCTCAAAAAAAAAAAGAAATTCCTTTCATCTCTATCCTGAGCAAAGGCCAGTGCTGAGCCTGGCAGATTATTCAATAACATCCCCTAAAAATATTAAACTTCTATATTGGAACCAAATTAAAATTGTATTTCGTGATGTGAACAAAGGTACCCAAGTCGATTTCGTGTCTCTCTCCCTCTTTTTTTCAAATTTAATATCACACAGGAGAGAGAAATGAAATCTGTATTTAAATGGCTGCGGAACATTGTGCATTTAAAGTGCACAGCAAGTCACTCCCTAAAGCACTCCATATGATATGTAAATCTTTTGATCTTTCACAAAATGCATGAGTTCCATAAAGAATAATGAGTACTAGCTTGGGAAGTACAATATTGACTGTCACTGTAGTGCACTTAGCCACAATTATTATTTGCATGGCTTTTGCAACATAACTGGAGGGGAGAGTCCTGTGAATATTTTTAATGCATTCTAATAGCTACTAAAAGAGATTTTATTTTATAATAGATGCATTCTTTCTTTTGGGTCTGCAAGCATTTTTTTTTTTTCAATTTATTCATTACATTTTTTGCTCTTTGTAATAAAGCATTGATGGGGAAAAGCAGAAGAGCATACAAGTCCCGAGGAAAGAAACAATTGACATCCTGCCCTATCATTAGCCGCAATAAAGTGGGGAAATTCACAATAACGTTTATTTATTCTCTAAGCCAATGAGTAATGTTTAACTTGATAAAAGAATCAATTTGATCTGAGGTGTGATCTGCCTGAGGGAGCTCTAAGTGTGATAGTCCCTCTTTGAGGTGGCTCCTAGAATGGGCCAGATGCTCTCGGAGGTGAAATGCCCCCCTAGGATCAGCAACCGATGAGGTTGGTGGATCTTTTAGCACCAATCTGGAATGTTGCTCTTGAGTTTTGGCATGGGAAGGATGTAAATGTTTTGTCCTGATGGCCTTGGGTGCTTAGATATCCTCTCATAACAGTGGGGAGGGAGAAGCTCCTGCGTAGCTGATCCTTTTCCATGGTTCTCTCCAGGGATGCCCATCTCTTACCCCTTCCTCAAGCAGCAGAGATTGCTCCTGCCTTTTTCATGGTCATCCTGGTTATCCACCTAAGTGGGGAGAAGGATGTGGCTGGGAGAGTGAGGTACACATGCAGTCTGGAAGCACCACCAACACCCTATTAAATGAAGTATAATTAAGCATAGATATTGCCGACGGAGCAGATGGCTGGGGAGACATGAATGCTCAACAACGTTTTTCCAGGGAGAAGGGAATTCCCTTCCCAGAGTCCAAACAAAGTGGCTTCTAAGGAGGCAAAGCACACCCCAGGGACTGCAGAGGGGAATTAACTTATTTCTATTTACACATTGACTCCCTTTCTGAGGCCCTCAATATCTCTGTGAGGGTCTGTTCCAGGTAACTCAATATATCTATTGCCCACACTGCACAAGGCTCAGAAGTCAACGAACAAGGTCAGAGATGGTTGTACCTTGTCCAGAGGTCCAGAAGACAAGGCACAGCAAAAGGATGTGGATGGATCTGCCCCATGGCCTTGGCTTTCTCTGAATTGTTCTGGAGAGGAAAAGACAAATTATGGAAGAAGAGCATCTATTTTTTTAAATGCAGAAATGATCTGGTGGTCCAAAGAGGAGTCTCAGTGAAGTCAAGCACTATTTTACAGCTGATTTCTCATCAGTATCCCTCGTGCATACAGCAGGTCCTGTGTGTGATCTGGCACTGCCTGCCTGACATCGCCCTTAATATGCAGCTCACCTAGGCGGCAGGACAGGTTTACAGCTGAAGAAACAACATATCCAACATCAACCCCAAAGCCTGGGCTGCACTGTTTGTCAGTTGTCACCAACCGGTGTCTGCTTGTTTCAGATAACAGACATTTGTGCCTATTGGGAAACAGTGATGGGCAGTGCAGATCTGGTCTTATGGTCCGGTTTACCATGGACAAGTAACTTTTCCTCTTTCTGTGCCTCAGTTCTCTGACTGCAGAATGAGGATAACACCATTTTCCTTCTTTTTGACATCTCTTTGAGTGTCAGTGAAGAAAAAGATGTAATTAATGGTCATCTCCACAGTAGCAGGGGATTGCAATGGAAAACCTGATTTGAAGCAGACTTCAAGACCCCAGGGCGGGAAATGTGAAGGACACCTTTAGAATACTCTAGAATAAAAGGCCATTTTATGGATTCAGTTGGTTTTTTTCAACCTGTTCTAGCTTCATCCCTCGAAAGGATGCAAGATTTGAATAAACACTTGAATGTTTGATTCTTTCAGCATTCAGTTGGTTATCAAGGCACTAATGACACGTGCTGAGGATGATTTAGATCTTGCTAAATGAACTCTTTCATATTTCTTTTACTGAGGTTGTCTACTTTTTTGCTGTATAATTTTTATTTTTGCACCTTACATTGCTCTATGCACAGGACCATCTTTAAAGAAAAGAATAAGTGGATGGAATTTAAGCTAAATGACTTTACAGTTGTCTGCAGAATGAGAATTGAATTGTTGATTTCAGGTCTTCCTTTTGTCATCCTGAAAATCATAATCATTGCCAAAAATATATAATTCAATGAAAATGTTTGTCCAAAACAAGATGCATCCGTTTCCCCCAAACATACTGAACTCATTTACCTGGTATGACTAGTAGTAATTTTCCACAACATATTTTCATTTATTATGCTCTGGAAAGGCACTATAGTGATTTCAAGAGGAGAAAACCAAGAAAGATTATTCATTTCACATCCTCATGCAATTCTTTTGTAGGTGGCTTTCGACAAAGGGTGATATTGGATTACATTCATTTTGGTTCTTAATAAACTAGTAAATCTCCCATTGTTCTATGTTGTCCAATTATAAAAGCAATGAATATGAGACTAAGCACTTCAAGATAACCATAGCTTTAAAGATAGACAAAAAGCTTTTTAGATTAAGATCAGAATAAAACTGCCATTTTGTAGCATTTTGATGAATAATATTTTGTGAATTAAGGCGTTCTCTCTTAGGAATGTCAATAAATTACTCTTTACGCAGGAGCCATTGCAAATCTCTGGAAGATTTTCCTAATGTAAAGGATACTAGAAAAGGAAATGAAGTAAATCTTTCCTAGAAGCCATTTTCCTGCTGTCTGAACAGGCGATTATGAAGGAGAGGAGAGATCCATTGGGATTTTGTTCTTGAAGTGGTCCTGTTGCCTTCCCGTTTAGGACATGGTGCCTTTTCAAACACCCTTCTTTGCTATGTTGTGCTCCGAGAACAGATTCTTCTATACTTTATAAAGGCTTTATTAGCAATGAAAAGCTGTCATTGGCATTTTAAAGTTTTGGATTAGACTACTTCATTTCCAAAGGTTTCCAAAATGCTTCAGAAACTGCTTCTTTAAAAGTCTGGGAAGGAAATGAAGACAATAAATAATGTGGGGAACAGGTCTGAATGCACTGGGAAGAGATATGGACCATGCAGTAAAATTTTAAGCGATGAAAATTGAAGAAAGAAGTTGCAAAGCACATCTATAAGGACTTCTGGACAGAGTGCTCTATGGGATTACAAACTTATATCATCGCCTCATTCAGCTCAATAAGAGCTCAATTAAGGAAACTATTGATCTATTTTTGAAAGATCCTATCTCACCAAAGCCTTAATAGAAAGCATGACCCTCCATCCTTTGAGTTGCCATAATCGTGGCTTGCATGCAACCTTCCAAAATTGGGCTTTGAGATAGCTCATGGCTTCGTATCATGGTTGGGTTTGTTGACAGCAGCAACCTATGACCCTTTCCCATGGTGACATAGGATAAACCATCCAATTGTTCATCCTAGTTGAACCCCAAGACACAATATGAAGGGAAGTTGTGCACACAGGGGTAGGGAGCAGAATAGATAAAGAAGAGACATGAAAAGATACATGCAGGCAGATATGGGTACATGGGTTAGTAATGCTGGCATAACTCGATGGAGAAACAGAGGACATCCTTATCCTGTCCCTCATCCATGATTTCAAGCACTTTCTTCTCTTCCCAGATGTCTATTCCTGCTGAGGGGGAGCTACTGGGCAAAAGAAATTCTTTAGCTCAAGCTTGTCAGTGATCGCTCGTGACCAAGCCTGAAATTGCAGTCACAGTTTTTTGATCAGTTCTGCTGAAACAACCTGTTGTCTTTTATAATAACTTTTCCATTGGGAATATTCAGATGCGGAGGCTAAAAAGAACCATTTCATAGTACACAGTCAACTACACACGCAGTGACTTTGCATTTTTATCTTTTTGATTTGCCAGTGTATTTACTTGGGTTTTTTTTTGCTTGGTTTTGTTTTTCAGCCACATCCATCTGCTTCATAGTTCCTGCAAAAGCTAGTTTACATGTAATAATTGCCATTAAAAATGGGGGGGAAAGGCTCATTACACAAATGCATTGTTTTGCTCCTTTTAAAGCACATAGAAAGTACAAAATTATATGAGACTGATGGATGGATGGATTTATTTCATTATTACTTTCAGAAACTTGTTCTCTCTCTTACCCATAGCAGGTGCTGGCTGTGACGTGGCATTTGCTCTGGTAATTATACAGTTTTTGTAAATAGCAGAACAAGTCAGGATGAAAGCTAGCAGTGCCCTCAGGTTGTGGGAAATTATTCAGCTTTCTCTTTACCAAATTTCGAACGATACGTAGAAATGATAAGGTTGCTTTGATTCCAGTTGCCATCCCCCGTGCCCCCGCTTCAGAGTTAGTCATTCCCACAGCATAAAATTGGGAGCGGGAGAGAACGGGACTGCAGGAGGGGTGTTGGAAGTAGCTGTTTGTGCTGCGGTTGTGAGAACTATAGTTATTGTAGGAACTTATTGTAGTAATAGAGTGAATCATAAAGCTGAAGCAGGTCCCTGTGGTGTGGTGGGGCATCAGAGGACAGCAGGGCTGATGTCCAGAACCAAGTTGGCCTATTTAGTAGGACAACTGCTTTGCAAGGTGGTGGACTGCAACTAACCTTCTAGCTCTATATGTTCAGTTTGTCCTTCTTGGGTCTCCAACATCCTCCGTTGGTCACTCGTGCACCTCTCTCTGAACGCTGTGTTGGAAAGAGCCTGTTCTTGTGTTCAGGACACTCTCCAGCTTGCCCACGCAGTGTTTCTTTCCCTAAACAAGGAGTAAAGAGCAGGCGCTGTGTAGGTAGTTGGGGGTACTCAATCTGTCTTGACCCTGTCAACAGGGCTGTCGTCCTCCGGTCATGAGGAGATCCTTCCACAAAGAAATGGGGCTTCCAAAGGATCATTGTCATATCCTGCTTGTAATCTATCTTCTGAACTTCTCCTCCCCTTGGTGTTTGTGCTGCATAACTCATGCCTGGCTGCGATATTAAGATTTGATGCCTCAACCCCACTGGGTAGTTGAGTGTTCCTTCAACTTTTGGTTGGTGTCACTGTCTTTTTCTATTCAGTCATTCACAGCCATTTATAATACGCAAGCAAACTGTGGGTCACTACTCTTGCTTGGGAATAAGTACACTTGCTCTGGGACTCAGTTTGGTCCATTCATAGTAGCTCAGCTCGGTTGCCCAGGCCCATTAGGCACCTTGAGTAAATCTTGGGTCTAAAGCCACATCTGGGTGACTCGGTGTTTCATCATCTCCATTCTAGGCTCGTTCTTCCGTGAGCTGCCTGGTGTTTTATCAGATGCACTGAACACTTGCACTTCCCACTAAAATCAATAGAATTGATGGTCTTTGGCACCTCCTGAAAAAACAGTCTTGCTTACTGATGGCAGTGTGTAAATAACAGGTTCTGAAATAGGCACCCTTTGGAAATGTTAGCCCCTCTGCTATATATCAAGCGTGCAATGAAATGAGAATAAAACTCACAATGAAAACATGCATTCGGTTTATATAAGAGCTTAGCTGAAAAATATAATGTTTCAATGGAAGGTGCAGAGTACGTATATGAATGAAAATCAGTTGATTGTTACCACGCGTCTATCAAAATGAAAATAAGGTCATTCACAAATCAACATTTTATGGAGGGGAAGATTTTTTTTTAATTAGGATTAAAAATATTATCTGCTTAAAATGTGCCCATGCATATAGTTCTGGCATAGCCTATGGCAACACCTATAATTTTAAAATAAAACTGTTTTTTTCCAAGAAGGAAGTAATTTTGAGTGATAACTAATTTAGATAGTGCTAATTATATTGGTTGGAACTTGCAAGGAAGTCAATGGATAAAAAGTTGATTAAAGTTATAAAACAACAAGGAAAAAAACTAACTCTGCTCTGTAAAATGTACTGAACATTTTAATGCTGGTTCCTTCCTGCTGTCTTAGCTAGTCTGTAAAGAGAATTTTTCTGTATAACTGAAATGAAACCATCCTGGTGAGGATGGGGAGAGCCAAATGAAGAACGTCATGTTGGTGCTAGCTAGTTGCTAATTTTACTAATAACCTTTTTCTTGTGCTCTCTGCCCTTCTAGGTTGATTAATTTACACAAGGAGAGAACAATTTTAGTGAGTTTCCCTGAGGAATCAGAAAGATCTAACCAGGCTACTGAAGAAAGAAGAAAGAAACTACTCTCCTCTCTGCAGGACCTTACCTGTGAGTGTCCTGGTTTCTGCAACCATATTGATATCTCTATCCACTGTGCTATTTCTTAGGTTCTGAAGTTTTTTTTTTCTATGAAGGCTCCAGTTTTATGGTTATATTTGGTCAAATTTTTCATATGCATCGGGAAAAAAACAGTCCAAAATTTGATATTCTACTGCTTTGTGCATAAAGATGGGCTCAATGTGAGGAGACACAAATAGAAGGCAGGCTGTAATGCATTTATCTCAGGATAAACATTTCTTGTGCTTTGCTGTGTGCTGCTTAATCAGGTGCAGGAAGGTAAGGTTTCATTATTATTACTACTGGTGTTTCTCGCACTCGTATTTTATTTTATTTTGTATTAGCACATATTTGCTTAAGGTACAACTTACACTGCTCTATGAGCACTTCAGCCTTTTGAAAAGATCTTATTCTCTAAAATTAGCAAGAGAAGGGGGAGAGATTAAAAGAAAGGGAGANTAATCAGGTATGAAGGTAAGGTTTGCACTGCAGGTTGCATTCCTCTAGAGCTAAACATCACTGCACACCATGGAAGCTGTGTGGGGCTGAGGATTTTATATGAAACACAAACAAAATTCTGGTCTTGATGTGGTGAGACAATTCCACCATTCCAGTTCAGCTTCATTATTACTACTACTGGTGTTTGTCAGGCTCATATTTTATTTTATTTTGTATTAGCACATATTTGCTTAAGGTACAACTTACACTGCTCTATGAGCACTTCAGCCTTTTGAAAAGATCTTATTCTCTAAAATTAGCAAGAGAAGGGGGAGAGATTAAAAGAAAGGGAGAACAAATATGAAACATTTTTAATATACATCAGCTAGACTGTCTGCAAGCAGTCTGACATAAGTTATCCTTTAATAGAGCTGTAAGAATAATTAATTTTTCAGTTCAGTGGTCAAACTGAAAAACTGTGAGGGAGGAAGGTGAGGAGGTGAGTGAGGTGGGAAGAAACAAGAGGAAATGTTTGGGCTAACCTTAACTCACAATTTCTCATTTTCTCTTGCTAAAGTAAAATAAATGTGTTATTTGTTCCCTCGAAAACCCTTGCTGGGTTTCTAACCAAAACTTTAATTCCAGAAGCAAGGTCCAAAGATCTTGCCTAAATGATGGAAGAGGAGAACATCCCTACCGCTGCGTTTAAGTCTATGGAAAATAAATAAATAGAAATTTCTTGTTTACCTTTTTGAGACTGCTTTAAAAAGTGGTCTCCAGATCACCAAGAGTACCTAGCTCAGAGCGGGGTTATACTATATACTGATATATAGTACAAATATATTTATATATATATTTATAGATTGATAAGAGCACAGTCTATCTCAGAAGGTCTGGGGTCTCCTGATCCCTCTGCCATGAACTGTGGCACAGACTAGGTCATATCACTCTCTTCTTCCCTCTTGCAAACCCTTAGATTGCAATTTCATAGCAGATATTACTGACTTCCAATGCACACATACAGTGCCTAGTATCATGGGACCTAAATCAGAGTAGAATTCACTTGTTTTCACTTCATTACAGACAACAAAACAGACCAAAAATACCTATTTGTAGGTTCTTAAAGTCGTATGTGTGCATTTCTTTTGGATAATCAGTAGAGGATCTAAAATAGAGATACACACAAAATACACTCAAGCAAAAAGGGCTGCTATAAGAAAAAATCTTTGAAGGGGTATTATCCAATTAGTACTGATAGCTCTGCTAATATGGCAGCAATTAGAATGTTGTTTGTGAAATAAATAGGAGAAGACCTAGATATTCTTTGGACTTACATATGAATAACAGTCTAATAGCTGGTGGAATGATTATAATGAAGCTGCTCATCAGTTGTTTACTGAAATAGCGGTCTATTTAATCAGTAGCAATGCATTCAAGGTGACTAAATATTAAATATGATTGGCAGCTTGCTGCTTGGACTAAAACGATTAAGTAACATGAGAAAGAAAGTGACAGGTGACTTCAGTCCCCTCAAGGAAACATATGCCCTAGCCAGGAAATGGGTTGAGGCTTCTAATAATATTGGTAACAAATAAGTGCTGAAATGTTTGCTTGCAGCAGTCAGTCTGGAGAGGAATGCAAATCCTGTTATGCATCTTTTTCATCTCGGCGAGGTTGCAGTGGCAGCACTAAGGTACTGTGCACTTTAACTGTGCTGCAGAGACACACACGCGCTCGAGATGTGGCTGATTGCCGTGCCAAGAAAGCAACTCCCATCCCTGGTGCTGAAGCAAATGCAACCCTCCTTGTCAAAACTGGCTGGGCTGCACTGGCCAGTAGTCACACCGGATCCCGTGTTCATCCTTTCCAGAGTTTTTCCATTGCTATGGGGTCAGGTGGACAAAAAATTGGCATAGCGACTCCAGAAAGCTTTGCAGGTCAGAGAATGAAGCTGCGACACTTGATGTGAGTCAAGCTGCATTTGCCCCAGGCCAGAAGCAGAGTGCTCTGTTCTGGGTCTGCTGGGTGCAGCTCAGGAAAAGGAAGGCAGCAAGTGAGATGTTTCTATCATCTGTGTCTTCCACGGAGGTGCAGAGAGGTCCTTTCTTTAAACCTCTGACTCAACATTTGCGACTTTGGCTAAGTCCATTTCAGATGGCTTCATGAGCCCTATGCATGCATGAGTTTCCATTCTGGTTCATATCATATCCTGCATATGTGTGAATTCTATTTAGTGCTAAATCAAAGACAAACATTTGTGCTAGGTCCATACTAGAATATGCAGTAGCATCCCTTTCTCCTGGATCACAGTCTGAAAGCCTGGATGGAAGAGCCCTTCGTTCCTTGCCAGGTCCAAGGAAACCGTTTATCTTTCGTGAACACGACAAGTTCTCATCCTGCTGCTGGAGAGCCCCAAATTAAAACTCAGAAATCAAAGCACAAGTTAGAATAAGAAACTTGCTGGGATCACTCAAGAAATCCATAATTGGACAAAGATCTGGGTCTAGCTCCTACCTTCTAACACAATGTTCTTATACCTTCTGATGCGATGTTCTCCTTTCTAGACAGTGTGGAGGAGGTACCAAACCATGAATCTTCTGGGTTGCCCTGCAGTCATTGCTGCTGCTGTTTCTTGTCATCATCGCTGTTGTCTCCTCACTGCTGTTGGCTGCTTCTCCTCTGAAGGAGCCGTAATAAAGAAGTTGGGGAGTTTAGGGCTGCTACAAGGGCANCTGGGATCATGCAGGAAATCCATAAATAGACCAAGGTTTTGGTCCAGCTCATACCTTCTAACTCAATACTCTCATACCTTCTGATGCAATGCTCTCCTTTCTAGACAGTCTTTCCATGGTGTCATGAGCATCTCCCTTCTTTCTGTCCCAGTGGAGGAGGTACCAAACCATGAATCTTCTGGGTTGCCCTGCAGTCATTGCTGCTGCTGTTTCTTGTCATCATCGCTGTTGTCTCCTCACTGCTGTTGGCTGCTTCTCCTCTGAAGGAGCCGTAATAAAGAAGTTGGGGAGTCTGGGGCTGCTACAAGGGCAGGAAGAGAGACCCACTTCTTACTCAATGTCCCTAATGGGATCCTAAGTGTAGCATAGACATGAGTGTCAATGCCCTTTTACACAGAAAATAGGGAATGAATTCCAAACAGTGCTGGAGACAGCTGACCCTTTTAGCACAATGCTTAAATATTCTAGTGCCGTGCCAAGGCAGCATGTGCAGAGTAAATATTTTAATCCCTAATTAATCACTTTGGTTAGATTGGTAAAACAGAAGTCTAATGAAAATAATTTGAAATTTCCTTCATGAATAATTGCATTGTTCGGGGGATTCTGGGAAGAGTCAACTGGCTGACCTTCCATTCTTGGGCTGCTCTATTGCTATGAGACTTAATTTGTGTCCTTCAACCCTTTCCAGTCACCGTCACGAGATTAGAAATACCTTTCATGCAGTTTAGCAGCAACTATGCAGAAGGACAGTGCAGTCAGCAGAGAGGTAAGAAATTAGCACATGCTTCCCTGCAGTGAAACACATACTGTATGGCACATAGGACAGGGCAAAGCTTCTTTTCTACTCCGTGTCCCTTTATTACGGTCTGAACATGATGGATTGGGTTGTTTATTGAAGTATTCATGGCTGGTTTTAATTAGAGAGTTGAGGTCTGCAGGTGCCAGGGCTTTGGGTATTTGCAGGATTGGAAAAGAATTTGCTTATTGATACATCCTGATGTCCGGCACCATAATTAGTCCTATGACTCTATGGGAATTCATTTCTTCCTATAGGTCCAGTCTTAGGTGGTCCAAAGTTAGTCTCCAGTCCTGCCTGGACACCACAGGTTGCCTTGTAGGATCAGACCTAACTGGTTGAGTGAAAACTAACTTGTACCCTCTTTGCCCGCTTCCACGGGGTCTTTCGCCTTGCTAAAATTTCCTCTTAGCATCTTGCATCTGAGACCTCTTGTCCTGTGTGCAGTGATTCATTCTGGACCCTTTTGCAATTCCTACTAGAAATCCATTTGTCAGTCCAGACGTTTAGTGTTGTAAATATTCCTGAATCTTCATCTTTGGCAGGAGGTGGGAGGAGGACCGGCCGTGCTGTACAGAACAGAGTCAGGAACCTAATTCAGAGGGACCTGTGCAAGGAAACAGCAATGATCTATATGGTAGGATGATGGGGATTTCTGTCCTGATTTGGGAGGTGGATATCTAGAAGAGAACACCAGAGTCGTGAGTATGGGTCAGTGCTTTGGAAAGGTGGAAGGTGCAGTAGAAACTGGCTTGTGCCAGGAAACAAAGCTATTTTGAAGTGCCTGAGAGTTGCATGTAACAGCTGGTCAGAACTGGAGCTGGTGGGAAACTCTACAAGAAAGTGTTTCCTATCTATGGAAAGGATGATTTGATTTTGATTTTCCTTGTGAGGACAAATAATAATCGCCTTCTTCTGGTGGTGGCTTCACTTAATGAAGTCAAACTTCTTGCAGTAATTATCATTTCATGGCATCTTCCAGTCTCCACTTTCTTTCTTTTCCTCTTTCCTTGCATTCACTATTTTACTTTTTCCTTCGTCTGTGCAGTTGTTGCTAGTGGAAATTTGCAGATATTAAATTAACTACAGGAGGGCTCTGATATTGTTCTCTGAATGCAAGAGAAACCTTTTGAGAACTAAGAGAAAATTATTAATGAAAACTGAATGAGAAGGCTATAAAGTTCAAACAAAGAGTGTTCCCTACCTCAGAAGATCTGGATGCATGAAAAATTTAATGAAAATTATCCATAAAATGGTGTATTGTGTTTTGCTTCTTCAGCCAAAAGCATTGTTGAAATATTTTCATTCAATGCGGAATATATTGGATGATAACGATAATTAATGCACTGAACCTTTTAACAAAGAGATAATAAAGAATGTGAAGAGTTTATTATAAAAAATGTGACCCTCTCCACAGGATTTGAACTTGCTACTTTTGACAATTTAATGCAAAGCCTCTACCCTCTAGGCTAGGAAATGTCATCTGTGGTTCAGATCAGCTCAACATCAATTCAAAGAGGAGAATATCAAGAAAATGAACCTTATTTTTCTGTGTTGAAAAAAGAGTTGTGGGGAAGAAACTAAAGCTGGGAGGGTCTCCAGCAATTTGGGATCTTAGCGTAGTTATGTATGGACCAAAATGTAGGATAAAGCTTAAGATCCTCCCTCTCCATTGTGCCAATGCTTAGCGCAGTGCAACCTTTCTATGTGAGGCATAAATAAAACCAATTCCCCAAGGCTTAAAAGGAAAAAGAAATGGAGACACTTAATGAAAGTGAGCGGAGCTTTTAGCCTGGATTTCAATTTTACACGGAAGATGCTTGGAAGCTTCTACAAGCAGCAGTAGAGGCTTGAAGAGCAGAAGCAGAGTCTGGGACCAAAGCATGGCCTTTGGCTTGGTCTCAGTCCATGGTAAATCTGACTTTCAGTGCTTTAAATAAGAGGGTAGTGTTATTTGTAAGCTCTGGTATCTGGAGGAGAAGAGGAGTCTTCTTGGGCCCAACTTCATTTCCGGAGCTTTTGCTCTCCTCTCAAGTCCATAAGTCCTTGCTGACCAGCTCTAGGATGATGAGTCTAAGAAACAGGGATGACTAGTCTAAGAAATAGCCTTTACTTTCTTATCCTGGTTTATGTTGACATCTCAGGTTGAATTCTGCCTATGGCTCCTAAAGCCATGGGCTTTGTTGACCCTAGATGAGCCCTGCCATGGACGTGGAGATCTAGAAGTTAAAGGGGGAAGCAAGGGGCAGACCCAGATCTGCCCATCGGGAACTAGTAAGCTCAGCCATCCAGGGCCAGACACACCTGAGTCTTCAGGATCTGCAGCAGAAAATTCAGATTTGCTCAGTTATGTGCAGGTCTATAGTTGGCACCGGCATCCCTGGATCCTACCCACAGGATTGACCCAAGTTCTGACCCAATATATTGATCCAAACACAGAAAGAACCAAGTTCTGTCTTGAAAAATCCAAGACTGGCAGATCAGAACGCAACTGCTAAGACCAGGCTGGACCCTTGTCTGGAATACTGAACGGCGCATAGAATCCCATCTCAAATCCTGGGTGAAATCCAGACAATATTTTTGCAAATTAAAAACTGGCATGGTAGGGAAAGAGAGTCAGAAACTACAAAGGGCCGGGAAGCCTGATGCTCTGTGCAGCCTGCTGACTAAAACTTGCTGCTCGGGGTTCCTAGAGAGCCGTTTTAATTGAAAGTGAGAGCGCCTGTTGCAAGAGGTTGGAAAGTCCTGCTCTAATTGACTCTTTCTGGGGTTAACCGATGCAAAGAACGAGTCCGGTCCCAGCTCCGCCGTGGGCACCACGAGTCGGTCCTCCCTCACCATTAATTACTTTGGTGATGTTTCTTAATCAGCAGCGCTTGGATCTATCGGCTGCATCCTTGGCGTCTCGCCAGCGCTGCCACTCGGACTAGATAAAATACGCAGTGTGGGGATGGGGAGCGCACGCTTTGCTTGTTATTTCTTCTCTCTTTGATGCCGAATTGGTTGGTTTGCCTACACAGACCTTTCTGTACAGTTTCTTTCTTTAGCGGAGCTGTGGGATTAATGCCATTGTGGGGGGTTTTGTTTGCTTGTTGCTTTAATCAGCCTTGCAGCATTTCGGAGGGTTGTAATCTAAATCAACCAGCTCCTGGAAAAGTCTTGTTTTGGGCACTTCTTCCGAGCAGATCCATTCATCACAGATCTTAATGTATCTGTAAATTAAGGCAAAGGTGAGGGCAAAGAGTTTCTTGAGGTCTCCCTGTCCTAAATTCCAGCTAAATCTGCCTGTGAAGTCCACGTGAATAGTCTAGAGGGGACCAGGCTCCGTCCAACTCCACATATTTCATGGAAAATTGGGTTATTTAGAGTTAGACACATTGCAAATCTGGAAACAAGACCTTGGCCAATGCCTGTTTTAGCAAGGTTTGGGTCTAGGGAGGCAGATTTGGGTTGAGGGAGGGTGGTATGAAGGGAATAATATCTGTCTTTAAGCACAGAGCTTCAAGCACTACCTATTTTGATTCTCTCATTTTTTTTTGGTACAAATAACCCAGAAAAAGATATTCTTTAAGCAAAAGAGAGCAAATTTTCCATAGGAAATTCCAATAGTGACCGAACTGTGTTGGACGCATTCTCCAAAGAGCATCTTTGTGTCCAGATTTGTATCTCAAACCTAACCATTTTGATCAATTGACATTTTCTGATGTCTGGACAGGAAAAACTCAAGCAGCTCCAGTTCAGTGACCGCAAGAGCTGCAAGAAGTCACATCCTTGGTGTGGTTTGCTCAGAGCATCCTCGCCAGCAGCAGCACCCAAATCTTCCTTCCTTGCAGGGCATCACCCAAATCTTCCTTCACTTCCCAGCACGAGATTCCTTCCCGTGTTGGGAATTCCCCAATCTGGGAATGTTGCTTGTCTAAAGCAGGTATCCAGCTACTGAAACGAGACTCCTGACCTGGGGAAGTAGCTCGATTCGGGGACGGGCATGGCTTGGATCAAAAAGTGCAGGTCTTCTCCAGTGCCATTTGCTTTGCTGGAGGGAGGATGAAAAGCAAGCACGACCGGTTTCAGCTTTTTGATCTCTTAGATTATGTTGTCTCACAGTGAGCCCAGTCAAGGGGGAGAGGCAGGGCAAACCCAGAACAATCACAGCACATTTATTGGAAGGGATTACATTTTTTTTTTTTTTCCTTGGAAATTTCACCAACTGACTTTAATTAAGTTCTTTCAAAACCGGCAAACGCACAAGGCATTAGAGAGGGAAAGGGTACGTGCGCGTGTGCGTTTGCTGGATGGGATTCCTGCGAGTTTGCCTTCATCTAAGGAAAATTTGCCTGCCTGTCCCCAGGCAAACGTGCTGTAGCCAAGCTTCAGGTGGGCTGCTCCCCTCTTGTGTGGCCCCGAGATCACAGGCTTGTGCCAGGTGGTGAGAGCTGGCAGGGAGGTAGCCTTTTCCTGCTCTATCTGTGCTAATGACCCTCTATTCTGCACTAAGTATGCACCAAAAAAAAAAGAGAAAAAAAGTCTTATTTATTGCTAAGACCTCCCATGAGGCAGCTGTCTTATCTTTTTAAATATCCTCTTTGGGTCACTGATGGCATCTCTGTACAGTGCCTTGCACTGCCAGGACTTCTAAGGTTACCGTTGCTACCGTCTCATTTATAAAATGCATTGCACAAAATCATTGCTTTCCTAGTAGAATATTTTTGAAGTGTTTTTGAGGTTACTCGCTGTCTTTGCAAGGTAACGTGGGTTTCGCTTGTGTGCGCCGGGGTGGTTCGTCAAGGATGTCGTGAGCTCTCAATGCAACAAGGTCTGGGGACATGGGGGACCCAGACAAACGGACACAGTGTACTCTCAAAATGTTCTTAGGGGCACATGTGAATTTCTTTGCACTCAAATTAAGCAGGATTAAAGCAGCTAAACTGTTGTTGCTCAGTTCTCTTGGATCATGTGACAAAGCCTGAATCGCTTTTAGTCACTGGTATAGGCCTAAGTCAGTCCCTTGATCTCCAAATTAATTTTTGAATTGAATGATTGTGTCTTTTTTTTTTTTTGGCCTAATTGAGTCTTGAAGTGAAAAATGCTTAGCAAACAGATGGAAAACTGAGGACAAAAGACTCTATTATGTAATAAAAAGAGAGAGAGAGAGAGTTCACTACAACAGTTTGAAATTAGTACTTGGAGGTTCTATTTATTTTTTCATAATAAAATTCCAAGCCGTAAATGATACGCAGTGGGTTTTGCACAGCTTGGTGGAAAACCGTGGAAAATGGAGAGGGTGGAAAATTTGCACTGGCAGCTTTTGTGATGGATAATGTGAAGCGTCAGAGCGATGTATTGATCCAATGCTCATTTTGCTCTTATTGATGCATCAGAATCGCTGACCTTCTCATGAGAGAAGCAATATCGAGTGATGGCAACGCAAGGCTCAAAGGTGGTTCATGTGCGTCTTTCCAAAGGCCTTGAAATGCCCCCTGAAAAGTGCATGGACTAAAGCTCACCTGGAGTCTTGGGATGCCCCGGGGTCTTCCTGCTGTTGTCTGGATCTTGGGAAGTTTCTCCCTGTAGTTTTGGCTCTTGGCTAGTGAACATTGAAGTTGTATTGGGTGGTTCTGCATGGGATCCTGCCGAGGGAAGCCTTGCATGAAGCCCTGCCGCCAAAAACCCGTCATTTCCATTGCCAAATTCATGGTGGCAGAGGGGGAGCATCCTTGGTGGCAGCTGGTGCTGGTCAGCTGAAGCTCCCCAGGGTTTGTGGCTCACAGGAGACTTGGTGGCAATGGACAGAGAGACCTTCACCTCCTTGGGGACAGTGATGGAGCAGCTGAGAGAGCACCGAGCTGGGAAGAGCCGGATCATGTGAAAATAGAGCTACAGGAGCATTTGCAGGGCTGTGAGGAGGGAAATGCAAGGCTGGGGGCATGGTGGGGCATGCAGAGACAGTGCTGCTCCCCAGCAGCACAAATCAAGCTGTAAGGCTTCTCACAGGAGAAAAATTAACCCAAGTCTGCTCAGTGCAAGCATCTCGTCTCTCTTAGGGAGTTCCTGGTGTACCTGAGGCAGGATTTTGAGGATTTTCCTGCTTACTCTACCAGTTCTTGTGCCCTTCCAGTGCAGCCTCCACAGGGCACAGCCAGGGACATCCTTCAGGCCTGGGTCTGACTCTGGTTCCTTTGGTTTCTATCAGCTGTGGCTTAAGTGTCTCTGAACCTACAGCAAAGTGACTTATTGCTTGGATCACCCACTCATGGGTAAAGCGAGAGTTTGCCTGCAGATGAGCTAAAAGAAGGGAATTGTTTTTTATTTGCTTTTTCATTTTTAACTCCCCATGCATCTTTTAATTATTATTTTCACTTTTCATAAGATTTTCGATAAACGGGTGACTCCAGGAGCTGGAACTTTAAGGAGAGATTCCTTCTCCCCAAGTGCCTTTCAGTATACAAGAATAAGCAGCAGAAATCCTGACCATCCTAGACTTAATTATTCTCTTCAGCATGGAGGAGCTGTTCCACTGGGAAAACAAGCTAAGTTTTATAATTTTCTCTCAATGCAGTCACCTTCATGGTCACCTTCATGTTTGTGGAGGATGTTTCTACAGCTAGGAGGGAATTTACTGAGCTGGTTACCTCCTCAATTAGAAATCCCGGTTAAACTGGGTGAACATTTAACCAGTTGGTTAAACAACACTATAGGAAAGAGTTTGATTCTCCTCATGCAGAAAAACTCCCGTTATCTGGCATTATTTGCTGGTGAGCAGAACAGTAGAAAGGAACAGGCCACTTGGGGGTTTTGGGGGGCAGTTTTCCCCTGTGAAGCAGCTGGGAAATGGTTGGGATTTAGGATGTGTTGACTCATATAGGGAAGACCCAGCTCTGTTCAGGCAAGTCCCCGCTGAAAGGGGATTTTTCAGCTAGGTGGGACCTGCTGGATCCAACCTGGGTCTTCTGCATCGCTGGCATTAGGGGCTGAGCTGAAAACCAGCTCCACTCCATGTCCAGGCACCCCACAGGTCTCCTCCTGCTCCCTTAGCAAATCCACTTCCCTTCATCTGCGTGATTTTCCTGAATGGGAAGTTTGGGGAAGGTTTATTCTCTTTCTTGCCTGAAGTAAGGGCATACAAATCCGAGGGGGACAGGTCTAATCTGTCATTAGAATTCAGCCTCTGCAGCTCCGCCGATTGTTTCTTGTCGTCATAGTGTAAAACTCTTTCCTTTTCACTCCACATTATTTCTCTCTGCAGAAGGCTTTCAGGGCAGATAATGCACATGAAGGTACAATGCAGGCAGTTGTCTAAGAAAAGAAGCCCGTTTTCTTCTAGTGGGTGGTAGGTAAGAATTACTAATCCAATCTGCTTGAGTTAACGCAAAACAAGGATTAGGGTAAAGTTCCCGAATATGTTAATCTTCCTTTATAAAAGTAAACTTTAGCACTGCTATCAACCCCGTGGTTTATAGTTCATGGGAACAATGGGCCAATTAAACCCAAGCGGAAAAAAAATCTTGCCCAAGTTTTCCGATCGTTACCTAATACTTGGAATTCTTTTGATTCTTAATTATTTGCCACTGTGGCGGAGACCCGGGAAATACAACATTGTTTATTATTCATTAGGCTGTTTCTAAACATATCCATAATTGACTGCATCTTGTTGTAGTTGGTCTTTTCGCCTCCCCCTCTATGAATGTAGGTATTAAATAACTCACAAGGTCCCGGATAACTGATATAATTGTTGGCAGCACAAACGGGGAGCTTGCTGGAATGGTTGTGCCTATTCAGAGTCAGCTGGTTGTGAAATAACTGCAGCCTGTGGGCACGAAAGGAAAGGTCCTTCGGAAGCATTTTGCTTAGGTATTGGGAAAGAAAGGGGGTTTTATTGTATTTTTATAAATAATCACTCAATGGCAAACTTCCTCTTGACTTACAAGAGTAGACCCATCGGAAAAGCTCTTTATCTCTCTTGATATCCAAGATCTTACTTATTGCTGGGTCATATTCGGCCACTCTTATTCACAGTAGCTCAGAGGGCTTGGAAAATTGTCCTGTGTGTTCTGGATTTCCTGCTGCCCATCAAATTTCTGAACCAGGGAATGGAGCACAGGGAGGAGAATTGACATTGCTGTATGAGATAGAAATGTCAAGGATTTCAAATACTAAAGGGTCTTTTCTCCTGTCAATACCTTCAGGAGAAACTTAGGCACATCAGTTAGAGAAATACAGTCCTAAAGCACAGATTGCACTATTGGATTTCAGTAGCAATAATGCAGCTATATGTGACCTGTGTTTATCCCTCACAATATGTCAAAAATGCAGCAGACATTCAGGGTTGCATTTGCAGTATCGGCATGTAAATGTGGTTGTTCCAGATTAAATCTCATTGCAATGAAAGGGAAACCCTATTTCTTCTGTTATTGCCACTTCTGAAAACCTTAGTGATGATCAGGGGTTTAATTGTATCTGATAAAGAAGGAAAGTCACCCCCTAACAAACCTGGTGCAGAAGTACGTGATTAGGTGCAGTTTCCTAGCCAAAGTTCCGATTTCATGGGATTTAAAGAAAATAATGTGGGAGGAAGCACGTACGATGTAGGACACAAGGAATACTGCAAACCAGGACACAGTTCAGTTTCTCAAGTCTCATTGATAACGTTCTTGGTTAATGGAGTTGCAGATTATGGACTGTTTTGAAGCACAACAGGTCAGTGGATGGAGTATAATCATCTTTGCAGGGTTGTGCTTGCCAAAAGTTCACGTCACCTAGAAAAATAGAAATATAGCAGATGTTAGTCAACCTCTATAGCACCCGGGTGGAAAGCGGGCAAGTACAAGGCACTGAATTTGCTCCTTTCTTGCTGTCGTTTACTCTGCAGCAGGAAACGTGCACTTCTAGATGGGGACCCACCATCCTCAGCATTCCTTTCTATCCTCTTACATGGGTGTCTTGTCCTAAGGATGAGGGATTTTTTTTTCAGACTTGCGTTTTCAGGGCTTTTCCTTGCACAGCATTAAAGATAAGGGGTTTCCTCGCTGGGATTAGCTGGAAATGCAAGGGTGCAAACTGGGAGCGCTCCAAGACGCATCCCGGAGCTGCATCTTCTGGAGCGGGTCCTGCCCGCACCGCTGGGAACAGATGGCACTCAGCACTTGGCAGCATTAGGCCCCAAATCCCACATCCTCCCCCCGTTTTTTATTTTCATCTCACCACCAGAAAGCCCTTTTGCTCGCAGGGTGGCGAGGCAGCAGCAAAAATAAGGTTGACGGGATGCACCGAGCAAAGAAGCCGGCTGCTTTTCCAAGCAAGCGAGAGCGCCAGGTCCCCTTTGCAAGTCCTGTGCACGGCGCAAATCTTCCAAGTTTGAGGCTGGGGGGATTTTTTCCAAGCTTGTTTCCCTGCTGGGGCATATAACGAGCAGACAAAACCCCCTTTCTGCAGCCGCCGCTGGCTGCGACATTTGTTGGTGTCTGCGGATCTCAGCCGTGCCGCTTTGTGCAGCCCCGCTCCTAATGTAACCGCATTGTGGCAGGGCAGCGGCGAGGGCAGCGGATCACTCGCTTGCAAACATGACCTTTTAATTTAAACAAAAGGCCCGGGCGAAAAAAATGAAAGTGGGACTTAAATGCAGTTTAATCAGTCAGGCGAAAGATGTCTAATGAAGCTGCCAGACAGATTTGTAGCCAGACTGTCACTTTACCCATCATGTTTACAGCCTCCAGTGGCGAGATTAGGGCCAGGGGAAGGCACAGGGCTATCCAAATTTCCCCAACCCGCTCCGCCGCAAAGTCTGCAAGTTTTGACAATTTGACAAATTGTTTGGTTGTGTTGCATCCAGAATGGGGAGCCTGACCTGGAGGAGCTGCGGGCGCCATGACGCAGCAATGGGAAGCCCCAAGGGATGCTGCAGTGCTACAAAACAGAGGTAAAAACCCCCTTTTAGGCTTTCTGCTTTATGCCATTTTGCTCCTAAATATTTTTAATAGCCTCTGCAGTGAGCTGAGGGGCTGTTTTCCCCAAAATCTCCATTCCATCCTCAAAGCAGCTAGCGCAGGGCAAACACGAATAAGACGATTGCGAAAGCTCCATACAGCCGTTGTTGCTACATCCCCAAAAAAGGACTAGCTTTAACAACAACAACAAAAAGAAACCTTCCTTGTACTTAAAACTCCCTCAAATCTCTCTGTTGAGGTGGAGCTCACGCACTCCTTGCAACTACCGCACAGATTTAGCAGTGGTTCTTTTCTTGTGTTTTCACGTGTACAATAAGTGCTTCTTTTCCCGAGATTGCTGCTCCTTAAGGAGTCCTACGGGGCCGCCTGCTGTAGGCACCAACCTCCCTGCTCATCCCCAGGCTACACGCGGCTCCGGCCTCGGAACTGGGGCTTCCATGCAAGGAAACTGCCTCTCCGCGGGATGAGAGGGATTCATATTCCATGCTGGCTCTTTCCTGGGGGGTTTTACCAGGGAGAAAAAAAAAAAAACTTGCAGTTTTTAGTCTTTTCACTATTTTTTTTGAAGAACATCAAAGTTATCACTTCTGCTTTCTCACCATAATCCAGCAAATCCTACCGTGCGGCTCCCAGTCCTCTCGTGCTAAAAGCACAAGTGTGCGTGTGCGTTTTGCAGCAGTTAGAAGGTTGCAGACAGTTTCCACGTTTGAACACACTCTTGGTCCCTAAAAGAACCAAAGCAAAGAAATAATTCAAACTCAAACATTTTTTCCTTTGCGGATACCTTTTCAAGTGGATTATTATTTTAAAAAGTCAGGGATGCGACGTGATGTCTAATGCTGCTTCAGTGGCAGAAGACAACTGGACAAAAATGACTCTTCAAAATTTTCCTTTTTTCCTCCCCCTTTCCCTAAACATTTTTTCTCAAAGTTTCATGCTTAGCAAAAAAAAAAAAAACCCTCTGTAATTGTCTTGTCATGATTATAGTTTTTTCCCCATTCACCGCCGCTTTACATGGAAGCCCCGGGTAAAGGAATTCTTAAAAAATTAAATTTCATGCTTGCATGTGTTCCTGTGATCTGCAGGGTGTATGATCTCCGAGTGGAAAACTTCTCTCCAAATAACTGGATTACCCTCCCTGCGACGCCGTCTGATGTGTGCGCGGCCGAGAGCGCCGCGCGCCTCTGATCTCGCGCCCGCCACAATCGGGGTGACAGGCGTCGAGGCCGGGGCCTCGCGGAGGCGCCCGCCGCCCTCGCGCCCTGTCCCCGCGGGGACACACGAGCGCGTCCCTTGGTGGCGGAGGACGCGGGTGACCTCAAGAGCGCGGGGAATGCAGGTGCATTGGGGAGGCCGGTGTTTTCCAGCTTGTTTTTGCCGTGGTCGTGCTCTATGGCAGGGTTTTGCAAGGGTTTATTTGGTTTGAGCAANCTTGCAGCTTGTTTTTGCCATGGTCGTCCTCCATGGTGGGGTTTGCAAGGGTTTATTTGGTTTGAGCAACTTGAGTTGGAAAATAGGGGCAATGGTGCAGCGGCAAATGCTGGCCCTGAGCGTGGCCATCACCGGGAGGGGATCCCCATGCTCCGTATGGAACAGAAAGGCACCCGAAGCCTTCAAGGGACAGGGAGCTGCTCCCTTAGGTTGCAAGACTGTCATTTCCCTGCAGCAGCCACCCCTGGCCCGAGGCCTGCAGGTGGTATTGCAATGCAACATTTGAACACTAATGCAACCAAAATATCCCTTCCAATATACCGCTTCCAAAGGTTTCCTTCTCGTCCTACAGCCCCGTCTTAGCAGCCTTCATCCCACGCGCACGTTGGCTTTCGGCCTCGCTAGAAGAGGCAATGAGGGTGCAACGGAAGCTGCAGGCAGCCGCGTCCTCTCGCACCCGCCGGGGTGTTTTGGGGTAGGTTTTGGGTCTCGAAGCCAGCGGTGACTTCGTGAGTCCTTGCTCCTGCAATGCCACCCTGCCCAAATGCACCTGCCAGCTAAGCCTTAGGTGCCCAAGGGAAGGAATGTGCCTTTCTGGCATGGATATATGGAGTCCTGACCCCCACAAGTGCAATCCCTGTACCTTGGAAAGGGATTAGGAGGAAACGGGTAGGGAAAAGCACAGAGCAGATGAGAGCAATAACACATCAGCAGGAGCGGGAAGGCTGGTCTGGTGACTGCACACCAGGCTTGGACTCGGGAGAGCGAGGTTTAATCCTCCGTTCTTGCACAGATGTTGGCAAGTCACTTAATCTCCCTGTGCCTCAGTTGCCCATCTGTAAGAGGAAGATAATGATAGTTCTTTTGTGTGCCCTGGGTGTTTAGATTCTAAGTTTTCCAGGGCCAAGGATGTTTCTTTAAGAGGTATAGACAGCACCTACCTCGGTAGGGACCACCGTGCTGAGCCGGCCGTGCTGGAAAGGGGTGTTAGCAATAAGGGTAGCGGGTCCTCGAGCACCGGGGCACGCGTGCAACAAAATTAACAATTCGCATGTGATGAGAGCTTTAAGTTACCAAATGCACTTCACGTCGTGTAATGGGCATTTCTTGGGTGTAATTCCTCCGTGCAATAATCATATTTGAGCAGTGTTTGCAAGGTGGGTGGCAAGGCAGAAGTTGCTGTGAGGGGAGTTCAACCTGTAAGAGATGATGACGACGGCTTTGACCTTGACCTTCCTCTAGCCAGAACACAGGAGACATCAGGCAAATGTAGCAATGGGCAACCTGAGCCCTCCTGGGAACACCTTGGTTCTCCATCATCCAAAAAACCCCACGTTGCTATTATGCTGAAACCTATCTCAAGCTAAATCCCCCCTACCTGTCTTTTTCAGAGGGAAGTTACCCAAATAACTATTTCCAGAACTTTTCCTTTGAGCAGGAAAAATAATATTTTGAAGCCTGTTCACTCTTCTTTCCAGGGGAAGAGAATTGGTATCTGTCCTGCTTATGCCTAGAATCTACTGGAGTCTTCACTGAGGTTAAAAGGAAATTTCAGCAGGTAGGATTATCTCCAACAGGTATTATATCCTGCCAAATTCTGTTTGGATTTTGCTAGACTTATTTACTTGTTACAACACCCAGGGAAGCGGAGACTTTTTTTTTTCCCTGCAAAGTGTTTGGCTGTGTTTGAAGACAGGGGAGCTGTGTTTTCGCGATGAATCAGACGCAGATTGACTTAGGGATTTGACACAATATTGATTTACTGACTAACCCCCCTGTTCTGCCGGACACGCTGTGGCTGTTGTGAAAGCAGCTGGGCTATTAGAGGGCTGCAGTAACGCTTTCTGTTGACACGTGCGGTTTAGGACAGGTCGGTTGGGTGCTTTGGTGATTAACTAGTTTATAGATTCTACCTTGTCTCCAGGACTAGGGGATGTCATAGACTCCCCTCTACCTTTCCTCCTATCTCTTTCTTGGGTCTCCTCTGCCTCTTTCCAAATGGAAAAAGCTCTGTGCGGGTTGTTACAGCATCTTTACTCATTCTTCTGTAGGTAATTCACTGATAGCAGCTTTATGCTCCTTCACCATCACTTATTCTTGCTGATGCAGGGCTTTCTACTGTTTTTCTCCCTTATGCAAGAATGTGTCCGCTTTCCACCTCTTCCACCTTGCTGCCCAGTCCCGTATCGCTCTGTTATCACGGGGATGCAGAGCTGCAGCAAGATCTCAGTCTCTCGGGCTCTTCCTCTTGTGCCTCAACAGCTGTCAGAGATCTTCTGTGCACCTGCTGTAGCTTCACCAACCCCTTGCCAGTTGATGTTGGTGCATTTTTTTCCTCCAGACATTTTTGCCTCTGCTCAGTTCCCTCCCTTCCTTCCTTCCTTCCTTCCTTCCTTCCTTCCTTCCTTCCTTCCTTCCTTCCTTCCTTCCTTCCTTCCTTCCTTCCTTCCTTCCTTCCTTCCTTCCTTCCTTCCTTCCTTCCTTCCTTCCTTCCTTCCTTCCTTTAAAAAATTCTCTTTAAAAGACCTCTCTTCCCTTCTTCCCAGTCCTCATCTTGGGCACCTTCCTGCCATCTTTCACTTTTGCCCCTGCTTTTAAACAACGCAGCTGAATTTTTTCATGCCAGGGATGAAGGGCCAAATTTGAGGCAGTTCTTGGCACAAGGACAAATGGAGAGAGAAGAGGATGCGACCAGGGACAGAGAACAGCAGAGGATGGAGAAGCTAAAGGAGAGACAGAGAGATGGGCTGGTGGCTTCTCTTGCTTGTACACAGGAAGGGAGCCAGAACAAGGAAATTATATGTATTTTTCTCTTTATTTTTAAATTCCAAATATCACTTTTTATATGTGTGATTGCACCGAAATGCATGTGGAAAAGGCTCTTGCTTTACCAGTTGGCTGAAAATTATGAGGAAATCAAAAGAGTTGACTTTGTTCCCTGGTTCTGGATAAAATGCTCTCTCATTTCTTTAAGCAAAATCTCCATCGTGCCCCCTGCCCACAGCAAACTGTGTTCTTGGCAAACTCTGTGCCCCATAGGGTACAATTTTTGGCATGTTACATGTCCCATGGAGTGTTTTTTCCTTTACCTCTGGATCAAGAGAAAAACGGGTTGTGAGGTGCCTGGTGCCGGTACGTCCTAGAAACAGTTACGCTATTTATTTCACTGAAAATTTTCCATGAAGGAGGAGGATTTCTAAGTAGCTGCAATTTATGGCGCATTGCTGTACTAGGGCTTTTAAAATATCAGATCTATTAGATGGAGTCAATATAGGCCAAGTCATTGTCAGAGATGAAAATTCTACCTAGCTCTTAAATCTTCCCTGGCAGTGACAGATGCCAAAGCCTTTGTGGCAAAAAAAAAAAAATATATATATACAATTGTTTTGTTAAAGCTCAATTTATAAATACCTTTTGCTGGAATGATGCTGCTTTGTATGAAATACATTGCAGAAAAGTGACAGTGAGGATGGGAAATGCTGACCTAGTTTTATCCAGAACAAAAGCAGGATTTATTTTTTGTCAATTTCTTCTTTTTTTTTTTTCCTTGGGAAAAAAAAAGTGAGTTCAGTCAATGCTGGTGTTTAGGGACTGCAGAAGCTGGTGGCAGGAGGGAAGGCCAAGCACCTTCATGGTCAAATATCCACAAAAAAACTTAATAATCTATCCACATTTTTTGGGCAAACTGGTGGGGCTCCTCTCTGAAGTGTCCCTGTCCCAGGACTTCTCACTGATACAACAACCACATCAGCCTACGAAACACTCAGTTTCTGCTCCAAAATGCAAGCAGACCTGAAACTTTAGTAAAAGAAGGTTAGAAGAATATTAAATTGGCATATCCCCTTAACTGAAGTGCCTTGATTTAATGAGGGCAAAGCTTATTTAAGTATCATGTCTTCTAGATTGTTCTTAAAGCAGAGTGCAAGATCTGGTGCTTTGCTGGATGCCCCAGGACCCACCTTGAGCTCCAACGCTGGGACCTGCTCAATGGTGCACTTAGGAGCTGCCCAGTTAGTCGTTCATTTGGCTCTTTATTTGCAAAAGACAAATGTGCTTTCCCATAAAAAGGTGGCATTTCAGCTGCCTCAAAATGCTGCTCCTACCTTTGTGTGATTAAAGAAATGGATCTGAGTTCAGCAGCAGCACTGCCGGTTTTGAGAGTGGCCATCAACTGCACTAGGGACTTGGACTGAGCTCGGATGGGGTCAAGACGAGAGGGAGCTGGTCTGAGAAAATGTCTAAGCAGAAGTCATCCTTCCAGCAAAACTCATGAGGGACAAAAAGCAGGTACAAAATCAACCCAAATTTTCCTTTGTAAACATTACAAAAGCATTAGTAATCAAGGAGCAATATAGCTAATTTTTCTTTTATTTCAGCGTTCTAAGATTTTAGAGAGTCCTGAGTATTTTGTGTTTCCACCACGTTTGCATTCTTTGTTTTAATTTTGCTTTCTACACTTAAACCCGATACATCTTTCCGAGCATTCCAAGTCATTATAATTCATTCTCTCTCTGTGTTTTTTAATCTCTCGCATAGTTGTGAGCCTCAAGTGTGAGCTTCTCCTTGGAATGTTGTTCCTTTATTGCTTATTGTCAAAAATATTTTAGCCTGGAATTTTCCCAGGTGCTGACATAGTCTTGTAGTGCTGTGGGTCAAAGTTTGCATATCAAGCCATCAGTTTTCATCATGGTGTTTGTCATGAGCTAAAGACATTTTTATTAGATGAAACAGCAACAGGGTGAAATGAAATAAAATTCAACCTGTCTATTCCAAACAGGGAAGGAATCCAACTTTAAGGTAAGCAAAATAATATGAAATAGCCTAAATGATAGACTATTGACAATTGCTATTACTATTTTTCTTTCTTTTTCTTTTTTTTATTTTTACCTTACCTTGCATAAGACAGGAAAGTGTTTTAAGAGGTTCTTAATAATCTTAATAATGTAAGAAATATTTATGCCTTGCTAGTACTTGGCTGTTAGTTTTGGAAACCCTGGAGCAGGATTCTAATGTTTTGCAAAAGGTACAAATATATTAAAAATATCTCTGATCAGGACAGTTTAAAAATACAGCTAGTCATAATAAATCTCCATAGTTCTTTATTATTAGATTTTATTTTGTACTAAATTTATCTGGTTTCCTCAAGAATGAACAGGTTTTTTTTGAAAACTGCATCCTTTGCACTCTGGATTTTTAGTTATCAAAAGGCCTGGGACAAACTTTGGCACTTGGAGATGTTTTTTAAATGAAACGTTTCAGACTTTTTAAGCAGTCAGTGCAAACATTTGGGTTTTATTCAACAAAAAAAGCGGGTTTTATTTTATAAGGAAATAATAAATCCAACCTCCATCCTCCTGCACAGAGATAAGTGTTCTCCACACAAAGGCTGCCTTTTTTATTCCCACCTTCAGGGGCTAGAATTGCAAATTCAAGGCTGCCAAGAGGGAATGGGGTTAAATATGAGGGAAAAAAAAAGAAAAGGGAAAGAAAACCTGGATTTTTTCTGCTTGTTGTTGCCTCCTTGTGAGCTACAGGCGGGCTGAGCCGAGTGTAGCCACCTCCGGAGATGGCTCCTGTTTTGTGGGACCCTCTGGTATCACCCCAGGCTGCGATGAACTGTGCTCCATCCTGTGAATGGGGTTTGAGCTGCTCTTTGCCACCATCTCAGAAACACCCCAGCTCCTATGAGCATCTTCTTGAGCTCCCTCCAGCAGAAAAGAGAAGAATTTATTTTCATCAAGTGACGGAGCATCCCCAGGGGCTTCTCTGGGAATGTGCTGAGGATGGAGCTCCTGTTGACTCCCCGCTTCAGATATCTGGGGAACATGATGGGCTCGGCACAGCAATTAGCCTTGAGAAAGGAAGTGAAGAGCGACAATTCAAAGCATTTCAGGTGGCGAAGTCGTTCCTTTGAGAAGGAAGCATCTCATTCCTTGGGTACATGCAAACCTGATGGAGAAAACCATCCATACGTCGTGGAGGAGATGCAGTCTCTAGCATTTCTCGCTCTGCTCCATCATGGTCCATGTCTTGTTCATCTCCCTGTGATGCTGAATTGGCCAAAGTTGAGTGGCAGAGTGTGAAGGGGAGAAAAAGCATTTTGCTAAACGCTGGGAATTGATTTCAGAGCTGCTGGACACGGCGTCGAGGGCACCAAAATGCTGCAAAAGTCGAGTGTGATTGGCCATGTCACTGGTTTGATATGTTAGTTCTCTTCGGAGTGGAAGCAGAATGAGGACACATCTGAAAAAGTAGATAGTCTAATGAGTAAGACATTTGGTAAATAAGAGCAATTAAAAATCAAAACCAGTACACATCTGAGAAAGCAGATAATATGGTGGGTAAGACATTTGGTAAATAAGAGCAAATAATGATGTTCTAAACCTCAACCTAACACATTCGTGTCAACACTGACACTCCAACCCATGACAGGTTTATACCATTTTAAAAATGCAGATGGGTTTTGTTTTTAATCGAAAGCATTTTGTTTCTTTCTAATCAATTATTTACTATCACCCTTGGGGATGCTGTAATATCCAAGCAGAGAAAAAGAAGCCTCCTCCATTTTTTTGAAGTTTAGAACATATGGAACAGTAAGTTTTTATGGAAATGCTTATCCTTATCAGTCAGGAGTGTTATTAAGACATATTCTGCAGCAAGGTAGAGGTCAGGGCTCGCTCTATTTCTAAGCACCCATGTTTGAGCGTGTTCATAGCATCCTTGGATGGAGATCCCACCTTCAAGGAGCTGTGTGGGATGGGATTGCTGTGTTCGACAGGCGTCTCACCCTCATGCTGTGCTGGAATCGATCTCTACCGCAGCAGATCTCTGTCCCCAGGAGCTTGAAAATTAAATAGAAAAGTGGTTTGGATGAAGAAACGGCACAGAGCGGAGAATGGCACACCTGGTTCTCCGTAACAAGCCTATGGGAAGCATGGAAAGGAATCCAAGTATTTTGAGTCTCATGGACTTGGGTGGGACATTGAGTAGGTCATTTGAACATTGAGTCTCAATGTTTAAAACAGATGTGAACATTGAACACTCAGGATCTACAGATGCTGAAGCATATCTGATCTAACTTTCTAACATATCTGAACTAACTTTCAGAAACACTGATGGAGATAGCTTCAAATTCATCCAGGAAGAGGTTTAATCCCTAAATAATCTTTGCAACAGGTTTTGGAGGTCTGAGACAAGCAGTTCTCAGGAGACATGCAAGCAGATCAACCACAGACCTGTGTGTTGGCCAACACAACATAATTCTCCTTGTTGGGTGACCGTGCCAGTGCCTCTCCACTGTCCTCCTGGTGCCTTTGGGCTGTGGGACCTCCACTTTCCTGGGTAACCTAGAACTTCTCATTCCACTAAACCAAAGCCCCAAAATGTCTTAGTTCATTAAACTAGGACACATCTTTCCAGCAAGACTTTTTGTTTGGTCCTTCAAGACGCGTGATCTCACCAACATCATCCCAAGAAATGTATGAGTAATTAATTACATTGGCTTTCCAAATTTTGGCCTAATTTCTAGTTGAATTTTTATGCCTTTTACTTTCATGGATTCAACATATTGAGGGTGATCCTTAGCTCTCACTAAGCATGTTCCAACCTAAGTCATGTTATTCATTTTATTCAGGGTAAAGTCCACTATTTTGTGCTGATAAAATTTTGTACCTATGCATTCTTGATGTGAAGAGTTCAAGATTTGGAGAATACTCCTTTTTCTGGGTGTTTATCACCAAAATTAATCACTTTCAACATCATAAATGTCTACTTTATTTCCAGAATTACTGTGGCTGAGATCCAGGTATTGCTTTTTGATTTCACATGATTCACATGAAACTTGATGTGTTTTTTTCTGATGGAGGAATGGCTGAAAATACAGAGAATTTTCTCAAACTTTCTCATTTTTCAAATTGCTCTTGGAGAATTCTTGGAGGGCTTTTTGTTTATTTGTTTGTTTAATGCACAACTTGCTGCGAGGAATTCACCATTTCAGCTCAGCGGTGACTGATGACAGATGTCACCCAGCAGTGCTTCTCTGCCAGCAATGGCTGAGAGTGACTCTCAAAGCCAAGTTTCTGGTTTCATTACTTGAATAAAAGGAAATGTGAATTCACTCACTGCGGTGTTCCAAGAAGCTGTATAGAAAATTTTAGTTCAACCAATTCCTGTTTGAGTAAAATGCAAATTCAGGCTGTTCCTTGGCAGTAAAAATGAAAGTGTAATAACTAGGAGAATAATTCATTTGGAAATAGGAACAAATACCAAAATATAGGTAAGCCAAGCATTCCTCAGCTTATATTTTATTTCCCAAAATACAGAATGTGCTGGCATGATAGCAAACTTGAAAACTGACTGTTTTTATTTTTAGTATTTAGTATTTTTAGTATTTAGTATTTTTGGTATCATTTCCTTGTACTTAATGAATATTCTTTTAGGTCATTTTCATAAAGACACATTTTGGAGCTGGGAGGGAGTCATTTAAGACATAACAAAATACATCTGGAAGAGGCTTGCGAATCCAGTTCCATGACATTTTCAGCAATCAGAAGATCTCAAACATTTGTTGGATAGGCAAACGTTTTCCTGCATTTACTTAATTGTTGGTTCATAGCTCTTTATTTTCCAGAAGACAATTTCTCCTTTGACAGATGACATCTTTGGCAAGTAAACACATGGGAAGATGTTTGTTTCAGCTTATGCAGCTATTGTTTTGTTTTGTTTTTATAGCAGAAATTTTTACTGCAAAACCCTTCTGTAATGATTAGGGATGGGCTTATTCCATTCTCAGGGTGACATACTTTGCCACCCCACAGTCATTTTAGAAAGGCATTGTCAGTTTTGCTGCTTATTGCAGAGTAAATCATGAAAAGTACATTTTTTTTTTTAGTTCTTGCTATTGTCCCATATGGATACTTGGATTTTTGCCCTGGGTCTTATTTTAAATCCACAAGGAGTCCTTGGGCAAGTCCAGTCCGACCTACTGAACAGCACAGAACATAGGACTTCATCCTATGATTCTTCTCCTAAAACCATATGTTCTGGTAGATGTGAGCATAATTTATGGGAAAACATTCATATGTCTCAAAATATCCATACTTCTCCAATGAGTATAAAAATCTTTTACAGGTAGCTCCAACTGAGCGTATAAATGCAGAGGAACTGGTGACCATTAGGCACTTTTGCATATACATCTGGCAGTGTTAGCTACACATATTGAGCAAAAAGTCCTAGAATTACCTCGAGATGCTTTAGAATATGTTAATAATTCAGAGACAGCGTGACATTGTGGGCAATTCCAGCGTTATAATTGTGTGTGTGTGTAATTAGGGAAATGGCTCTTTCAGAACTGTTTTTGCTTCCACAAGATTGCCAGATTTTTGGTTGTCCGTCACTTTCCTTGGGGTAAATACTGCACATCTTGGGCCATCCTGGGCTTTAGATCAATGCTGTTTTGGGAAGAAAGGTAAGAAATGGATTCACTGTAGTCTCTGTGAAACTGGAAATGGTCAAGGAATCACCTTGGCCATCAACCCTACATAGACTTGAGCTTTGCTTCAGTACATCCTGAGGCAGCAAAGCCCAGGACCCCTTTGGGGTACTCAGTTACTCACGTGCCTAAATGCCCTGTGAGAGTGGAGCCAGAATACTCAATCCTGTGCATGGTCTTCTCTCTCATAAGGCACGTGCACGGACTGTAAGGGTATATGCAGCGCCCATAGATTTTGTGCATTTTGGATGAGGATCCTGAAGGTAATATCATTTAAAAGAAAGATTCATTATCCTTTTTTTCCACATTCCATACCCACAAGCAAAGCTGATGCATTTCTTGAAGATATGAAGAAAAGAAGCATTACACAAGTTGATTCGAATGAGTTTTGTTTCATTCTTAATGTGGGTTAGTGGCCATTTTTCGGTGAGTTTTACGTTTTCTGTCTGTTCTGTGTTGTTTTCATGAATGGCTGGATCTGACACGCTAGGTAGGGGTCATCTCACCTCGCTGTGGTCTCCTGCAGTGCGCACATCTCCATGGAAGCCGACTATGCTGCGATCCCTGTAGAGATGGGGGATAAACATATACATTTAGGATATGATTCATCTGATATTGTGAGAATGAGAAGATTTGTACCTGTTGCTCTACACTGTCTTAAAGGCACTGGGAAGGCTGGTTCAGATGGAAATACCTATATAGTGGCTATATACCCTGGAACAGATGGGTCTTCCTCCAGCTAAATATTCATTGCCCTCCCCAATTAGTCATATGAGCAGCGATGGCTTGAAAGAAAGCTCAGATATAGGAAATTATCAGACTTTAAAGTGCAGTATCCAATGGTACAGTGACAATGTCTAAAGGACTGCAAAACTAAAGCAAAGAAACAACCCTAACATGGAGACAAGCGCTGCAAAAAGTACCTTTATAAGATAATGTAATATTTACTGGGAAAATACAACTGAAGGTGGGATCGTGCACATGGAGACAACGCTTCTAAATGAATGAGCAAAGAAATGACTTTCTTGGTTCAGAGTAAGGGCTTGGCTGTACAGAAATGCATACAAAATTTTAACAGATTCTTTGAAAAAAATAATTAAGCCCATCATAAGTAATGCAAGGAAGAAATAAAGATTGTGTGAGAAAGAAAGATACGACCTGATGTAGTTGTCTTTGTTCCTGTCAGAAGCGGTACCAAAAAAATGAATTTAAATCTCATCAATAAGAACTCTGTTGCACACCTGGGGTCTAAACATCTGGGAAGTGCTGTATTAGGGAACCATCTCCTGGCTTACAGGGTGGATGAAAACTGAAAGCACCAGCCACCTGCAATTTTAAATCACTAATTTGGAGAGATGTGTCTGTGTCATCCAGTTTCAAAAGCACAGTACAAGCTGCAGAGTCATTGTTATTACTGTGATTCTAACGCATTCGCATCTCGATGCACGGGGATTTAGATGCATTCAGTGACTCTGTGTCTTAAGATGAGTCTCAGTACCCCTCAGAACACTTTTAATTCCTAACCACTAGTGGTTATAGTCCCCTCTTGATGTGCTAGGATTTATATCCGTAACTCCTGGTAATGCTCATGGGAATTGCATGCATGAATCACCATTCAACAAGATGAATCCACACAAGTCTTCGTTTCTGGAGTTTTATCATGTTTCTTGCCCATCACATTTTGTGTATTTATTAGCAAGCCCACAGCCTGCTGGTGAGAACCATTAAGTGTTTGTATATTCCCTGGCAAAATTCTATTAGTCTTAGAGTAGGAAATGCCAGTGCTTTCAAAGCAGACTATGTTTCGTGGACATTAATAATGACATGAAAAGGAGTAGGGTGACACTTCCAGCTAATGTGCAAAATTACATTCTGATCACCACCTGCGTTTGCAGCGGTAGCCAAGAAAGAAAGCAGGGCTAAAACCTGATGATTTTTCGCTCTGAGGCAGTATGGTCAGAATGTGGGTACGAAATGAATGTCAAAGTACTGAAGAAACGAGGCTACCTGCAGAATTGTTCCAGTAGCTTTAATTTGCGGTTGCGCTTTTTCATGCAAAGCTATTCCCGTGTTTGGTTTCCTGAAAGAAAACAATCCAGCTCGCCCTGTGTGTACTAGTAAACACAGTCTTTGCTCCTAGGGAGCAGTGCAGTCACGTCTGAGATTTCTGGGTGAGCCAAGAAGTGGCACTTTCCTTTCTGTCCCCCAAAGTCTTGGTAATATAATTCATGGCATTCCCATCTGGGAGACATAAAAGGAGCCCCCTACAATATTGGTTCCAGCTTGTTGCCTCCCCTTGGCTGAGCTCCCACTCCTGAGCAAGCTCTGTGGAATTAGCCAAACACCAACTAACAAACTCATCAAACTGCTTCGATGCTGGAGACGATGTGGACCTGCCTTCTCATGGCAAACAGAGGTCAGGATTTCAGAGCAAAAGGCTAAAATGGACCGAATAAAGCTACATCTCCATCTTTAAGTCCTTTATTCATGGAGTGTCACAAAGATCAGCTCCTCTCTGGCCTTTCTCGACACCTCTGTGAAACCCAGAGCTAAACTGATGCTTTGAGTGCCAGCAGCACCTGGATCACACACAGCTTTTCCCATTTGCCACCATGCGGAGCTCCAGCCTTCCCATCAGGACAGTCTTGTGAGGGAAGAAGAGCTCATTGAAGCCGAATCTTAGCGAGGCAGAGGTAATGCTATTGCTCAGAGGATTTCAAAGAGGAGGCAGCTACAGCAGTGCCTTTTTTTGAAGATGTCCATTCAGCTCATCATTTTGGAATCCCTGAGTCTTCGCTGACACTAATCTCTTCCACAGCAGCATGCACAAGTAATATCCTCTGCTATTTCCTTCTGGCTCAGAGACTCTGTGCTATCTCATCTGGTGGTGACCTCACCTTGTTCCATCAGGATTTTGTCACTTTGCAGGAAAAGCGCAGCAGCCTGAGAGACCCGTTCATGAAATTATCAGCATTTGGGTGACTCCAGCTAATATAAAATGCCATCATATATCTCCTTAATGACACCAGCTACTCAACCATGCCATGGCTCTGCTCTTTCAAGTGCCTTCTCATAGAATTTCAAATCCATTTCATAGGCTCATTCTTTGTTGACAGGGTTCAACACACTCTGGGAATAGGATATCAGAAAAACATTCAAAGCCCCACGAGAGCCATCCGCAAAAATTTTGCTCCTCTGAACTGTGTAATAGGATGAAGAGGCCTTGGTTAGAGATACAACCTCCTTGGAGGCCAGTCCAGGTGCAAAGCTGACTCCTTGAAAATGAAATGAGCACAGCAAACCTCACTCTGTTCTGTTCCAAGTGTATTCTTCAATCCCACTTTCCTTCACATCTGAAGTGAAGTGTGATTCTCTATCTGAAGAAAACCCAACCAATGCGGCAACCTCCTCTGAAAGGAACAGAGAAGAAATAGCTGTGCCCAGTGATGAGCACAATAAAAGATAAAAACAGTTTAAGAAAGTAAATAGTTTCCCTGTGCTTAGGGTGTTGGTACACCTGTGGCATCAAGAGGGAGATGTATGCGTGCGACTCCATACTAATATATCATACAGACGTTCTATGTGCTTGTTGCCTGTAAATTAGCTAAGTCTTACTAAATCATAGCCAAAGGGTAGTCACCTGCTCCAAGCAAGTTGTCTATGGTCTTTTCATATCATTGAAACCTCCACGGAAGTTTAAAAGTGGATGATACATGCAGAGCTTGCACAGTCTGACTTGTGTTCTGCATGTTCTTCTCCACTCCAACTTGCAACATGGGAATGTCCAAGGAGAAGTCAAGGTCCAGTTCTGCACTTGCCATCCTGGGCTTGGTCATGCTGTGATCTGGTCAGAGCAGATAAAAACTGTCCACAACAGCAGAGCTTTGGTCCAGACAGGACCCTCTTTAGCTTTTCCAGGCATTGAGAGTCACTGTCCTAACTCGCAGGTGGTAAATGATGGTGGGTTGCACCAGGGTGCTGGGTATTTAGCTGGAAGAGCCTTTCCTCTAGCATTTACTGGGCATCAAGTCTAAATAGTTGTTCCTGAAAACAAAGAAGGAAAAAGCTTTAAACATCCGAATGAGATGGCCTTCGTTCTTTCAGTTTTCCTGCCCTCGCAATCTAATTTCAACCCCAAAAAGTCCTCTCCATGCCAGCCCAGGTCTGGATCCTCATCTTCAGAGGCAGTAAAAATCCTTGCTAACTTGCAGCTTTAAGAGCTAAAACACCCCTGCATCCACACTAGGATTGTCCTGGGAGCAGTTTTCTCTTTTTAGTTATCCTGCAAATGCAACCCTGCTCTGGTTAGTGACAAAGGATGCATTATTATTGTTTATTTATAAGATAAATATCATTTATTAGATAACAAAGTCAACCTGCATCTTGTTCACTCTGCAAGTGAAGTTTTCTCAAGCAGTTCTCTCTTCGCCAGGGTATTGACATTCATCACCTCTTACTGGAGTACCTATAAGCAAGGACTTTGAAACCTGCTCATACATCAGATGAGGCTGCAAACAAAGGCAAAGCACTGCGAAAAATGCCTTCAAAGCTGGCATTTGTGTCTCTCTGTTGCATTCATACTCATGAACCTCTGGATCAACTGACCTGCATGTCAAGTCTGAAAAAAAAAAAATCAGATTATATTCTGTGAAATGGAGAATCAGCAATAGGTAAGAGTTTGGAGAACTAAGCAAAACATGTCTAATTATTTGGGCCTGGGATTTAACTTACTGGCTTTTTTTCTTTTTCTTTTCTTCTCCCAGCCCCTGCCCGATACTTAATGTACAAAGCTCAGCAGGGAGAGAGGTAATGGAATTTGAACGCAACTGGGGTTCAAAGGCTTCTCTTAAAATGGGCCTATGCTAATCGTCAGGGGCTGTGCAAATTGGGTCAACGTCCTGCATATTCCTAAAGGGAAAAGCTAGTCAGGAGGAGTACGTAGTACAGAATGTCTCTGAGAATTCCATAGGGCTGCACCTCCGAGCAAATCTTCAAAGAGATTTTGCCTACAACTAACTCGGCCTTTGGACGGAGGAGGCTACATTCTTCCCCGGAGAATCATCGGGCGCGTGTGTGGTCTCTGATCTGGGCATCGGGAGGTTATGGCCATCGCAGTGTAAATGAGTTTAATTGCTACCTCCTGACTCTTTTGATAAAAGGAAACTGTGTTTAAAGGCTGCAAGGCTTTCGCTTGAACTTTCTTCCTTCAGATGCAGCTGATGGAACTGCGCTGTCCTCCACGGAATTAGTGAATCGCTGGTCAGATGCAGATTTGAATTTGGCAATGACCCTGGTCATGTTCCATTCTTTGTCTTCTCTGAGTATCTTTATGAAATATTAAACAGCATTTTGTGCGTTTCTACATGTGACTCGTGGAAAATAGTTGCTCAACGTGGAACATTAAGGAATTTGTCTTAAATTTAAAAAATCACAATTCTGCACAAAACTAGAATAATATTCTTTCTTTTTTTCTGAGGCAGAAAAAAAGTTTTTTTTCAGAAATGGAACTTAAAAAGATCTATCAGTAGGTGACAGTAGGTGAAAGATGGGTTGTAATTCAAGCCCACACACCTTTCTGCTGACAATGGAGGTGCACATTTTTGAAATGAAAAATATTTGCTAAGAAAGTTCACTGACTTAGAGAAGAGGTTGGATCTGTTGATTCTGAAAGGAATATTGGTTGTTATATAACCCTGGAGAAAACTCATGCATGGGCACATTGGGAAGGAATAGTGCCAGAGAAATAGGAAGGTGCAATGCTGAACTGTGGAAGAACTTTATTACTGGCTGTGAGATAGTATCGAACCCAGTTAAAAACAAACTATTGTATTAAATGGCATCATTTGAAATATTCGTAGTAAACAATAAGTGCAGGTAACTATGGAAATAAGAAGTTGGGAACAGAGGAGGAGTGAGTTTCTTGTTCAAATGCAGAACAAGCCCAAATTTATCTGTAGAGTCAACATTTACTGGGCAAGACTTTGAAAGATGAGCTGAAACTTTCAGGGTGGTTCAGAGAGCTTGTCAGAAATGCTCCACCTGGAAAGGGACCGTAGTGAAAATGCCAAACCTCAAAACGTTTGCTAAAAGTAGATTTCAAAAATCAAAAGGTATCCAGACTTGGATTAGAAAAATTACAATTTTTTTATATGAAAATACTTTGTGTGTCCTAGAGTTTGTCCCTTTTCCATGCTATGTCAGCTTCTCTTGTTGCTGTCTGCCTCCTGACATGCCCTTTTCACATTCTTAGACAAGTAGAATGGTGTCTGTATAGAAAAACAATGAGTATTTTCACTTTCTGTAGTAACTAGGTCCAACCATATTCTTCTTAACTCCTAAAATGACCAAGGCAAAGTGGCCTCCAAAGAGCATCTTGTAGGAACATCCATTCATCCTTCTACCTCTCCACATATTCTCTCCTCAGTGCAAAATAAAAAGAGGAAGGTGTTGCTTTTTGAGGACGAATACGGATATTCCAAGTCAAATGGAAAAACAGCCCTGACAGCTTGGAAAAATAGATACAGACTTCTCTTGGGAGAGCCATTGTGTGTGTTGACAATGTGCTACACGTTTGCAGGTTGGTGAGCGGTTTTTGTGCAAGGCAGTTTGTCTGATTAACGCTTAGGAACTCAATGCTGATTCCACCTAAATGCTGTAAGTGAACTTCAGGGAAAACAGTGTTTTTCTTTTTGATCTACCGCGTCTCTGGCAATATAATGAGTGCAATTACCCTCGCTTGACTATGCAACATTATTCTGTCTTGCCAGTTAATTGCTGACGATGTTTCCAAGCTGATTAAAGCAAGACAATGTATTCACATATGTTTAATCAAAAAATTCTAGTACAGTTTAGAATAATGTCTTAGGTCTTTTCTATCATTTGTCATGTTTCCTCCCTTTTTTTATTTTATTTTTTTTACAATCAAAAAACATCAAGATCTATGTAAGTCAATTTAGAGTTCCCAAGCTTTCCTGCTTTGGTGTGTGAATGAACTTTTTTGTATTAATAAATAAATATAAATAAATACCCGATATACAGTGATCACAGTGATCTCAGCAAAAGGTTTTGCCTTGAATATGTACAGGAACTACTCTGCTCCTACAGTCTCCCCATTTTCTACTGTTTGGGACATGAGGAAATGAAAACCCCTCGACTAAAAGGATGGAAGGAAATGCAGTTTTCTGAATCTCGTGTGCTGTGTTTTACTCATGTTTTATACAGTACAGTAAATGTAGACCGAAGCAGACACCCTTGTGACACAGAATCAGTATCCTATTAAGTAAAAGTGGCTCAAAAAACCTTGCTGGAGTTGGGAGGTATGAGCTATGAGCTAGTGCTTTCTATGTTTCCCTACCAGCTCCTACCAAAGCATTTCACCACTGGGTATAACAGAAATGCACCTGCATTTCTGCAGGTAATGCTCCCACCAGGAAAAGACTTTGTGCTCAATAAATACTCATCCCTAGAAAAATGTGGCTTGAGGGCACACTGTTCAGATTGCAGTCTGAGCAAAACATTTTTTTAGAGCACTGATTAAAAATAATAGCAAGCAAATCTCTCTTTTTCTATTCTCTTGTTACCCTTGTGGTGAATGAGTAGGAATGTACTCCTGCCTCTGCTGGAGTCTGCCGAAACTGTGCTCTGGACTCCAAGCTTTCACGAGATCTGTAATTTACCTTGAAATAAATCGCTAACAACATAAAATAATAATGCTGATGAGTGAAGCATCAGTGTTCTAACTTTTAGGGGAGAAGCACCTTACCTTTACCGTGTGTTTAATTTACAGGAGACTGTGGTGGGTGGTTGGTTGTGGTTTTGAATTGGTGGCTTTGGTAGCCCCATGGGTCTTGACCATTCCTTCCAACAAAGTTGGAAGAATATTGCTGTAATTTTGCTGCATGGAGTGTCATTTCCTTCATGACTTGGACCTTGTTGATGCTGGAGAGACCTGTGGGATCCTGAAGATCTTCAAATTCCCTTGAAGCTGGTGAAAGGTGGAAGCAGTCAGCTATCTGCAGCCCAGAGCCTTTAACAACGGCCATAGCTGCAATCATGAAATCAAAGATGGTCTTGATCACAAGTAGAAGGGGGAGCTAAACAGAGTACCTTGTCTCTTGGGATCCAGGAATTTATCTCACTGCTTAATTGAATGAATGGGAAATTAGATAAAACTTTGCAGAGTAAATCTTTCAGCAAATGTGATACCCAAGTAAAAAAATTTCAGCGGACTCTACATTTTCACAGCTGCTCCTTTGTTTTGTCGAAGTGTATTTTGAATGTAAGTCCTGCTTACATTGCATCCCTATTAATTCTACTGTACATATTAAATGTCCTCTTTGTAGTGTGCAAAACCAGAAGGGAGACTAAAAACAAATAGCATGCGTTTAAAACGTTTTATGGAAGATGGCACCAATGTTTTCTGAAAGCCTCCGTGATTCCAAGGTACTGCGCTCTGATAACAGTGTTATTGTTCAAGGCCAAAACTGGAACCTAGAATTATGTAGGAAATGATGGAAGAGAATAGAGAGAACATGCTATTTAGCCCCGCAAGAGACAAAAAACATATAGATAAAATATAAAACATCTGTTGCTTGCTTCTTTACCGGTCTGCTTACGTCTGTGACAATTTAAAACTGCTAAGAAATAAAAGCAGCAGCAAAACCTACTTAGGTCACTAAGATCATGCCATAAACATCAGTAATGTGCATTATCCACTAAAAGTAACTTATATGTTTGCTTTATGCCCTATGGCTCTATGTCTTCCAATTGCAATAGCCACAGTAGCTAGCCACAATGGGTAGATCCGAACAACTTTTATGGATGTGACACAATCCATGATCACAGCGGCTAACACTTAGGGTTGGTCCTAAGATCTTTCTTTTCTAAGCCCAGCTCTCATAGGTCTCCATAGTGTGTATGCAAGATGTATATTCCCTACATATGATCATATGATCACATTAACCATATGGTCCCAGACCTTGGAAACACATTTTTTTTCTGGAGGAGGTGGACAACTGTTTGACCACTGCTACTTTCTAACTGAAAGGTCTCATAAACCATTCTTTATAGCTACTTCTAGTGTTTTTTTCCTCACCTAAGAGGAAAAAAAGCATATTTCTCTTCTAGAGAATGCCATTTTTTGTGTAAAACTTTCAGTGTTAATGAAAACTGAGTATCTCAAAATAAAAAAAAATATATTTTTCAAAGTTTTTGCATACCTATCTTTGTCAAAAAGTACGAATATCAAATAGGAAAATGAAATATTTCCAAAATTTCTCATGCAAAACAGTTGCCACCGCTAATCATCCGTTCAACAAAGAAAAGGTTCTTTAGTGACACAGGTTCTGCCTTTGGAGTTGGCATCATACTGAGTAACAGCATAATTAGAAATAGAGAGATGTAATAGCTCTCCAGGTTGGAATAGATCGGTATGAGATCAGTTTTGCCTCACTTGGATATGGACAATCCCTTTCTGGAGTGCTATTTAATTGCTTCTGTGGTAGCAGGTGGTAAGTTCTCCTTGTCCCTTGACTGGCAAAGTGCCTCTTGTCCTCCTCAGTCCCATTCCCTATGCCTTTACAAAGGGCATCCTCTTCCTAGAGGGATTTAACTCTGTTTCTCAGCGTTTCCCTGCCATTACACATATGACAGCCTGACTCTACCGTTTGTTTTGATAAGCAAAGACCTAGATCCACAGCTGCAACTAAGGAAAGCAGAGCGCAAAGGAGAAGGGAGGATTTTTCCGACCTTATGTGCATTAGTCACGCTTGCTAAGGTAGAATTAAATATTCTGACAGATGATCCAAATTTTGCCAGATGCTTTTGCAGGGGACACCAGGGATAACTACAATGTGTAGGACGCCATGGCCATGTCTGTTTTCTCTTGACCATGCCCCTTTCATAGATTTTGGATTTCACTCAGCTATCCAGGCATTCGATCTAGGACAACCAGGTACATCATCCTTTCTTAACACTGCCGTATTGGGATCTTCTCGTGAGGGCAGTCCATGGCACTTGCAGAGTGACTTGAAGTCCCCATGCAATAATCCATGGGGAAGATCCCTAATAACAGCTGAACTCATTAATAATGTTCTTAGCACAATACATTCTTCAAAGATGGTTGTCTTACCGTCAAGGTGAGATATAGTATGAATGTATCGTGTTGTAGAATTTATTTTAGGCATTCTTCTATGGGCTTTTTCTTTCTCCTTTTGGATGCCACCAGTCAAGACTGAGATGAGATGAGATGAGATGAGATGAGATGAGATGAGATGAGATGAGATGAGATGAGTTGAGAAAAGAGTAATACCTTTTTGTTTCACCTCATCTATCCACAAATGTTCATTCATATCCCAGATGGACCCACCTGTAGCAGGTAACATTGCCTTTTTATTTAATCTAGTGGGCAGATTTGTCACTACTTAATTCCAGTTCATAAGTGGAGGATCTTTGCCTAAAATGACCAAAGTCATGACACGTTCTTTCTCATCTCGCCAGTTCTTCTGTATATGTGATTTTAGTAGAGCAGGTTGTTGCTGCAGTGTTCCTGTGCTCTTATGGGTATGACCCAGTAGGATGGGAGACTCTTATGGGAAAGCAGAGAATAGGATGTGGGTTGGACCTGCAGTAACTGCTTTAAGATGTGACATGCCATGCACAGGGATGCCTCTGATCACAAATCTGGGCTTATCTGTAAGTTCAAAGTAACTGTTGCTACCAGTGACACTGCTACAGCTTGCCCTGCTCTTGCCTATGCAATGAGTGTATGGTAGAAGGAGAACCAGTGTATGGTAGAAGGAGAAGGACAAAGTGCAGATATTGTCAGGGTCATCGCGAGCACATCAGGGATGCCTTGTTGTATCAGGCAAGAGCTGCAGGCCCCATGAGCTCTGGTAGGACTGCTGCTCTCTGAGGAACACTTGGTCAACAGATNATGCAATGACCTGTGCATGGTAGAAGCAGAAGGACAAAGTGCAGATATTGTCAGGGTCATCGTGAGCACATCAGGGATGTCTTGTTGTATATATCAGGCAAGAGCTGCAGGACTGCTGCTCTCCGAGGAACACATGGGCAACAGATGAGTCAAACACCATCAGGAAGGAGCATAGTTCCCTTTTATAAACCCTCACATTTGTATTTAAAATGTATCTTCCCCAAAATTACTGCCAAAATGTGCAGTTTATGTGTGTTTATTTTACAAAGGTGCTGTTGGATTTACTTGGCGAAGNGGGTCATCGCGAGCACATCAGGGATGCCTTGTTGTATCAGGCAAGAGCTGCAGGCCCCATGAGCTCTGGTAGGACTGCTGCTCTCTGAGGAACACTTGGTCAACAGATGAGTCAAACACCATCAGGAAGGAGCATAGTTCCCTTTTATAAACCCTCACATTTGTATTTAAAATGTATCTTCCCCAAAATTACTGCCAAAATGTGCAGTTTATGTGTGTTTATTTTACAAAGGTGCTGTTGGATTTACTTGGCGAAGCAGAGTGGGACTGGGACAAGATATGGAACGAGCTGCTTGGCCATGTCCCCACAGATGGACCTTGGCAAGTCTCCTGGCCCACGTTCTTCTCTATCGATATCACTTCAATGTGCTCCAAGCCTTGAGGAAGCCAAATTCCTGCCAGCCCATCACATCCCGGCCATCCTGGCGTGTCCGAGTCCTCTTATACCCTGACCTCGCACATCCCTGCTCACCACGTCCCTGCCATTTTGGTGTGTCCTGGTCCTCCTTGTCCTGGCCTAGCAATGTCCTGCCATCGTGGCACGTCGCAGCCCACCATGTCCCTTCCATCTTGTTGTTTATGGAGCTCCTGGGAAGGCGATACGAGGAGAACGGAGCCAGGGGCGGCCTGCGGAGGCAGCACAAAGTGGGGTCCAACAGTCCTCCCCTCACGCCACCATCTTCTCGCCCTTCCGTCAGCGCTCCCAGCCTTGGTGCCCACCACAACCGGGACACGCAGAGGGGGATACTCTCCCCTCAAGGCATCCATTCCCTCCTCGCCATCCCCAGCACAGCCCGTGAGAGGAAAATCCCCGCGAGCGAACGGCGCCCGCCACAGCGCGCCGCAGGCCCCGGGGCGCCCGGCGTCTCGGGGCCGTATCGCAGGCGGCCGTAATCCCCGGGATCCCTGTAAAGCAGCAGCCTCCTCCCCTCCACCTCCTTTCCTTCCCCCTCCTCCGCCTCCCTTTTCCCGGGATTTTACATATTCCCGAAATTCGCCGGCGAAGGGCAGGAGAGGCGATAACGGCGGCGAGCGGGAAGCGCCGCCCGACGAAGTGCGGCGCGCGGCGCGGCTCCTTTCTGCCGCTCTAATTATCCTTTCCTTCTTGACTCCAGTATCACATGTAGCCATGTGTAGAATCATAAAATAATTATGCAGTGTACAAGCTTTCTGGGAGCATGTACCACTGTTTTCCTAATTCTTTATCGCTCCCATTGATCGTGGCGTGTGTGCATTGATCCAAGTCGGCCATCTGGTTGGGGAAGATAAGCGGGCGAGTGTCTTTGCATTGCACTGTCACTCAGGGAGGGGGGTACATTTTGGCTGTAGGGAATTACCGGGGCAGGATTAGCCCTCTTCCTAGGAGTAAACTGAATTTTAAATGCAGCGTTGCAGCTGCATGGACCGTGTTGCTAACTTCTGTTTTTTGCCCATAGACTGGGTGGATTTTTTTTTAAATTTCCTCTCCCTTTTTTTTCCCCCCTTTTGCCTTCTCTTGCCTGCTCAGGCTGTGTTTGGAGATAGAGATAGGGCTTGTATTAAATGGAGAGAAAAGGAGGACTGTCCTTCCCCGCACACGCTAGACTTGTGAGTGGCTGCCGTGTTACAGGATTTGGAAACGGGAAAAAGGAGCCTTTAGACGCAGGCAGGAACCCGCCGGATTGAACGCGTTTCGCGAGGAGAAGCATTGGTCCAAAAAAGAGTGAGTCAAAAAAAAAAGGATGAAGTTATCAGCCTATGACAGGAAATTAAAGGCTGGATATTAATCCAGCTCTCTTAATGGGTAATCAAAACAAATAACCCCGATCGCACAATATGGGGACGTTTGTTACGTATTCAGCAACAAAACGACGGAGATTATTTATTTATTTATTTATTTATTTATTTATTTATTTATTTATTTTTGCTTTCCTGCTCACAACGCGTCTATCCTGCAATCATTTGTACTTAAGCAAGTGCAATATTTTCGCTGCCTGGCCGGGGTGTCTGCGTGGACGTCCCCTGGTCGTCCCCCTTTTGTACGAGGCGGCCGTGCCCATTGTGGTCTCATATTCTGCGAACGCGGCGAAGGTGCCTCAAAAGCCCTTTCCCTCTAAAATTGAACAATTCTGTCAAAAAAGATTAGTTCTATTTTGTCTGCTGCTTGCTGACTATTCATGAATGTAAAGAGAGAGGGCTTGGGTGTCATACTAAGTTGCTAAGGTGGCCGGCTTTCGCCTATTGACTTGAGGATCCCGAACTGGAGCCTACAAAAGAGCAGCCAGAAGGAGAGGAGAGGACTGGTCTGCCATGTGTTTCAGCTATACCTTCTTTAGCTGCCCATTTATTCCTTTTGTTGCCACAACTTTTATTGTCATACAGTTGAAAAAAATGTTAGACACAGGCTTCAGGCTGCACCAAGCAGAAAAAAGGATTAGCATATCACTAGGATCATCTTACACTGAACCAAATTCTTTTCAGGATGTATAATTAGTGAATACAGTCTCTCTACCCCCATACCCCTCTGCCTTTTTTTTTGCTTTTTTTTTTTGTTTTTTTGAAGGGGGGAGCCTATGGGTAGGGAAAATTAGCTCAGATCTCTGGGTAGGAAGGGAAGAAAGGGAAAAAAAAAGTTCCCTAGTTTCAGGGTGGATTTGATGTAAGCCCCACATTAGACTCGTGTATTATGTTTAAGAAGCATTTTGCACATTCATAAAACGTGTGGGAGTTGTGTGCTAACCAAAACTTTATATATATATATGTATATATATATATATAAATATATATGTATGTATGTGCAATCACCTTCCCCAGAAGGAACTCAAGGCAGAGAAACTGTTTTCAGAGCTGATCTCATCATTGGAGCAGCTTTGCCCACCCTCTCTGAGCAGGACTGAGTATACGGCATGATGTAAATGATGTATATGATGTATATGCATGATGTATATGATGTATATGAGTACAAGGCATGATAAAACCAAGAAGGTTTTACTTTTTCCTCCTTGTGTGAGCTCCCAGCTTCCCTCTGCCATCTCCAGACTACCAGCTTCTCAGCACACCCAAACAAAAAATATCCTTTCTCCTTATGTTGGGATCTGTTTTCAGGCATAAAACTGGGGTAATTCTTGAACTGTAACCACATGTATGTATTTTAAAGCATTTTAAATGTACATGCATTTTTAAAACGGAAGGAGAGAATAAATTTGGGAATTAACAGTCTGTTTTTTAAAAGGGTATAGGTCAGTTTGAGTGTTGATCAAAATAGGTGTGAACTAAGCAGCCGGATGGGACTTAGGTCTGTACAGAGAGAGGGAGAGCACCCAAATGCACCCGCTACCAAAATCCAAGGAATATACTTTACCATTTATCTGGGCAGTTCAACTCCATGATAATTGGTCCCAAAACACCTGGGATCCAAATTAAATTTGTGCCACCAGGTGCGTACAAAATGCTCAAGTGGATCGTTCTGCCTCAAGTTGGAAGCGTCATTCTGCGTGAGGACAGGGGAAAAGGCAGCATTTGATCCCAAAACCCCCAAAACGCGGTTACACTTTCGCAGCGACATATCAGGGTGGAAGCGGACATTTGAGCACCGTGTTTCCTGCTCATCAGAGCCAACTTTGAAAGCAGAATTGCAACGGGAATAAAGCAGAGCTTCTTTTGCAGCTCAAAGGCTGGTAATTCCGAAGTGTTTAATCACCCTGCGCGTTTGACATCATTGCCTTTTCCAACTGTTCAAGCCGATTGTTCCATCAAACCAGCAATCGGACGTGAATATTCAGAGCGGGCTCTGTGGTGCTCAGCCGTAATTGGTCACATCACTCACATGGGCTCGTTTCCACTCTGATTAGAAGAGGGTGGAAATTTGCTTCATGTGGATACTTAAAACACCCACACACAAAAATCTCATTTGCCACAACTGTTTTTTCCAGGGAGTACCGACCGCTTGAACATTGATGCTTGGAGGACACTAAAGGAAAATAAGTGAAACGAGAACTCGATTAAAATGGTGAACACCCCCATGCAGAAAGGTTTCTTCGCCCAGTTCGGTTCTTGCTGCTTGATCCTGCTGGCACATGGGACTGCATTTAGGTTTTTGTGCTAGATTAAGATCCCAACTGCAACTATATTGGCCCAGAACTCACACTGGGAGATGGTCAGGACAACCCACCTGCAGAACTGGAGTTGAAGGGAGAGAGAATGATGAATTAGAAGCATCCTTAGAGCCTGCGTAACTCAACCATCATGGAATTAACTAAAAAAAACAACTTCAGCTCTGTGAGATAGGGGGGGAGAAGTTGTGTTTTGATCTTGGGGAAATTATGCCAACTATTTTATGACTGGTAGGTCATGTATAGAGAGGGTGTCTGTTGTCCACCTCTTGACTTCAAGGAGAGGATTCTTGGTAGGGGAATGGAGCGTCGTGTAAAGCAGCCGTGTTAGCGCTGCGACTTGTGATCTTCTTTCTTATGCTCTGATACACCGAAGAATGTGTGAAATTATGAACAGGAGCGACTTGAAACTACCGTTTATTTAGAGGACAAAATAGAAAGTTTGGTGTGATGCTCCTTGTTCAGAAAAAAATATTGCCACTGTGGCTATTTCTTATTAGGAAGCAGAAGATAACTCCAAATGGCCAGAGGAGTCCTAATATGTTTTATAAGGATTGATAAAGATTCCTGGGAAGATACTCATGCAAGTGTAAGAGTGTTCACTCCTGTTACTCAACCCAAATGTGCTCCTTCCCGCTTGTTGGCTTCCAGGAAAATCAAATCAGTGCAAGAAGTGCAAGAAAAAGTGAAGGAAAAAATCAGNCTTGAAACTTTATTTAGAGAGCAAAATAGAAAGCTGTGTGATGCTCCTCATTTGGAAAAAAAATATTACCACTGTGGCTATTTCTTATCAGGAAGCAGAAGATAACTCCAAATGGCCAGAGGAGTCCTAATATGTTTTATAAGGATTGATAAAGATTCCTGGGAAGATACTCATGCAAGTGTAAGAGTGTTCACTCCTGTTACTCAACCCAAATGTGCTCCTTCCCGCTTGTTGGCTTCCAGGAAAATCAAATCAGTGCAAGAAGTGCAAGAAAAAGTGAAGGAAAAAATCAGATAAAATTAAGAACAGAGAAGCACAAATATCGGGACGATTGTAATCTACCTTCTGTAATATTGCAGTCACACTAGACATGAAGCTAGCTTGCAAATGACCTAGTTTAACAAAACCCAGGCTTAGATCCTTGGCCGTGCATAATAAAAGCAAGGGTATATGGTCACCTTGGAGTTGTGGTTGTGCCTCTCGGAAGCTTGGAGGATATATTTTCTGTAAATAAATGCTGTTTAATAAGCACTCTATGTGCATTTTGTCATGAATCTGATGCTATAGAGCCACACAGCCCAAACCTTGATCTATAAAGCTGTTAAAATGGTTGACCTTGCTTCAATAAAAGCTTCAAGGTTAATTACACCAAGCATGCTATATACAATCCCTCTTCTTCACCCCGGTGATTTATAGAAGGAAAGGGTAATAAACCCTCATCTTCAAAAAGTGACTGCAGTGCAAAAGTACAAGAGTTTGCTTTTTCTACCATTCTCGTCTTTTGCTGCACTTTGATATATTATATATTGAGGGATGCGCTATCTCTTCCTAGGAAGCACTAGAAATGTGTGGGGTTCTATTTATTTATTTATTTATTTATTTTTATTATGTAAAGTATAACAAGAAGCATGTGAGAATGGAGGGAAACAAAAAGTTGGGAATGGAAAAAAAAAAAAAGGTTGTTGGGAATAAAGAGCTGCAGCTTTGCTCCTGGATAGGATGTATCCATAATGAGGTAAACAAAGGGGTGGTTATTTTTTTATTTTTCTTGTTGCACTGAAAACGAACTTCACAAAATAAAAACCAATTTAAGTTTCTTTAAAACGAACCAGGAAATATTGAGGAAAGTTAATTGAAGCACATTCAAATTACAATAAACACATACAAGCACAATTATCTTCTTTTGACTAGTGTGTGGCTTAGAGATGTTTTTATCTTTTGTTTATTGCACTATTAAAAATATAGAGAGGCACCAAGAAAGAGTAGATAGCCACCATATGGAATTACATATTTTCCCTATTTATATTTAAATAACTCTCCGTGAGAAATTATGCACAAATCATGCAATAATTCTCAACTGAAATGACTGTTTAGAAAATAAAAATTCTGAGGCACAATATTCTTTTCATATTAAATTGCCCATTTTCTGTACATCATATACGTTTGTACAATACCAAAAAAAAAAATGTTGCATTACAGGACAATACAATTTGTTCACAATGCTAATGAAGATGGATAGAGGACATTGTAATATACGGTAGTAATTTATAAGCAGTGTGGGAAAACAAGACAAACAGGCTCAGAGAGCTGGAGCGTAATTTTTTGTTCCCATTTTCAGAGTGAATAGTGGTAATTTTAATAACCTGCTGGTTTGACAGATTTAATGATGCCGATTAACTTTTATTGCTTGATTCATGCCATGCTCACATTCGAGGTGAATTTTCGTGCTTGCAAAGTTTGAGTGGCTGGTTTTAGGCAGCAGAAAAAAAAGAAGCTCCTAATACCCCGTAGAGAACTTGGCAAGACTGAAAACCTGGTGTTGCCGATGCCACTTTTTCCCCAGAGGGGCAGATTTAGATCTCATTTTACAGCAAACTTGTCCCCCCTTTTGCTTAGGGATGGAGGGTCCATCTGCCCTCCAGGAGGCTCCTATCCTGCCCGGGAATATTAACTCTGGGTCCACTTGCATCAGATTTATTATTTGATTTCTCTGACAGCAAGTTCTGATTAATTGGGACTAAGCTGTGAATACCAAGATCATTTCCCCTGCTGATAAAGACCAAAAGATGTGCATTTAATGAGCAGAATGTCCAGCCTTAGTTCATATCTCCCTCAAAAAGACGATCTGTGGAGTCTTTTGACTTTCTAAAGTAGGAGTGAAAACCTCCAAATTAGCTAATGTGCCAGTTTGCTTCTACAGCTTATTTCAGATGCTGGATAGGTGTCAAGTTTGGCCTGTCCGTCTGTCTCTCTAATCATTCTAATAATTTGGAGTTCTGAAATTCATTAAATGGCTTTTTCCAAATCCTTAAATTAATAAGTTTTAATCAGGTTTCTTCGAGGCCTGCAAATCAAAAAGAGAAGGAGATAGATAGCCCCACGACCCAACGAGCCCTTCCTACTGTCAACATGGTCAACTACAACCATGTGCTTGCAAGAGATACCATTTTGGGAAGGGATTCCTCTATACTGGGCAAGGATAAAAAAAAAATACATTTTTACCCCTCTAACACCTCTTCCATTGCCCTATTTTTGTTCAAGAAGCACCAGAAAACCTCCTGGCCTTGCCATATGCCATGGACATGATAGACCAATCTGCCTCAGTCCCAAGGTTGTCTTTTTCAAACCAAATACCCCTTGGAAAAGAATCTTTTCTCGTTAGGATTTCATCTGAAATAGAGAGTGGCTCCAGGCTGAATGCCTTCCTGGGTGTTTATACATATATCTAATAAGTATATATGTATATTTGTATATATATAATATTTTAAGCACATATACAAGTATGTTCTATATGTGTGTGTATATATAAATGTATCTGCATTTTTCCCCCTGCAGGTTGGAGGCTGCAATTTCTTCTTGAAGAAACTCTTCCAAGAAATTTTCAGGCCTGCCAGAACTAGGCAAGAGAAGTCAAGGAGTTTGATGGGAGTTTTATGCCTCATTTCTTTTGAAAATTTGGGTAAATCTCCTCTTTGATGCTGTCTCACAGATCAAAAGGCTCTGCTGCTGGGAAAACTCCACTTGGTTTCAAAGTGCAGTTTCTGCTTGTTATTTCAGGAACAATAAGGAGTCCTTAGTATATTATCAGTATGGAGAGGAGTTTGCAGACCTTTAAAAATGGTTTTCATAAGATGCTATTGTCTATTGGCAAATTATCCTGCTGTGGTCCCAGAAGCACTGCTGCTAAAGGCAGCCATTCCATGCTAAACTCTTAGTTTTCTTCTTTTCCCTGTGATTCCAGCTCCTGTTCATTTAATTAAAGTTCTGTTTCTCCCTCCATCCGTATCAATCTGGCACTGGACTCAAGGAAAAGGTGGAATGATGCTCAGATGCTCCTATCAAGGGCTGCAAGAAGGTCTTTCCTCTGGCACAAGCCTATGTGTGACAGTAGCACCACGTTTGGAAGTGGGACATGTATCCTGGCATGATCCCTTTGCCATCACCACAAAAAATAACCATCTCTTCACACACATATGGATTTATAGCACTATGAACTGAGAAAAATATGGAAGGATCTACGGAAAAATGAATTACCCAGGGAAACCTTTCTGCTCTCACCCCAGTAGTTTGTCATTTATATCCCCAGAATTGCTCCCAATTTACATATGTAAGAAGGCCCTCCCCCCCGCTTTGTCTTCACACATTTAATTAGCAATTAGCAATAGTGTCATTGTAATCATGGTGGTTTACAGAGACAAGGGAAACACGGTTTGAAAGGAGGAGTAACACCATTTAGGAGAATGGCTAGTCCTCGTTTTCATTTTTAAAATTGCCAGGGGAGACTTTAGCCTTTATTGAAAAGAATGATACCTCAAAAGACAATAGAATTTGACAGCAACCAAGGGGCAGAAGTTTTGTTTTGTTAATGATTCAGCAAAACCCCGAATCTTCTTTGCTGTAGAACTAGCTTATTGGTAAAAATCTGTTTTGGTGGGATATTTTGAACCAGTCCATCTCAAAGCTGGGGTCAGGACTTTCAAACTCTTGCTCAGATGTCACTGTTCCAAAATACTCTTGCGTATTCACCTTGCTTTAATGGAAATGAATGTGACGGGTGGAGAAGTGAAACAAGGACAGTCAAGATAGCTCCAAGTCAATAGCTCCAGGCTTATGGCCAGTGGTGTCTCTTGCTCTTGCTCTCTTTCCCTTCCTTCCTTCCCTCACATTCCCCAAAAACACAGCCAAAGATTCCTCCTTTGCCAGCACTGATGGGTGTAGCATAATTTGGAGGACATCTGAATTTAAATCCAAGTTTTTCTGAACACCTACATATGAAATCAAAAAACATTTTATTACCTACTCCTCTCCTTACTCTACTTACCTCTTCTCTTCACCGTTCTTTGATTTTTCCTGCTGAGAATTGGGAAAAAATAGTTATCTCACATCATCTTAGAAGACCAAATTATTACTCGTGGTTTATCTGGGACTGGGCTTTTGGTATCATTCATTTCTACAGCTCTGTCTTCGAAGACCTCCACATCACAAGGCTGAAGGGAGCTGGTTCTGCACCTCAGCCTTTTGCCCCTGACTTCTCCCCTGCCTTTCAGCAAGACACTAAGAGGACAATTTGGGCAAGAGGGGCTGGTGTGGTGTCTTCTCCTCCCTCCACCATAGGAAGGAAACAAGAGAAGGGTTTGTAGGATGTGGCTTTTCACTTCTTTGCTTTATTACCAACCGAGCAAATCAAGGTGCATAAAATTCCTGCTTTTTATTTAGCAGTTACCATTTATTTCTCTCCCACAGGTTCATTTCTCTCTTCATCTTCCAGTGAAGGATGTGGGCACAGGTCTCCCATGACGAGATCTTCTGGTCTACTGGGGACATGCAAAGATCATAATTGTTCTTGCAGAAATTAAATCCAGGGCACGGAGCATCTTCTTGTCCCGTGTTTGTGCTGTGCCAAGCACAGAGGGGCCCTGGCGTCCGAGCCAGTCAATACAAATAAATAAATCGAAGCCTTGGAAGGAGTCGTTTGTCGGGAGCGCACCTGCATCACCCGTCCCACAGCTGTAGGGCTGGAAAGGCAAATAAAACAGCTGTAACCCAAGCCTGGAGGGAGCTGGGGCGCAGGGGAGCGAAGCTGTTCTTTCAAATAGCTGTAACCCAAGGAAGAAAATCAGCAGCCTCTCTGCGTTTCACAGCATTGGATGACAAAATGGTTTGTGGCTTAGCCATTGTTTGAAGGCCATTCCTCAAATTCCTTGTTTACTGTCAGCAGGGCGAGTTGTGGACTCTGTGACTTTAGCTGTTAATGGGCCTAAACACTTATGCCAACAGATTAAGCTTTGCTGAAACGGTAAGAAAATTGGCCCAAACAGAGATAGGGAGGATTCTTGTTTAGCTGTTGTTTCATTTGCATGAGAATCATTGTCTTAAAGACAATGGCATTTCAATATCGCCCAAAGAGTGGGCAATTGGGTGAAACTCATTGAGCTTCTGCTAAATGAGAGAAATTGTTTGTTTGTTTGTTTGCCTTTTTAAAGAAAAAATGCTCATTTTCAGCAGCAAGGGTGACTAGATGAGAAGAAAATCCAAGCTGCAAATACCTCCAGCTTGTGATTGACTAGGACCTAATAAATTGGGATTACACTGGAAGAAAACAAGAATATTAACAATCATAAGTGCTTTTTTTAAAAAAAAATATTATGTTATGTGAGAGAATAGGAAATAAGCAAAATTAGTTGGGAAACAACTAAATAATTGGGAAACATGAAGAGTAATTTTCTTTAAAAAAAAAAGTTTTTGCTGTAACTTGTATTAGTGAATTTTAGAAACTCTGAATTTTCCAGGTGATCCAGACCCTTGCATTATTTTCATATACATTATGTACTACCAGATGTTGCTGCAGTTTAACTTTTCCCCGGTCCAGCACTTGGGTAAGATGCTCAAGCGGCATCTTTTCTTTCAGTTTCCCTCTCTGTCATTAAAAATAATAGCCTGCCTCCTACAATTATTATTTGAATTACAGCAGCACCTGGAGTCGTCAGCCAAGATTGCAGCCCCCTTGCAGGAGGCAGTGGCCAAAAATGATATCAAGGCGGTCGGGGAGCTCAGGGTCTTGATGGGCCAGGACTCCAGATGAGAAATGGGAAATGTCACAGACCAGAACATTGGCTCAAGGCCACCAAAAAGCCTGGGGCAGAAGGACAAATGGTTGTGTGGTGACCTAAGCCAAGCAACGTGTGATCAAGGTGAGTCTAGTTGGCCATGCTCAAGGCCAATGACTACCATGTGTTGGTACAAGGAAGGATGCAGCAGGCAAACACTTCAGGTCCAGTTTCTGTGTTACTAGTGCTGTGAGATTTGCTTGACATTTCCTTTTTCGGGAGGTCCTGCTGTTTTCTTTTTCTTTCCTTTTTTTTTTCTTTTTTTTTTCTATTTTTTTTTCTATTTTTTCTATTATTTTCTATTTTTTTTATTTTGCCCTTTTGCCCTAATACTTTTGGACTCCTCTGCTGTTATTTAGCAGTTACCTGTGGCTGCATTTAAATGCCACCGGGTGCACGGGGGGTGTTTACATTTCCCAGATTACATTGTCTTTGAACGCTTCTAAACTTGACTTTGATTAAACACGCTAATAACGAGAGGGTCCCTTTTTTTTTTTTATGAATGTCACTTGCTTGAGTTGAAAAGACATGCTCTTAATACTCGCTTTTCATCTAAATCAAGAAAGCAACACTAAGCAAAAAAGTATTTAACTGTAGCATATAGGATTGTAAAGATGGTAATCAGGGACACTGGTAATTGAAGCTTTTGGGGGAGAACCTTTCTTCTGAATCCTTCAGTCTGTTTAATAGGATAAAATTAGCTTGAGTGGCTTCGTGTTTGAAGAGGTTATGATATAATTGGAGCTGCCTCCTGGGTTTGCTGCTGGACAAGGCGATCAGGTGGAGACATGGGAGGGCATGGGAACCTCTGAAGTACAAGACTCAGCTTCTGCCATACTAATTAGCCTAAATTAGCTATGCCAGTTTTCTGCTTGCTTTTGAATTTCCCTGATAATGCTTTTATCGGGAGGGTAAGAAAAGGAATATGAAAACGCGCACAAAGTTCACCGCGGAATGGCAAGAGCGGTGGCAACTGTATGTCTAGGGCTTATTGCTACAAGCTTCAGAGAAAAAAAAGAAAGGAAAAAAAAAGGGAAAAGATTGAATAGCATTAGGAAATAACAAATGGGTATCAAGTACAACCCCTAGGGATTTCGAAAGTACTATGGCTTGCGCTCTTCAACACGCAAGTTTACAAAGCATCTGTAATAAATTGATTATCTTGAGGATGATATACACATTACTTTGAGGGCAACTCAAAGTTTAACCCAAGGTGAAGGAGGCAGGTCCTGCTGGAGGCAGAATCAGCTCCTGCCTCTCCATTTGTGCTCTGTCATGTGCAAGGGCCCAAGAGAAGCTATTTGTATTTATTTAGCTCCTGCCATCTTTTAATTTTCACTTCTGACCTCAATTAATCAATGTTAACCATGCAAAGAGATTTGTGGCGCTTTCGGTATAGCTTGCACAAATCTATTTTAATTGAAAATGGGCAAGAGCAAAAGAAAGGAGGGAGGTTTTGCTGTTTTCCTTTCCATGCTGAAAGCAACGTCTTTTCAAGGCCGGTGGATGAAGCAAGTCAGAGATGGACATAGCGTTTCAAAGGCAAGTTAGGAAGCATTTTCACTGTTAAATTCATCTCTGGACAAGACTTGAGGTTACAGGGAGACTCAGGCTTCTTATTCTTCACAGGTAGCACCAGCTTTGGTTTGGAGACAGTTACTTGGGACTAAAATTGCCCATGCTTCTCCACACCAGACAACTCCTCACCAGCAATCTGCCCTGCTAATGTCTGTCAGGCATCTCTAGTCACCAGGAGACCTGTGACCACCAGACGAGAGAGAGATCCCAGGGGATTTGCAGAACTCGGAGGGAAATGTGGTCCCAGATCTCTCAGGTAGAAGTTTCTTCATGTTTTCCTTCAGCCCTTTTTACACTTAGGCATCTCCCCATCAGGCCCCATCCCAGGGATGCCATACAAAGATTGAACGGATTTAAGAGAAGATGTCAACCTTCTCCAAAGAGCAGAGTTAGTGACTCTCATCCAGACCTTGGGTTGGTCAGGGTGTTCCAGCATGTCTTCTGCATCAGCTCAAAGGCGGTTAAACAGATTCACATCAACTTTATGCTTAAAGACAAGATGGGGATGGTAGCAAGACTCAGTCCAGAGCAACAAGTTGATCTGAGAGAACATGTTTAGAGGAAACTTCTGCTACTGAGGTGGGAGGGAAACGGCCTGAGGTCCAGGATGCTCATGGAGAATAAAGCTTTGGGGTCTAGAGCTTGGCTTCATTTTGCTCCAGACATGGCAGGGAACAGGATATCTCTCCCCACAGGTCTTCACCTCTGTTTGCTCCTGAGCAAAAAACACTTATCTTGGCCAGCCATACAATGAAGGACCAGATTCTGTTCCAACTTGATGCATCAGCAACAGAACAGTACCTAAATTCTCATGTAAAATCCTAATTTTTAGCAACACGCGGACAAGAAACTACCTGAATTTGGGAGATGTCACATTTGCAGCAAATGCACTCCCTCGGTGCCACTGGGAGATCCTGTTGGTCAACCTTATCTGTGTTTTTTTTTTCCTTCTCTGTTCTTTAGAGGTATGAGGAGAAATAAGGACTGGAGGAAATTCTCAAGACTCAAGACTTCTGAAGACTTTCCCAGGCGAAGGATATAAATAAATAACTGAGATGATTGGCTCTGGAGACACCTAGCATGCAAGACCTTTTGTAGAGCAGGTTTTCTAGTAAAACTAGACTTAGTTAGATACATTCTGCATCTAGCTACAAACAAACAAACAAACAAAAAACAACAAAAAATCACCTGAGGGCATTATACTGTTGCTGTTGATCTCTCTGTGCTCTCTATGGAAAATCAATAGGGATATCAGAGTTTAAAACTTTGCTAAGCTATTTTATTCTATTTTATTTTACTCTTTCTGCAGATGGTACTGGTTGAGTTTGTGATGGTTACATTTGCTTGAGTGCAATTCAGAAGGACCTAAAAAATATGTTTCTTTCATAGGCTCCTTCATTCCCATGTATGGGGTCCCTCAACTGCCCTTAGGGTCCATTCTTAACCAAGGAATCTGGTCCTCACTGGGAAATACAATGCAAATACTATTTTTTTGAGGGTAAGTGAGTCGTTCAAGCAAAGACACTGAGGCTTGACTTCTGCTCCTCCGGCTCCTGCACTCTCACATCATCCGTCCTCTCATTTTATCAGGTGCGAACACCTGGGCCCCATAAGCCGTTCAGCTCTGGCACTCGCGTGTTGGGTTTTCATCCAAGTGCCTGCACAGAGACGAGCGTTCAAACAGCTTCATCTCCCATTCCCGTGGTCCCCGCAGGCACAATGTTGGGGACCGACCCTGTCAGCTACTGCATGTACTATAACGAGCCTGGATCCTGCAAACACTTCCTTTCAGGAACAGTTTTACTCCTGCCATCAAGTCCTCTCAACACAGATTTTGCAGCAGTGCGTTTATATCTGTGCACTCCATATCTTTACATTTACAGGGTTTTCTTGTGAATGCTTATTGTCAGCTTTAACTATAGAATAAATGGGGCGAAATTATTTTAAAAGCCATTTCAGTCCAAAATTGGATTTTTGAGTTTGCCACTCTAAACTCTACAAGAAAAGTATTGTGCTCTTGAAAAATATTATATCCAAAATATAGCTTTGAGGCTTGAGGGGAATTACAATTCTTTAAATAAATTGGAATTGAGAATTCCTTTTTCTTTTTTTCCCTTTTTTCTTTTTTTCCCTGTTTTTTCTTTTCTTTTTTTTTTCTTCTCCCTCCCCTCCCTTTTTTTTTCCTTTTTTTTTTTTTTTTTTTTTTTTTTTTTTTTTTTTTTTTTTTTTTTTTTTTTTTTTTTTTTTTTTTCTTTTTTTTTCTTCTTTTTTTTTCCTGATAGGATCTCCTCTTTGGAGCCCTATCATGCTTTGCTAGAGATTTTTTTTACTGATAGTAACTATGAGACCAACTTCTGAGTGACAACTGCAAAAAGGGACCTCAAACTGTTGTCCTTGATACCAATGACAAATTTCCCTGTGGCGTCCGTGAGCACAGTATGCAGCACGGCTCAACTCTGGGCATTTTTATCCTAGACTCTTATTCAGAAATTACATCCTGCCCCCAAGATGACATGTTCAGCTTGGAAGGAGACCTTGTGCAGGCTAAAGGTTGGACTGAAACCAGGGAGAATGTCTTCAGTGGTGCTAGTGGAGTGGAAATTGGTCTTCAGAGCCCAGCCTCCTGACCATGCTAATGTCTGATGTGGTTCTAGCAATAAAAAAGGTCACACAGAGCAAGCTCAGCCTTAGGCAGAGGGTTTTTTCTCAGTCTCTGCATCACAAAAAGTTTTGATCCCTCAAGCTCTTTGCTCTTGAGCCCTGAAGAGACAAGAGCTGCATAGCATGAACCAGCTTTTCAGGAGAGATCTTCTGGTTTGACAGTTCCTCTAGACCCTGCACCAACAGAAACCCATTTCTGCTGTGTTTTAAGGGCTTCTTCTGGCTTTTCCTTGTCCTTCTGTTCGGACAACATGGCACACAGTAAGGCAGCAGTCACTTCAGCAGGTTTTATCTACCCTTAGGATGAAGGCAAATCACCCACAGAACTGCCTAGTGAGTCAGCCTGATATCCGACCTGCCCACAAAGTACCTTTGCCTGGGAAATCCCAAGAACATGAGGATGTGAAGTTAAGATTCTCCTGCAAAAGCAAAGGAAAAAAGTCAGGATGCTTTTGGCTCAGGAGAAAAGCGCTCTTTGGAAAGAAGTGCTTGAACCCATCCTCAGGACCAACCCTTAGCCGCAGAATTGGGATGCCATTGAAGGTGGAACCTTCCATTGCTCCCAAAGGGATGATTGATGGGAGATGTCCCACAGCTCTTCCCATGTGACCCCTGAGCCTTGCACAAGACCAAGTCATACAAAACTTGTTCCCACCTACACCAGGAGTCAGGCCATGAAGGACCATTGAGATTTAGAAAGGATGCACAACCCTACTGCAACCCCCTCCTTGCTTCTTCCAGGAGGAAGAGGCTCAAACCCAGCGTGCTGAAGCCGTGGGTGGAAGAAAAACCTTCCCTTGCTTGCACCAATTCCCCCAAGTCTCCGAGGAGAAATAAGCCTCAGCAGTCCCCAAATAAGCCGCTGTGTCCAAGCAGCTTTCAGCTCGGCATAGCATGAGGGAGGGCTGCCTTGAAGAGAGGCAATGAGCGCCTCTCTTTGGCTCCATCAAGCAATATTGCAAGCAAGTCGTGTCTTTTAGAAGAGGAAAAAATCTATTTTAACGCTCTCTTTTTCTGTGTGGGTGCTTATCTCTGGTCGCTGCTGTTCACCATGTAGAGAAGGCTCTGTGCACGCATTTCTAAGAGGGCAAACTGGCTAAAATTAGCTCTTAGTTTTAAATAAGAGACTGTACAGTTCTCCGGGGAGGGGTATTCATCCTCCAAAGGAAACTGTCAAGGATTGTTCGGGATTACTCTCCAGCTGTTCAGAACTGCTGCATCCTTTTAAATTATAATGTCAACATGTCACAAATAATATGGAATGACAATGTCTAATTTCTGTCCTGGGAGGAATCAAAGGGAAGGAAAATTGCTAGCATACTAGATACATACCAGATTTAAGAGACCAGGTAACCTTTCGAGGTGGCTTAGTTAGAATAATTAGTCAAAATATTAATGAAAATGTAATTTTCTAGTGAGGCTCTAAAATCTAGAGGCTTTACATTATGAATTCCCAACTAAGACTCTGCAGAATGGATTGTATTAGCTCTTGGGTCAAGGGATGTATCAACTTCTTCACTGGTTGCACTCTATGTTGAGTAACCGGGGTTTCTTTGACCCCTAAAAATGTTGAGGTTCTACCAGCAGTGCTGGCTTTGAGGAAGGGGTTTCCCTGTTAAACTGCATGAAAATATAAGGGGCTGGATCAGATCATCGTGATATGTATTGCTGGCCTTCAAATCCATGAGACAACCCATACTCAGCTCGTTCCTACAACCTACTTGAGACCTACAGCTGGAAGCCAAGAGCTTATGGCAGTTCATGGGCACCTGACTCCCCCATATGTGGATATTTTATCCCGTTTTTATAATAGATCACTGTTAAGAGGGAGATTTTAAACAGACATGGTTTTTACCTGTTACCTGGGGTAAACAAAGCATTTTTGCTCCAAGGATTGAACCAAGTAACTGTTGATTTTTCTCAGTTGATGAGTGGTAGCTCATGAAGATCTGGTAATGCACTTGCTCCAGTCAATGCTCAGATCCAGAATTCTCAGGGTGTTTCACTGTAAAATATAAACAATGCAATATAAAAAAGAATTCTCCCAAGGTATGCATTTCTATCCTCCATTTCTATGCAGCACGGTGTATTTTTCACGTTAAGTTAAATAAGTAAATGAAACAGAAAGAATCTAACACGTTTCACATTCCCTTGCAATAGGAAGCTATTTTCATAAAACCTACAAATGATCCATACTGATATTAACTTTTTTTTTTGGTAAACTTAATTTGAATTTAGAAAGTCTCTAAATGATAATTGAATCACAAGTCTGGATTAGGATTCTAGCAGCAACACTTGACTTGGTCAAAATCACTGTTATGAAGAGATGCAATTTTTACACAGTACTTCACATTGATTAAGTAATGTGTGAAAATGGAAAAAAAAAGTATTCGAATCTTAATCATAGTAATTTGCATGAAATAAAAGTCTCCGTCAAGGGAATGCACATTATAATAACTCCTGGGTGTTTTGGTTGCATCAGTGAGCAAAGAAGTTGTATGCAATTTTTTTCTGTCCTGATATACAAGAATTTCCTCTGTTTTTATAGTACCTTTGATTGTGTGAGAATTTAGCAACATAGCATTGCGGTTAGTGAGAGATTGTGAGAGAAGCAGGTAATCCAAGAAAAGCCAAAATTCACAGATGATTGATACTGTATATATCTGAATTAAGTACAAACATGAAACAGTATGTTGTAAACACGGGAACGCAGTTTGGAGCTAATTAAGGCTCATTTGGTTTTGACCTGCATCAAACAATAGCACTAAATCAGAAAAGCAGATGCATTTTGGAAGCCACTGAACTGAAGAACCTTATCTGGAGCCCAGCGGAGTCAGCAGAGACTTTCTCACTGACTTCAGTCAATCAAACCGCAGAAATGCTTGTATTTATTTGCACAAATTGCTCTGAAGTGAAAGGGGGTTTTCGATGTGCTCCTCGATCCATTGCAGGAATATTTGGATGCTGCTAAATGTGACGATGTTGTCACTGTTTTCTGCTCCTGAAGCAGGCTGAGGGCTTGGGCACAGTTCTTTGGACCACCGTGACTATCACGCAACCTGTCCCTATTCTAAAGAGTTGCTATTTCAAAAATCAATAAGCATCAGCTACTAATTAGGGAAAATCTATGTCTTGCCCCTTCAGCAGGTTTTGCATTTTTCCCACTTGCCCTAATGCCACGGAGCTGATCCAACCGCAGCATCGGCCCTACCAGGCATCTTTCGTGTTCACTTGAGCCTTCTGGAGAGAGGAATGGGTTTTGTCTATGAAATTTTGGGTGAATGGTCTCTACCAAACCAGATCTGGATCCACGTCAAGACAAATTGGAGGCTGAATTTTCTGAGAATGTGAAAAAAAAAGAAAGAAAATGATAAAAAGAGAAAAACAGCCTTTTTGTCTTCTGTTTTTGGATACATTCCTAACGCGGGAGCTCACTTGGCCCAGAAATTGGTTCTGAAAAACTGAAATTCTGAGATCGCTTTCTCTACCTGAACACCCCGCAGTGAGACAGGACTCCAAGGCATCTATGAACCGCCAGGATAACATCTTCCTCAGAGCTTCTTGTTAGCAAAAAACACATGAGATGAGATGATCTTTTGGGAATAGTTTTTTTGCTGTTCCCTCTCTTATTTCTGTAAGATTTGCTTATACTGGGGGACAGTGTCCAAGACCCTCTTGAAGGAGAAGCATTTTTTGAGGTAGTCTATGAAACTAGGTGAGAATCAAGTTGCTGTGATATCAGCGGATCGTATCAGAAGGGATATTCAGCTCTCCCCAGCCACAATATAATTGGGATAATTGCTTCTCATGGGGAACTGAGACACATATAGGGGAAGAAACTGTCAAACAACCAAGCGTGGAAAGGAAACGTAGGTTGAAATTTATCTCTTGTTACGGAAGCTGCCAGGAAAGCCAGGCCCTGGAAGGGTTTTTTTTTGAATTTATTCTGGGGAAGAAAGGCCCTGCTGTCTTCAGAGTGAGATGAGATCGAGTTGTGTTTGCAACACCTCTTACATGTTGTATATACGGGCCAGGAGATGTTTTACATCAAAATAAAGGAATGGATGGGCCCATACTTATAAGAGAGTTGGCATTCCTACAACGAGCGTGTGGGTTGATAAGGATTTTCTTTCTTCTTTTCAAAAATAACCTTTCCTGTGAAATGCAAGCTCAAGAACATTATCAGTTACATAGAGGAATCACATGAAAGGCTGTATTACAATAATGAAGTAAAGAGCTTTGGAAACCGGAGCAACAGCTAAGGTACTTAGCTCCTCCTTGGTGCGAGCTCTTACTTTTCCTCAAAACTGACATTTTCCAACATTGGGGTTGGGAAAAGGTCTTATTTATAGATTTTATAGATCTTACTTTAACACTTGAGCCACTACTTGCCTTCCTCGGGGTATATCCATTGCTTGGAGAGGTTCTCGGTGTGGGAGATGTTATAGCAACAGGGCTGTCTCCTTCTGTGAGCCAAGAGGAACCTTGTTCCTCACCTCTCCTAATCTGAGATGTTCCATATCGGGCAGTAATAATGATCATTGCATCCCTAGCCCCATAGCACACCCCTGGCATTTTGCTGAAGGGAAGTCAATCCATCAGCTTTATTAAAATATACTATGGAAGAAGGAATTCATAAGAAATAATCCTATTAATTAAGGCCCAAATCCTGGTCCCTGTGCACAGTCTGAGGAATGACTGCGTGTGCGAGAGAGGAGGCGGCGGAAGGGAAGGGAATACAATCCCCCTCCTTGGCTTGACGACTATTGTCGCTCCACGACGCTCCCGCTTCCCTGTGCTGCTGCCTGCGATATTCCCAATTGCTTCTGCAAAGTGCCACCCAATATGGAATTTTTGCAGCCAGGATCACGGGATCTTCCTACCTGAATGCTCTACCTGTGACTGGATCCACAGCTGACATCCAGGTGGTTTGGGTTGGGTTTAGTCCCCTGTGTTCACACGATGCAGGTGACACTGTAGCTGTGGGTCCTCTTGCAGTAAGTGCCTGAGATGTCAGATCTTGGAGCAAACTGCCATCCCGCTTCAAAAATCACTGCACCAGCAGTGCGGACTAACCCGTCCTCTCTCTTTCCAGGGTGATGATGAACATATTTTATGGACAAGGGCAGCTACAGTCCATCCTTATACTCTTTAGTTACGTGATGAGTTAACAGGAGCACGGAACAGACTCTGTGAGGACCTCGTGGTTGACTTTTAAGAGCCAGTTGGACAAATATCNAGGTGACACCGTAGCTGTGGAGCGTGGCCTCTGGGTGCTCCTACAGCAAGTGCCCGAGATGTCAGATCTTGGAGCAAACTGCCATCCCGCTTCAAAAATCACTGCACCAGCAGTGCAGATAACCCATCCTCTCTCTTTCCAGGGTGATGATGAACATATTTTATGGACAAGGGCAGCTACAGTCCATCCTTATACTCTTTAGTTACGTGATGAGTTAACAGGAGCACGGAACAGACTCTGTGAGGACCTCGTGGTTGACTTTTAAGAGCCAGTTGGACAAATATCTGTCCACTAACACTAATCTTAAGGCAGAGCATGGATTAGACAGCCTTACGAGATCCTCCTGGCCCTCTCTGGTGTCCTATAGCTTTAAGTACCTTACCCCAAACAAAAAGCACATGTTTTTTGTTTTGATGACCTTTGGGATTGCTGATATCTTGGATTTATCCTGCACTTGGCTAACTTTCAAGGGAAGATCCCAACATATCAAGCCAGGAACTGCAGATTACAAAATTCTTGTTCACCAGAGATGTTCTGTGATCAGCAAAGGGTAGGGTAGGGTCTAGCACAGAAACAGCTCTGGCTTTGGAATAGGCAACTGGACTCCTCAGAGCCATAAATTCAGGAGAAACATGGCCCAAACCCCGAAGAGTTGTCAAAACTTTATCAGGGTGAGTATTTGGCTCTGGAATCAAATCTCTCCCTCCCACATATGAGGTCTCATTTCAGTCTGGTTTCCAAAAAGAGCTGCTCATACCTGACACCGTCTGCTTTCTTGTCAGTGCTGTCTATGCCTTCCAGGGCCCAACATCCTCAATTTTTAATCTATGGCCCAATTTCTACCGAACTGATGGAGAGGCATAAGATTTCAGAGATACTTGATTCTTAAATGGTTGTGAAATTGCCAGCTGTGATTGTCCCTGCAGAAACTGTAGGGAAAACAAAAGGGAGCCTCAGCACAAAAGGGACCTGGGAAAGGGAGCTTGGAGCACAAATCTGTAGGAATCCTAACTTCATTAGCTCCCTGGCTGGGGGAAGAGCTCCTTTTATATGGTTTTCCTTTCATTGCAGGGGATTTCTACAAGTCCTGGTCTGCTGGCAGTTGGATTTAGCTCAGAGCAGGCTCTTTAAGCATTGTGAACATGCGAGGAGAAGGGTAGTCTTTAGATCCCCAGGTTTGCATCGCTGCCTTGTTACAGTGGTGCCCGCGTGCAGGATGAGCACATGGGCAATCTCTGTAATAAGTATATTAGCCAGGGAATTTAAAGGGCTGTGGCTACAAAAGGAGAGAAATTCGGCTTCCCCGAGCATAAATGCAAACATGCTGTGAGTGACCACGCTTGCATCAATATATATATGTGCGACCATATGTGCACATGGCATAAAGAAGAGGAACCACGGAGAGAGCTAGGTGATATCTGGTCTTTGTGGCACATATTCAGGAGGGCTGCACTATTCCTGTGCACTGTTTGTCCTTCCATACTCCATTTTCTGTTCATCTTATTAATCCAGAGATTCCTCTCTTCACTAAACCAGGAATCGGAAGCAGATCCCTGGAGAATTGCTGCCCTGGCTCCTCAAGGAAATTCAAGTTATACCTTGCCACGAGGGCAGTGTTATCCCCACAGGGTTTTTAGCACTCTGCCTTCTAACCCTATTCAAGCAGCTTCATTTTGAAGCGATGCAGCTCCTGGTATTAAGATATTCTGAACCATCATTAGCTCTATTTACTGAGCCTTTAGATGTGCGAATCGCTGCAAACATCTGGAATGAACAGGTGGAATTCAGCTACACTTACTGTACATTCCTATTTTAATGGTGTTTGGCTTCAGTTTTAATTGAACACCGCTTCTTCCTGGAGACCCAAATGTTTCTACAGGCATATATGAATTTCATTTAATTGGCGATGAGTTGAAAATGATCATTTCAGAGGAATTTTTGATGTCAGCTAATGAGGCATCGTATTCTATACGTATTCTTATTGTTTTAGCCTGCCTTTCCCGGGAAGCACAAGCTATACAATTGCATCGCCCATCTGTCAAGCTGCCTTAGGAACTTCTGACCTTTTTGGGGAGGTTTCTCAGAGCAGGAGAAGGCTCTAAAATGCTGCGAGTCTGTAAGTTTGCGGGCAATGGGCAGATGGGGAGGAGAGGAACTATTGGGAAGGCAGCAAGAGGAGCTCAGCCCTTTGCCAGCAGCCTGCAAAGGGCACAGCCGTGAGAGCCTGGTCCTGCATTCCCACTGCTCCGGAGGGGATTATTCCCACCTTGTGCATCTTTTCCATGATGAGATCCCTCCTGCCTGCCCTCTGCACTGCTCTGTCCTCTGATTTGTAAAGTAAAACAAAAAAAAAAACCATGGTTAGAACAAAATTGCACTTTGCCAACAGTTGTAATAGGAAATACTAATAGGAGTTTTAGTTGGTAGCACCTAATAATGCACATTACGGTGCTGCCGTGCACAAATACCTCCAAGCACCATGAGGAAGAGCATATAATGCAAAGCATGGACTATAGCAGCTGGCACGAGGTGCAGCAGGAGCTTCTTCTTGCATACGGGCACCAAGGGGCAGAGCAATGAGTTTATTCCATGCAGGGGGTCCACAGTGGGGCAACCCCAGCGCCTTTCAGGCAAGGGCAGCTTCCCGCTCCCCTTTTGTGGGGGCAGCTCCCCGCGTGCCCTCCCGTCCCTCCTCCTTTCAGGCCTGGCCTCCCACCGGACGGCCTCTTAAGACCTTCTTACATATTTATGCCGCCTTTGTGTGGCGGGCATCACGCTGCGGAGAGCCCATTGAGGACGGCTGAGGCACAAAACGGGCCCGCGCTGTCCCCCGTGCTCCCCAGGGGCCACATCTGGGCCTTCGCCAAGACCTCAGAGGCCGGTTCGGGCCTCCGCCGAGTGACTCGGATCAGCAGGACAAGACCCATCCTCCAAGCAGACGAGTTTGGGGCTCAGGGTCTCCGGGCACCTCTGCTTTGGTAGCTCTTTGGCTTTGTACGAGCCACTGGCTTTTTGGCAGGGACTTGAGGCTCATTCTACCCAGCTGAAGGCTTCATTTTGGGTCCCCATTTCTGTTTCCCCTTGGTTTCATCCTGATGAGGAAGAGGGGCATCTAGGTGGGAGCCCCTACTCCTCTCTGAAGCATCCATGCCCACCGGTTTTATCTCTCTGTGGCATTTCTAGACACTAGCACAACCAGGTGAATGAGCAATGAGAAGAAAGGAAATGTGTTTTTAACCTGGAAGAAGATAAAAAGGGGCCCTCATTCTCTTTGCAATCAATTTTTGAGGTTGCCTCTTACTCTTGTAGGCATCATCTCCAAGCAACGTGGTAGCAAGTTGAGTTGATTTATTGATATCTCCACCATTGACTTTTCCTAATTTTGGAGATGTGGTTATGGATTTAGTCGTTCAGAAAAGTCATTCGGACAAACCAGCTGGTGCCACCTCCCGCATGGCTGTTTTGTGACCTCAGGTCTTTTCTTCCAATGGAGGAAGGCCTGGATGGAGTCTTCACACTCGTCCTTGTGCATCCAGGTATGCTAGTCCTCAAACACTGCCTTACTTCACTTTTTAGTGCAAATTATTGTTACACCTGTAATGTGTGTAATGCACACAGCGAAGCATCCCAGATTGCTGCTGCCTGTCGTGCAGAAGGGATGTTACACACATTATCTGGGAATCCTCTCTGCCTTTTTTTTCCCCCAAAACCCTCCTAAGGTCCCTGATGCCTGATTAATTCATCTCTACAATTTACCAGATCTTCAGGCAAGCAGTACCGGAGATGCAAAATATTAATTGCTGATGGAATAACAAGAAGTTCAGATGCAAGGAGGAAAGAGCCTCTCTCTGCACCTGTTTGCTTAGCTGGATTTTCGTTGTTCAGTGAAAATCCCCCATATGTGCTGAAGAAAGTACAAGTTTCCTCCTTACAGATCACTCACTCCTGTCATTTTTGACATTCGGAGACAACAATTAGTTTGCATGAGCAGTATCTATCCCTATTATTGATTTTCTTTTAAACGGGTTGCTGCTGGTAACTAAACTGTGGCTTTATTTATTTTATGATAGCAGTTTCTTAAAAATGCACGTATCTTTCCAGTGCTCACTTTGTTTTTCCAACCTTTGCACGAATGATTCCATTCCTATTTCTTTTATTGTGGCAGTTTGCACCTCATTTGGTCATTTAAGTCTATTCTCTCCAGTTGGCCAAGGGATTGAACTGTAGATCGAGCCCCACGGCCCAGGTGAGCACCAGAACAGCAACTTGGTGCTCCTCAAGGATGGCTCATGCTCAGCTTCTCCTTGACCCCTCTAGACTCAACGTGTCTCCCAGTGAATACTGAATTATTTATATAAAATAAATAGCTTTTTTAGAGTGGGAGAACTTCACCTCCACAGTAGTCGCTTGATAATCAGTGCGCTCAGATGGCTGGTGTCTCTCTGCTGCCTGAATTTGGGTATTTGAACCTTCATCTTCCTTAGATATAGCCACCATTGACTGTGGCTTTCCCCGCTGCCTGGTTGGGGCCGTATTTTGGTGCTTGCATGAAGAACAGGAGCAATGACCAGGCTGCACCCCCGTATTCTCCTTAACTCCGGAGTCCCTTCAGCTCCTGTGTATCCAGCTGCCAAAATCACTGCTCCTTGGGACAGGGCCGGCATCGCTGGGGCTGCCAAAGTTTTTCTTTTCATCCTGTTGCACGTGCTTTTGAATAACACGTCTATTCTCAGGGGCTGAATTCTTCCCGCTTTCCCGGTGCCAGGGCTCGCTGGCTTTATTTACTTTCAGCCCCGTTTTAATGCAACCCTCCCTGCCCATGGCGAGCGCAATCTGGTTTTCCATGTCTCCGAGCCCAGTAGTGGTGCCACTCAAAGCCCCAGCTGGTTGGAAACGTATAGACCGCAAACATTTACATGCACCGAGCACCATCGGGGACTTAAACCCACAGCATCGGCGATGCCTATTTAGCCACATCAAAGCTATTTGCTAATTGCAGACACTTCATTCTTGCTTAATGTTTCGTGCGTAAGATTAGCCGGTCGATTTAATTGGTGCAGAAAAACTTATGTTTTAAGGCAAAACATTGGTTAGGATGTAATGCATTCCCTTATGGAAAATTCCCATCAAACTGAATATATCAGAAGTTGGTCTGTGTTTTGCAGTTCTATACTCGGTTTGTCTACGGAACTGCATAGAAAACTATACTTTCCCATTGAAAAGTTTACAATTTAATAGCAATTTATCAAGGTATTGAATTCTGCAGGATTATTACAGGTGCTTAAAAAATAGAGTAAGGTTATAATTGTCTTTTACAGTCAGGTTTCTAATATATGAATAGATTTGCAATCGACATTGAACAGAAATAAAAAGGGAATCAAAACTTAAGGGAAATGTGTATAATTCTTATCTATATCAGCCACACACACCCGTAGTTGCACAAATATATTGAATTTATGTACCTATATATCTGTTTATGTGTGTGTGATATAAGTATAATGCAACATTTTGCAGTGTGCAGGCACGTACACTCATACACTTATATGTACAAACAGCCTGTATCTGCTATGGGCTGCTCAAGAAGCAAAGTTAGGGCTGCCCAGTCACTTCATGGCACAGTATTTCACAAGAAAATACCCAAAGTAAAGCCCAAACTTTTCCTCAGCAACATGGCAGCACTGGCAAACTAGTCCTCTATGTATAGATTATTCACATGTATAGATAGGAATATAAATTTGTTGGATACACGGGCCACCAAAAGTTTGTTTAGCTTGAAGTTCGAGATTTGTTTTGCTTAGGATTTGGTCTCTTGATATTTGGCTGATCTCTTCGTGTTGACTTTTATCTTAATTGCTTTTTAAACCATAATTATAGTGCCCCATTCCCATTGCTATGAAGCCACTACAGTTTAAGTTGAACATGTTTCTATTATAACTTCTATTTTTAGTTTAGTGGTCTTTATTTTTTTTTTAATTCAGCCACAAAATTAACATATGACAGACCTGAAACTTAGCAAACAAAGTCTAAGTCGGGGAGAAAATCCTTTTTTACAATATTTGAGAAAAAAAAAAACATAGAGTTTGCTGCATATTAAATTGAAGGTGAAAAAAATAATTAAATTAGCTCTGTCAAATGTTGCAATTATTGAAGAGGAAAAAACGCTCATTCTAAGCACCCAGCTGAAATTTTGCATGCCATTAGCCCATAAATAGAGACTCATGCATAGGAGTATTTCAATGTGTATATACCAAAGCCATATTGACATTACAGACTATCATTAGTCCTTACGGAAATGTCATGGGCTTTCGTTTCTTATTTGAATGAGCCGTGAATTTAGAAGGCTTCCGACGGGTTGCATTTAATAAAGTATCAGTGAGTTCTTTGCATTTGAGCAGTTTGCTGAATATTTATTTAAAGAACAGACCATCGTGATCCATTAGGTTGGTGATTCAGTCCCGCTTGTAAAGAAGTCACCGGCTCTAACCCCACGGAGAGGAGATGCTCCATGGAGGAGCACCCGGAGCATCATCTTTCCTTGCTCGGATGTGCATGGAAAATTGTGCTAATTTTACTGAAATCAGGAGGTCTGATGCGTCCTCGCGGGGGCCAGACCTGCATGGGAGCAAACAAAAGCCATCACCAGCTTTGCTCTTCTCCCTGCACTAATTTAAGAGGTCTACAAGCTCCAGAGGTTATGAACAGGCTCCTCATCAGACCGTTTTTTTTTTGGTTAAATGCACATAAAAACAGGAGTGATGCTAAATATTGCAGAATGTGAAAGTGAGGGGAAAAACTGCTGCTGCACACGATCTGCTCAGAGGGAAATAAGAACAAATATATCCCCGCAGGGTTCTCTTTCCAGCAGAAAATTCCCCCGAGCAGCCTTTTACTCCCCCAGACAATATTTTCAGCCCTTTTCCCATGTAAATAATATGATTTGGGGGGGGGAAACAAAAAAAAAGACAACAAAACAGGTGCCTTGGGGGCCGCGCGGGTCTCGGCAGGGAGCAGCCCCCTCTCCCAGCCGCGTTCTGGCAGCTCCGGCTCTCCGCAGCCTCCGCGTCAAAAATCCTTTGCGAAAGCCCCGGAGCCTCCTAACACCCCTAGCCCTTTCCAGCGCCGCGATATTTTCCCCCCCTTTCCCCTTTTGTGCTGCATGCCCAGTTTTTTTCTGAAGTGAGACGCTCTTTTCCCGTTTTTTTTTCCCCCCCGCCCTTCTTCTTCTGTCTGCATCAAAGTTAGGACTTTGTTAGGGATTCTTGCTATCGGCATCTGTTCCCTCTTTTTCTCAGGGGCTAAGGAGGAGGCTGCTGTATGGCTGAAAAAGGCTCTCATTCAGTTTGGAATTGCTTCTCTTTGCTTTCCTGTCACACTGTCAACCTCAATCAGAACGCAATGAAAGTGATACAGAGGCAAAGCTTTGCTGGCGAGTCCTAGAACAAAGAGCGCTCCATAGCCTAGTACAGATTTCACATCCAATTTAACTCTTTGGAAAAGGATTTCAGGAAATACATAGTCAAGAGTTGAAAAAATGGAGTTGGGTCTACTATAAAGGCTAAAAGTATTATCCTGGCTTAGATAAGCTACAAAGATAGGTTGATACTATTTTCTAGCATAAACCACATTAGCTGGCATTACACATTGAGCTTTCTTTACTCGTTAAGTTGCAAGGAGATTTGAGAGGAATTTAGCAGCTACATAAAATGACTCTTTCATGATTCTAGCTTTAACAGTCATTTTAGTTGTACAAGGTGCATGAATAGCAAGGCCCTAAATCATGTTGTTTAACAAATCTGGTATTAGAGGGTTAGTCTCAGTTTACTTATTAAGAATTTAGTTGAGTAAAGGATTTTAGGAC